>CM060961.1:127252682-127625182 GCA_030765045.1 Tenodera sinensis | reverse complement strand
AAGGACAATTTTTCTGCAATCTACTGGAGTTTTTAAGTTGAATGGCGTGTTTTCCAATATACAAATGTTTGGAACTTATATTTCACTGGATCAGAACCTTAATCTATCATATTGTTCATCATGAAGTGCTTCATGTCTCCTAAAGAATTAGAACGTATGTTATAAAATTGTGGCAGGGATGTGTACCTAAGTAATAACATGGATTTTCAAAAATTTCATTAATGCACCTCTCTTAAAATGTCTATTGACTACAGTTATGAAGTTATACTACAAATGTATTGCCAGCATGTGAAAAACATTTATTTGATAGATTACTAACCTTCATTAGCTTATGACAGAGCTAACCTCGCTGACTTCTGATTTTGAAATATGTACAGTTTAACACCATATTGAGCTCGGCATACATACCACTGTCCTTAAGTTATTAGACACAAGCATGGGATGTTCGTTTTATTTTTCTGCGCACCCTTGTCTAATGAGAAATCGGCAAGAGCAGCTCAACTCGCCGATGAAGAAGTACTGGGACTGGCACTGAAAAGGCTGGTAGGTTTATATTGAATATCTGAGAAAAAAGGAGTTGCTGCTTATAATATTTAATTTCTCAAATTGCTGTAGTATTTTATCTTGTCCACCATACAGTAAAAAGAGAAAGTTTTAGATCTGGCCTAAAGCTCAATGCCAACTTTAGTCGAAATGGTGTTTTGAGATCCCCTGCATCCAAAAGAAGAATTTTGAGGAACAATCGACTTTTTGCATGCGTATATGTGAAGCGTTGTTTGTTTTGTAGTGTTTAACCTCCACTTTTCCTACTATATACGGCACCGCACTGATGATACATGGAATGAAGATGGAGCCCCGGTGGAATGAGACGGCGGGGGAAACCGGAGAGCCCGGAGGAAGTCCACCTCGGCGCCGCTTCGTCCACCACGAATCCCACATGTGGTTGCTTGGGATCAAACTCGGGCCGCTTTGGTGAGAAGCGAATGGTCTAAGCACTCGGCCGTGTGAACAGCGTAGAAGTGAATGTCGGATAAATACCAGACCCGGTGTTTAAGTTCGACGTACTTCAACGATGCAATACGAAAAAGTAAGGAAAATCCTTCGACATTAAACTATCCCTCTAATATGGAACAGCTCCGTTACTTTGGCTCTGAGGATTTTGATTAATGCAGCATAAGTATCATCTTCAACTTCAGGGCATACCCAGTAATATCTTCTTAATTTCTGTATACATTTTGCATGGTTCTATATAAGGGGTAAGCTACAGGAATCACTCAAATAATTACTATACATGCTTCTGAATTTCGTTAATGCTCACAATTCATTTTATATAAAACTTTCTAGTGCCAAGCTTGTTATTAGTTTGAATTTTTAAAGATCTTTTGAAGCGCCAAGAAGTCATTGGGTTGCTTCTGGTATTCACAGAAATGACGGTATTCCAAATATAGCACAAAGGGACCCGCTTTTTTACTTTCCTATTAGTTCAGGCCCATGTTTATCCTTTGTACCTAAAACAAAATGTGTAATAAAATTCTTATTCAATTGATTATCTTTATTAGCATGTTCTAAAGGTAAATATAAACTTTCTAAGAGTAGTCTTTTAAGCAATGAGTAGAAAACGTGATGTAAATGAATGCATACGATTTCTAAGAAACAAAAATCAGCCGTTCATTAGCACGCCGAATGTCAAGGTTTATTTTGAGGTTAAAAAATACAATTGATCTAACTTCGCAGCGCCACAGTCCTTAACGGGCCAAGAACTACCGCCCGGCGCTGTGTTCCTCAGCTCTGCCAGCAGCAGGCGCCATGAGGGGGTGCAATACTGGAGGATGGGACGTGTTCAGCGCCCCAGACTCTTCCGGCCGGTCATGTGGTCTTCACAACCACGGGGCTCCTCAAATGGCCTTCCTATAAATCAGTTTTACACATTTTCTGCTAAACAATGGTGAACTTCGATGCTAATGAAAAAAAAATGGCTAGGAACAGCTGGGAACAGCGAAACTCACTACAATTGATTGATTTCAATTATTTGCACTTGCCATACACTTTTTTTTATGAAAATCCCATCAAATTCACAATTATTTTTCACTTTATAATACATAATTAATATTTTTCGTCGTTACACTATCGATCTGAGTGCATTCCTCGTTCTTTGTTTTAGAACAATGAACAAAAATAAATCTGCCTATGCCGATTATATTCTAAAATAATTATTTCAGGGAACTTTCAGTTGCCTCTATATTTACATTTGGAATTATTTCAGAGGGCTTACTCAAAATATTGCCTCATTGTGATCATGCAAAGAGCACAGAAGTTCAAGACCGTTACATAAAGATCCGCCTCTTAAAATTGTAACTCACTTTAATATGCTATATTCCTCTTATGCTGAAACCGAAGTGTTTAGTTCTGCATCAACAGCTTATCTCAATTGACAGGATATAGAACAGAAGACTTTTATTAAATACCTGAAGTGTTCCATTCGCATGACCTTCTCTTCTATGAACAACGGGTATTCTTAAAAACCATTATTGCTCTATTTTCTTCATGTCAGTCGAGATAAAAGTTTGCAGAAATTATTTTATTGCTGGTTTTCTTGTAGGTGCAAGGGGAATATGGGAATACAGTAGTCTTTGAGTTATAACCATATCCTTTAAAGTTTTGAAATTCCATTCTCTTTCCATGGCCAAGAGATAAAAAGTGAATAAATGACCTTACAATTTAGAAGGAGTTCAAGTATTGCAAAACTCACACGAACGAGGAGTACCTCCGAAGTGGTTCACTGCACAAGAAAATGCATTTGAACATTACTTGTGTGTTTTTAATGAAGTATACAATTTTGCATGGTAAGATTTGGTCTCTCTTTATGGCTTACTAGTTATGCAAAAGTCATCAAGAGAAACAGGGCTACATAGCTATAGCCAGAAAATTCAAAATATACATTTCATTTGCCTGAAAAATATCATAAACCTATGGCACTTTTACTAAACCTGTTTAGTAGAGCCATTTTTGAGAAAATTAAAAATTTTCGAAAAATGTTTCATCTAAAAGGTAGTTTAGTGAGAAGATTTTCGCGCCGCATCCCTGAAAGAGATGAGATATAAGTACCAAGTTTGGCTTTTAATTCACTTTCGTTTTTGAGTTATGCACACACACACACACACACACACACACACACACACACACACACACACACACACACACACACACACACACACACAGGTGCCGTGGCCGAGCGGTTAGCGCGCTCGCCTACCACCTAGGCGGCCCGGGTTCGATCCCAGGGACCCGCATGTGGTATTCGTGGTGGACGAAGCGGCGTCAGGGCGGGCTTTCTCCGGGTACTCCGGTTTCCCCCGCCATCTCATTCCACCGGTGCTCCATCTTCATGTATCATCAGTGTCACCGCCTGCGGTGCCGTAGTAGTAAAAGCGGGCGTTAAACACTACAACACACACACACACACACACACACACACACACACACACACACACACACACACCCCTTCTAAAACGTCTTATTTGACTCAGGGGGCCCCAAAACAAATTTCCGGTCACCTCTAGAGACTGAAGTTTTGGCTCGAATATGATATTCTAGTGCGTAGAGAATGTGATACGAATATAATAAAATATACATTTAACTGCGTCCCTTATTTCAACGAAACTTGATTAAAGATGATAATGGCTAACGGACCTCAACGACTATAACAATCGAGCTATGTTGTTCTGTGCGACATTGTTCTGAACGGAATTCTGTTTCCTTGTTCGACTCAGTACTACAAAATATAACAAAGCCATAAATTCTCTTCAGGCAACTCGTAAAATATTTTGATGAGAGAATCTCGTACATATTGTATATTTTCAGTCCTCTGCACTGGAAGTCCTGGTAAATGGAAAATAGCAACGACCGGATATTCAATTGCGAGCACTGTCCCTTCACGTAATAACATTTTTCGCGTTGCTCCGTTGTATTTTATTTTCAGTGTTGGTCTTTTATTTTTAATTATTCCCATTTCCCTCTGTTCCTCACGTACCTAGCGTAGTCAGGTACTTCATCCATTAGATGAAAAGATAGCTACAAATTTCACGGCGGGTTGTATCTCGGAGCTGGTTTTGTCTATTTGTTTTTGTGTACACGAATGCATCACCCAATGTCTTCAGTTGTACGACAGTTACATAAACCAGCCAACACTGTGCTTTGTTGTTTTATTAATGAACATCGTTAAAAAAAGGTAAAGCTTAAAATGTGCTGATCTGAACTAGGCCACTGAAAATTGTGAAGCTTCATACAATATGTTCCAATAATTTTGTATTTCAGAATCACTACAAATGTTACACTGCTATCTCCATATAGCACTACAGCGTGTATTACTTAAAACCTTCATAAAGGCTGTGCCATTTTCTTGGAATCCGTATGATTAACGTTCCAACATCATTGCTGTTGCTATTCTGTTGTTTCTCGCAATGCCACTAAAACGTTAATAAAATTGACATTTTACCAAGGATGCATTTCAACTACAATGGTTCTTGGTGTCCGATTCCATATAGGGCGTGAGGACCAGTTTTGCTCAGAGGCCTCTTTACTCAGGCTTCAGGCTTTTTTACTAGCTGTATGAAAGATTACGGGACTTAAGCGACCAGGTTTTAAACATCTGATTTGTTTTCTCTATCCTGGATATATACAGGCGTCCCAAAAATACACCAATAGTATATAGTGAGCGATGGCATACTGATAGCGTCGAAGTTTGAGAACGAAAGTTTATGATAATTTGCTAAATTTTGTTTTGTTATGTCAATACAAAAGGTATGCAACCCTTTAGACATCTGTGTATTGCAGATGAGCCACTTGAGCCAAATGACATTCTTAGGATGCACTGCATTCCTCCATAAAGTCCTCGTTGCGCGTTACTTGTGTAGTTTCCAGTATAGTAACGTCTTAACAGCAGTACGGTACGTACCAGTACACGGATACGGAAATGGCCGATATGAGCTCCAGCACATCTTGATGTAAACGTGCGGAATCATCTCAATGGCGCATATCCAACTCGATGGAATGGTAGAGGTGGACCAGTTTCATGGTGAGCACGGTCGCAAGATCTGATACCTCTCGAATATTTTCTGTGGGATGGTATGAAGGGCACAGTGTATGGCACTCCAGTAACATAAGCGGAGGACAATACACCTTAGGTCCACGGAGCGACTGAAAATCTTCAAAGACAACCGCAGGTATTGGGTAATGAGCATGAGACTAAGCACTGCCGATATAGGCTCTGCAATGCCTGATGTGCCACTCATGCTGAGTTTATCGACGAAATGTGACCGCACACCCCATCTGATACTTCGACGTCCTTCAGCATCCAAATCGTGCATTTGCGGACAGGAGTTCCTTCTTGAGACCCGATCAGTTAGCCATCCCGCACAAAATACCAAGCATTGTTGGTGCTTTTTTCTTTTCTTTCTTTTTTTAAACCATGTCTAAAACGTATGTATGCTTCAAGAAATATCTGTCTCAATTAAATAAAGTGGTTAAATAAGATTTCGTAAGAATTATTTGTAAAAGTTAAATCAGCTGAAAGGGAAGATTTTAGGTTTCTGAAAGAAATAAGATCAGTCTTTTCCGTGACCATTTCCTAAGAGATATTCTTAGTCTTTGTTTCGGAAACGTGTAACAAGCATGCATGCTGGCGACATTACAGAGTTTGCTGACGCAAACGGTAGCAAGTATCACGGCAGCAAGAGTGTAACTCCCACTTTCAAATCTAGTTGAGGGACACCACCTCACTTTCGCTTTCACAGTGGGGTGTCCCTGAGCATAAACGAACAAAAGTTTCATATCTACCACCTCCTAATTATTCTATTTGAATTTCACAATGACACACCTTCAAATCTGAACTCACAGTCTAGATCACATTTGTATCAGTTCGTTCAACGTTAAACCGAAATATATTTTGCAATACTGCTATAATGTAATCAATCAAACTATCTTTCTGACACATAACACATCTTTGAACTCTTATTGGATCTAGAAGCCACTTCTTCTATTTTACACTTCCAGTGTAGGCCAATAATATGTTAGTTGCACTTATTTCGTCAAAACATTGTATGATTATTTCGTCGTGTTTATTGGTTATGGGAGGTGTAGAAAAGAAAAGCACTTATCACCTTTAGATAATGGTGAGGAATGAGTGGCTTACGTTTTTTTTCACGTCCGCAAGCCAGTTCAGAGTATGAAATATTTTAACCTGTTCACAATGTTACCAACTTCTACAGCCAGATTATATGTGCAAAAGTAGGTTCTAGGTATTTTTAAGCGGTTGGTTTTTTAAAAGTTTGGTAATCTGATAGTAGTTACCGAAACTTCGTCCTTAATGGGTTACACTAACCATCTTCTAAGCAACAAACTACCTGTTTACAATGTTACCAAGATCTACAGCCACATTATACCTGTAAAACCAGGTTCCAGGTACTTTTAGTGGCTGGTTATCAGTTCATCTTTTCAAACATGGCTAATACAAGAATAAAACAGCATTACATCGCTTTGTATTACTTCTGTGCGGCAACACATTGGAAATAATTGTAAAGTTCCCATATTCGTATAAATGTTTCGTTAAATTCGTAAGAAAATTTATAATTCCTAATATTGCTACTATAATTCTAAAAGCTGCTACAATAGGTCACGGTCTATAAGTTACCAGATGATAGGGGTGATTTGCATTTCTGCGCAGTTAAAGCGATAATTCCAAAGTCATAAGCACAAATTGCTAAATCCCTATAATTAAGCAGTTACGCCTAATTAAGTGAGGAGTAATTTAAACAATCTCTCTAATTTTCGTCCCAGGTAAGGAAAAATTATATTCTTAGTAAAGTGTGGAAAACCATTCAGTTGTTTTCATTTTTATAAATGTGACATTATAGATAATACCCAGAAAACCTTCTGACAGTTTTGTAAGATTTTGCCGCAAAATAAAGATGGTGGTTGTTGAAATTATATTGTACATTACAACACGGGGGTGAAGAAACTCACGTAATACCTACGTATTCAATTTTCAACATAAGGTAGCATATCAATATACTATAAGGCAATAGTAGAGAAAGTAATTTTAATGTAACACACCACAATAATTTCTAATATCAGAGTCGCTAATCGGTATTCGGTTTTCATCATAGAAGTAACATTGAATCACTTAGTGGCCCGCTTTTTAAAAATCTGAACTCTCTTTATCCCGTTGTATCTTTCTTATCAATACAAGTAAACATGTAGATGTATAATGAAACTTACTTTGCTTACCAAGAAGTAATTACAAGGACAAGACTTTATAACAACAGTGTGTCGAAGTGATTAGAGAAGTCAATGGGAAAGAACCAAATATTCTTTCTTTGTGCATTTATAGTGAAATGTCTATAGCGAATTTTGAGGTGAAATACATTTGCTCTGCTTGCTATTGACAAGTTGCACAGAAAGCAATCAAACAAGTTGTCAGCTGCAAGAGAGTTGTACTTGTGTTTCTAAATAGGAGCCACCTTATTGTTAACTATTACAGTACTGGCATAGTTTCACTTGTCCTTCACAATGGGGCACTGTCACACATATAAAGTTCGTGTAATTCTTTCTCAGTTGACAGAAATCCGTTTACAACACGGAGTGATACATGCTCCGGAACTTGTACCGTGATTTTCCATGTGAAAGATTACATATTCCTTTCATCTCTGCTATGGATATACATCGATCTACCCGCCAAAATATCTCGCTTTTAGAAACACGATTCGTTGACGTGGAAGTACATTCTTTTGTTCGTCCATCAAGTCAACCAGCCTTCATCAAATACAAGACACCCCGTAACAGATTCATATCAGCACCATAAACGTTATATGCCCGTCTCACGTTTTCCTCTCAAATAGGGGGATAACTTATGAGATTGATTCTCGTTCCACACACAGTATCTGGCGTGTACACACCTTCATACACACACACACAAAGAGACACATATTTACACTCTCATTCATACTTTCAATTTTAGGGAGGACTGACAATAATCCTGACAAAACAAAAACCCCTATCGTTCAGAAATTGAACCTGGAACCTCTGTGTAAGAAAGTTAGCATGCTAACCACCGGACTTCAGAGGCAGTAGCAAGTTTTGGGGGCTTTTGCTGTACATTTCCTTTGTGTATTTTATGCAACATTCAGAGAAGATTCAAACTACATGCTACTTCCTTATAAGAGTTACAAAAGTTACAAAAAGTCAGGTGTCTTTATTGTACGGCGTGAGTCTTGCAGACAAAAGGAACTAATGGTTGTGTGGCCACGGTTTTAACAAAAGGTTTCTTTCTCCGACTCTTTCCTTCGTTTCTCTTCCTTGCTTTTTATAACAAAATTAACATTGCTGTGTTGTTGGTTTATCTAGTTTCCAAAAGACCACTGTGGCATGAGCGTTGAGAAAACGCAGCTCGCATAGAATAAAATGTGTTAAACTTCAGTACGGCAGAGTTGGTTTGACTGGCGACTCTCCAGAGGTTGTAAGATCATTGGCACAATCCAACTGTAACCTTCGTGTAGATACCAACTATTGGGAAAGTATACTTACTTGTTCACTTCATTCAACAGGTGTATCGCTGGACCTTTTCCAAACTTTCTGCGCAGCATAACTCTATTACACCTGGACTGCGGTCATTGATTTACTGGGATACAGCATGAAGGGTAATATCAAGTTGAATAACATTTTAAAGAACTCAAATTCTTCTCATATTTTACACATGCTTTTAGAACCACATTTGAAAGATTTGGAATATTAAATTCCCATGCGAAAAAAAAACTCTGATGTGTTGCATTCACATGGTTTTCTCTTACAAACTCTTATTCCTATATCTTCTTTGTGTTAGTTGAGATAAACATTTTCAGAAATTATCCCTTTGCTTATCTTCTTGAAGATACAAGAAGAATATGGGAATACAGTAGACTTTGAGCGATAGTCAAATCATTTAAAGCTTCCAAATTTAGTTCTATTTGCACTGTTAACATAGAATAAATGAAAAACGATGTTCCATTTGACAGAAGTATAAGCTCTCCAAAACTCACACAAATAACAAGGAGTATATCCGAAATGCTTCACTTTACAAAACAAAGTTATTTATACGTAAATTGAGTTTTAGCAAGATCTACATTTGTTGTATAGTAAGGTTTGATCTATCTCTTACGGTTTAGCAGTTATGCAAAAGTCATCCAGAGTAAAAAGGACCACATGGGTATAGATAGAAAATTCACTATATATACATATATATGTATATTTTTTTTTAAAGGGTAATTTAGGGTAGAGGATTTTTTTATTTAAAATATTCGTGTCCCACCCTTGAAAGACATTAAACTTAAGTACCAACTTTTGTTTTTAACCCACTTTTCGTTTATGAGTTATGCTGTCCACACCGACACGCAGACACACAAACACACACACACACACACACACACACACACACACACACACACACACACACACACACACACACACACACACGAACCTTTTTCTAAAAATGCTTTTTTGGATTTAGGGGTCTAAAAACGTATTTCCGTTGAAATCTCGACATCTAATTTTTGGATGGAATAGAATACTTTACTTACGTAGTAGAGAAATTAGTAATACCGGTGTTTCAAAATGAATATAGGTGTTTAAAGCTTTGGGTAGTTATTCCATTTAACTGGCAATTATAAATCATATATCAAATGAAAGAGCAACTCAGTTTGGCTGGGTAGACCTGTGAGCATGCGCGTGTAGCATTTGCTGTGCCTTCCGTTATAAAGCGTTAATGGCATAGATAGCGACTAATAAACAGGCGGCTTTTTGTGTTCTGCAGTTTGTAACAACCTCATCTATGTATGGTCATAGTGTAACGTGCGTTCCGTATTAAGTTCCATTGTAATCCCTCAGGTAATAATATTCGTAGGTGGTATATCCGTTTGAAGACACTGGCTGTCTTTGTAAAGGGAAGAGCACGGAGCGACCAAGACTGGCTGAAACAAAGAATTAGAAAGTATTTCTGTGTAGCCCCAAGAAATCAGTTCAGAAGGCGAGTGGTGAATTAGAAATTCTATTGATATCTGTGTGGAGAGTTTTAAGGAGATGCTTACAACTACATCCTTATCGTTTGCAATTACTAAAAGCTCTAAAGCCTACAGACTGCGTTTTGATGCCAACTTTGCAAATGAAATATTGCTGCATAAATATAGTTTTCTGAATCGTATCTCTTCAATCGTGAATTGACATTTCACCTAAATGCGCTCATAATGCACGCATCCGAAGTTCATCTAATCCCCACGATATGTTACAGTGGCAAGGAGATTCCCCAAAATGTAATGCCTTGCGTGACATATGCCTGAGGAAAACATACGAGCCTGTTTTTCCACGAAGTAATTGGTGCTTTTGACTTTGATGTGCTACAACTATGGCTCTTTCATCCATTGGAAGGAGCTGAACTAGAGAATCTTATTTGGCAGCAAGATAGTGCACCGAATCTTTGTAATCACTCAGTGTGTGGTTGGTTAAACAACGTTGTATCCAACGCTGGATTGGTTGTAAGGGGTAGGATATCAGATCTCGCTTTCCAGGACTTCCAAGTTCACTCAGGAGTTTACTATGACCTTGTGGTTCACACAAGTGAACCTGAGATATTGCGCTGTTGTTTTTTCCTTTCGCGCAGATGTTTAACACCCTGCTTCAAATAAAATTATCCTTTCGTTCCCAGTACAATATATATTACGCAAAACATCATCACAAATACATTATATTACCGCATAAAACAAAGTTATGACCATATTTTCAGTAGTATCACTAATGAAGTATGTTTATTGGAGACTCAAGAACCACACGATGTAATATTGTAGCAACACTCGAACTGCTTACAGTACAACTGCTTGTAGGTTAATTTTGAATGGCTGATGTTACTCTGTTTACATCGTACCAAGAAGCTCCGCACTTTACAGTGCGATTGCACCTTCAAGGACAAAGACGTTTTCCTGAATTAATGACAGTATCTGACGCCATGTGACTTTTACCTTTGGACGTTCATAAAGGACCATGTGTATGTGCCTCCATACCAGCTGACCTACCCAAAGTGAGAAACAGGATTCAAGAAGTTGTTGCAACTGTAGTCGCACTGATGAAGGTTTGGGAATAAGTCACCTATGGACTATATGTGTGCCATGGCACAAATGGTGCTCACATTGACCCCAGGAAAAACTATTTGAGTTTCTCTTTCATTTGGTGTATGATTTATAATGGTAAGTTCAACGGAAAAAATACTGCAAAGCCTTAAAACCTTTACATTCATTTTGAAACATACGATACATTTTCACTTCTATAGTAGGTTGTTTGGAAATTTGAGTTTAATCAACTGTATTATATATTCGTCAGCTATAGCCCGTAGCCATTCTGAAAGATCAGGACATGGCTTCTTGACTAAGTTACCGTGTAGATCCATATGTCTTTCCGTAACTATTATAATGTAGTTAAAAGAAGCCAGAACCTGGAAAACGTGAGAGAAAGGGAAGAGACTCAAGACTATATAAATTTGCATATGAATGCTTAAAATGGGCAGAAGTACAAAGAAAGTGGCTGTAAATAAACTCAATGGCGTTGTGTTGCACTATACACGAAGATCTTGTGGCTCAGGAAGGAGGCAGTTTAAACTTCTACATTGTTTATTTATGTTACTGCAAAATACTTCCATATTTATAAAATCTCATGAGGCAGAATTGGCTATAAAATGAAAGTGTTTAAAGTAGAAGAGAAAGAAAGGACATCTTATGGAAACCAGAGAAAGCTTTTGCAGCCAGGAGCTCCTTCGTTGGCGAAGGGACATTTATCAGGGTTTCCTCACTTCTCATACCTGGCAAGTGACAGCGAGGTACACTAAACTGGGGCTTCCTTCCTTAGCTTTATTCCACAATAACCAATTCATCTGTGTCTACCGCCTGTGGTGCCATAATCAAATGAATGGGCGTTGAAGAGACATTGAAAGTTTAATTGCACTACACGGAGAACACTTGCATAAAGCACATAAAACTTAAAATATTGTATTGCAATCACATGACTTTCTCTGCTCTCGCACATATCATTCTTACAAGCGCTTATTTCTCTATTCAGTTCATGTTAATATAAAGACGTATTTGTAGAAATTATTGTGACGCCAGGCGCGGCGCAAAACAAAGGACTGTCGGAGCCGGGCCATGTCACATCATATGCTGGGTCAGCGACTGGGCAAAGCGTTTAGAGTCAGGCTGTTTCGTGCAACTGTGTTTACGTAACTAACAACTGAAGTGAACACAACAGGGAGTCTCCCGAAAGATCTGGCCATGTGATCACCGCGAGTGTATAGGAGTCGAGAGGTCCATGTGACGTCATCCCCACCATATAAGGAGGTCAGAAACCAGCAGTTAGTTGCAGGTACAGAAACTAATAGGTTAGTGTATCAGTGCTCGTAAGAAGAGTTAACGAGCGTCGATTAATATAAATATGCTGCTACTACTGCATATTTCCCTTTGTGTATGTTTCTTAATGTCTTACGGTTTTTTTAATTGATCGCCTTATTTAAAATCGAAAAGCAAATATCATAACAATAAAATTGGTATTCAGCATATATAGATGATAATTATTATACGAGATCCATTATAGAAATTAAAACGTTGCTGTAGTTAAACGACTCAAAAGAATTTCTCAAGTGAACGTTAAGCAATTGAAATTCTGGTGAGGGATTCAAATCATAGGGTAATATCTACACGAAGTACCGAGCGATAGAGGTAACGCAACTAGAGATTGGCAACGAGAGGTGTTATTCATCGATTTGTGTAAGTTTTTTCCGAATTACTTTTATCCTAAATTGAATGTAATGGGTTTCCACGTGTAAATTTCTAAAATTTAAAATTAAGGACCACTCAAGTGTTGAGCCAGCCGCCTTTAAATTTTGCGACTACCATAGGAACAATTACAACGGGTGGTGGATGATGGGATGAAGAAATACTAAATAAGTAAAGAAACACAAATAATATGTATTATCCACTTAATAAACTATCCTACAAAAGAGAGAGCTATGAATCTATGAAAACAACTACGTAATTATACATTTTAATCGCTGGTGGTAGTGATGTTTACATATGAAATTTAGGTTTACTATTACAAGGTAAGAAAATAATTAAAATTCAAATTAGTGAGCCGAAAGATTTAAGTAAAGCTGCAGTGGAAGTGGTGGGGGACGTATTTCGAATGATAGTGCATATAAACGCTTTGCTAATATTAGAAGCATGCATACAAGGAGGAAGGAATACCTCGGAATATGTGGAAAGAGAGAATCGTAAATATTGGGAGTCGAAGGAATAAGAGTTGGGATAAATGAAGAGAATGATGAAGCACAGGAATCAAGGGAGAAAGTGATAGTCGACACCACCCCACCTCTAAAGCCAGAAGGGAAAAAGGAAATACAAGACATGGAGACGATAAAGTTGCCTATACTTCTACTTTTCGAGTTATTTTTGGCCAACATTCAATGAAGCACTAACTTAATGATACTCCGCTAGTGAGAGTACGGACAAGTAGCTTGTAATGTTACTCTTCTGCACTTAACTGCTAATCAAGTGGCTAGAACAAAGCTCGAGAAACAGAGGTAGTTACGCTGGTAAAGGATGGAGCTATATTTGTCATTATCAACATAAACATCTCTATCCTATATGGAGCATGATTTTATCCACGGCAGTATACCTTTTTTCAGTGCCACAAAGGGAAACTATGCCTTTTTTTTCTTCAGGTCTACGATAGCCTGTGTTTGCATTATGTAAAAGTAAATTTTCTTCATTGTGTGCCACATTAAAGACTTGAAACTTAGAGAATTTCAAAAAATATTTTCTGCATTTCTCTTCTAATACATTTGCATAATACTTGTTTTCAATATTTAGAGCGAAGGCTGGATTATGTATATAGTACAAGAACACAGCAACATCAAAAACAATATAATGAATTTCAAAAACGGAAGAGATACTGTCCCTTTTTTGGAGTATGGGACATGGGCTAGGAGACAAATTTACACAGCATCAAACGATGTTACAATAGAGATTGGATTTTAATTGTTGCCTGCGTGCCAATAAATCAAGCCACACGCATGCCTCTCTCGTATCCGCTGAATTCTCGTTCATTATTAGTGAAGGCTACCAACATCCAGTCTTTTGTTAGTTTGTACCTGTTCGTTACCGCCATACGCTTTGCCTTGTTTAACACCAATGACAAGACTGCTGTTCACGTGGGGGAATATCCGATACCCAGCTACAAGCTACAGGATCATATTGGTTACTCCCCCCACCTGTGGTGGCTTTCATTTCATGAACCTACAACCTACTCACTTCACACTTCGCCATCCTATTGTGCTAGAAAGCAAAGTTTCATTATTTTATATTGCTTCATGAACACAATGGTCCAGTTGTGACCTCATAATTAGCTGCATAAGTGAGAATAAAGAACAGACAATGTTAGTATGACATATATGTTGTTTAAAAAGGGTGTGATATTGGGATTGGGCAAACCTAGAATAAATGTTCTTACAGGAAAAGTCCGAAAAGAAGTACCTGTTGAGATAGGAGTCATTTTCCTTGAGTACTGTATTTATGCCAGACAAACTTTATCCAATGGATTGAATGGTCAAAGAGGTCTGGTACCATGGCCTACCCATTTGCCGTTGTGTGGTGTAAGTAATAAACACAACTAAAATGCTCAGAGTGGTTCATATCTCAACGGTTATTTGTTTCGTATATGTGTTTGCAGGATATTCTAATTTTCACCAATCCCAACTCCTGTTGCAATACGACACACATTTTTGGAACACCTGGTGTAGTTAATAATTGAGAAAACGCATTAAAAGCCAAGTAGGAATGGGGAACTTATGTAAGTAATCTATATATAATCAATATTTGCAGCAGAAATGAGATACCTTAAAGCCACAAAAGGATGTAATAGATAAACTAAAAAATGAACAGATAAGAGAAAAACTAAGTATTTTCCCAATAAATGATAAAATAAACCAATATGCAGAAAGCTGTAATTTACAAAGGATGGACAATACCCGATACCCAAAAGTCATACAATTACCAACCATATGGGAGGAGAGATGTTAGGAAGACGATGAGAAGGTGGAGAGAGACTTGAGGCCGGAACAGGAGAAGTCTCCTGATGATGATGATGATGATGATGATGATGATGATGATAATGACAATGATCAATATTAGCATGTAATATAACACTACAATCTTTACATGGAACATATAAAATAATTATTGGAAGGAAAAGTGAGCTAGATCGAGCAAGATGGTTCCATGGTAACTTATGAGGCTCGCATTCGGGGGGTCCCGAGTTCAAATCTTTTGAGCCGAACAATCTGACTGGGAATTTTTCGTGGTGTCCCTCAGTGTCCAAGGTAAATACCGGATTGACTATTTAACACCACTCCACAAAGTTCCACTTTAAGTCTAAAACAGTAGTATCAATAAAAAGTAGATTGTAATAGTGAATGATGTGGCATCCGTCCACAGACAATGTAAGCCGATGGACTGGATGGCATCCTAAAGCCATCTGATGTCACAACAGTTGCCCTGCACTGCTCCCTCTGTGGACCAGTGAAGAAGCAAGCTCTATGATATGGAGTTGAGATCTTGAAGGCTTATTGTAGATGTGTCTGCAGATAGACTGGAATCGCGCCCTAATGCCATCTACCCATCACAAAGGTGGAGAGCCAGCTGCCCTGAACTGCTCGTGACGAAGTAAGATGGTATGGCTAGAAATGAGACCTTTAAGATTCCGCCACATAGAGTATCTCCTAACAGATCAGTTACGATATGAATACGAAGTTCGAGCAACGTAAAGGAAGTACAGCAAAAAAGTGAGCTAGCAAGTTCAAACAACAATAGCACGATATAAGTATATTACAGCTCAGATAGAAGTGATCACAGTAATTTTATTTTAAATCGAAAAGTACAATTTTCATTTTGACCACAGTGACCAAAGTCATGATCAGTTTTTTGGTGATTATAGTGTTTGAATTTTCCACTAAATGTCCTATTTCGTTGTATTTTGTATTATGCTACCGATATCACCGGCAATCTTATCATTTACTGTCATTTATGTACTGTATCATCCAGAACCAGAATTGAACTACGACCACTCGAACGCGACCCATAAACGTTATCGCGTAGGTATCTCGCTTGATAGGGAGCCGCTTTTATACTTCTATTTCTGGAATAAGAACCAACTGACAACCGAGCACGTGGTTATATTCTTGCCTTCACCCACTCCTAAGAAAAGAGTGGCTACAGACAGGCTTAATATACGCATCTTCAAATACGAGACAGCAGCAGCAAAACTTCGAACCAGAAGGCTAAATTTAGCGTAACGTGGAGCGGCGTTCAGAATGCGTCACATAGTCACAGTATAAATATTAAATACTTCAAACATACGCAGAAACAGAAATATAGCATTCATATAAGATGTCAACGGGATAGCGCTTTTGGAAGTATCATGAACTTAAAAAGACTTTCTTTCCTTATACAGCACTTAATGGAGAAATTAAGGGTATATACGCACATTTCACCGAAGAAGTAGCTACTTCAATTTCAAAACTAAGACAGGGTTTTCAGTAACTTAAAAAAAAAAGAAAAGTGTGTGAATGTGTGTGTACGCGGCGTTTGAGGTTTGTAAACAGCATAACTAAAAAATCCGATGTGTTCAAGTCACATGACTTTCTCTACTCTTGTACTAACCATTCTTACAAACTCTTATTACTGTATCTTCTTTGTGTTAGTTGAGATAAACATTTGTACAAATGTATTGTTTGTTTCCTTGCAGTTGCAATGGGAATATTAGAATACAGTAGGCTTTGTGCGATAGTCAAAGCTTTTAAAGCTTTGAGATTCCGATCTCTTTGCACACTTAACATATAAAAAAATGAACAACGATGTTCCATTTCACGAAAGTTTTCCGAGACTGACACACATAAGGAAAATCTCCGAATTAGTTCACCCTACAAGAAAATGTATTTCGACATAAAATGTGTATTTTAGCAACATCTACACCTTTTGTATGATGCAATACGTCCTCTGATTGGTAATCAGAGGATATGGTCTGTTAATTTATTTTGATAACTCTCCCGGTCAGGTCAGTGAGACCCGTAAACCAACGACAGGTGTGGTCCTCCAGACATTCTGGGGGTTGAAAGAGAGCGATGTGACCGCCAAAACATAAAAATATGGTGCTCTCTAAAAAACGGTTACTATTACTGCTATTGCTCTCTTCAATATCATTGTGAAAAATATTGGAGAGCAAGAGGATTAATGACTTCATTGTCAGAAATCCAGCATTAGCTAACAACAACACCTTTTGTATAGTATGACTTGGTCTATCTCTAACCAGTTATGCAAAAGTCGTCCAGACTAGATACGACTACAAGGGCTATAAACAGATTATTAAAGATATACATTTCATTTGTCATAAAAATATCTCAAACATACGACATTTTAACCAAAAATCATAAGAGCCATTTTCAAGAAAATAAAAATTTTTGAAAGATTTTCTATGTAAAGGGTAGTTTAGGGTGGGGCTATTTTCTTCAAAATCTTCGTACCGTATCCTTGAAAGACATTAAACTTAAATACCAACTTTGGTTTTGAATCTATTTTTCGTTTTCGAGTTATGCTGTACACACGCACGCACACACGCACGCACGCACACTTACACACACCCCCACCCAAACACACACACGGACCTTTTCCTAAAAATGCTTTTTTTTTGGTTTCAGGAAGTCTCAATACATATATTTCCGGTGAAATCTCGACATCGAATTTTTGGGTGGAATACAATACTTCCCCTACTTACCAGTGGAGAAAGTAAAAATGAAATATCGGATGAATGCTAAAGTTGTGCCCAGGTAAAGTATTACTTTCTCTACTGGGCAAAGTAGAGGAAGTATTGTGTTCCACCCAAAAGATCGATGTCGAGATTTCACAGGAAATATGTTTTGAGCCCCCCTCCCCCCCCCCACCCCCCCCCCCCGAACAAATTTTCTTGAAACTTGAAACTTTCGTGAAATGGGACATTGCTGTTCATTTTTTTATATGTTAAGCGTGCAGAGAGAACGAAATCTCAAAGCTTTAAAAGCTTTGACTATCGCACAAAGTCTACTGTATTCTATTATTCCCCTTGCACCTACAAGGAAATAAGCAATAAGATAATTTGTACAAATGTTTATCTCAACTAACACGAAGATGATATAGGAATAAGGGTTTGTAAGAATGGTTAGTACAAGAGTAGAGAAAGTCATGTGAGTGCAACACATCGCATTTTTAGAAAAAGGTGTATGTGGGTGTGTGTGTCTGTCAGATTGTGCACAATATAACTCAAAAACGCAAAGTGGGTTAAAACCCGACGTTGGCATTTAAGCTTAATGTTTTTCAAGGATCTGACACGAAGATTTTGAAGAAATTAGCCCCACCCTAAACTATCCTTTACATGGAAAATGTTTCCAAAATTTAGATTTTCTTGAAAATGGCTGTAACGATTTTGATTAAAATTACATATGTTTGAGATATTTTAATAACAAATTAAATGTATATCTTTAATTATCAGCTTATAGCCCATGAAGCCCTATTTACTCTGGATGTCTTTTGCATATCTGGTTAACCGTAACAGATAGAACAAATTTTACTGTATAAAATATGCAGATCTTGCTAAAATACACATGTTATATCTGAATAAATTGAACCATTCCCGAGGCATTCGTTATTTGTGTGATTTTTCTGGAAAAAAAAAACTTTCGTCAAATGGATCATCGTTATTCGTTTTTATATGATAGCCGTGCAATGAAAGAAGAATTTGAAAGCTTTTAACCATTTGACTATCGCTCAAGGCCTATTGTATTCCCATATTTCCGTTGCACCTTCAAGAAAATGAGCAATAAGATAAGTTCTGCAAATGTTTATATCAACTAACAGGAAGAGAATAGAAGAATATAAGTCTGTAAGAATGGCTAGTACAAGAGTAGAGAAAGCCATGTGAGTGCAACACATCAGATTTTTCTTTTCAAATATGTGACACAAAATATATTCGAAACTTCACTTTACATAGAAGCTTTTTATTATCCTCATTTTGCTAAAACTGCTATATTAATTTAGAATAAGACATCTTGCACCTAAGAAATTAATACGTTCACTAATTCTGATCAAGATCCAATAGGACCTATAATCAAAACAAAGTGAAGATAAAACGGTTTTAGTGACAAACTTTTGCCACAAACATGATCTTCTTTTCAACATAATGAACATGAAGATTGAAACTTTTGTCATTCCTATCCAGCAGCATTCCAATGTCCTCTGAGAAACACTTGCTACCTATCTCTTGAATCAGGTGAAGATCACTGAAGTGGAAATGCTGTCCCCTGAAACAGCTTTTCATCTGTGGAATAAGATGGAAGTCACTTGGTGCTAGGTCTGGGCTGTAGGGAGGTTGCCCCTGGCCATTATCATGAACATTTTTTCGACCATTTCTAAATTCCCTGCACGTTGGTATCACTCATAAAATTCTCACCTTACACACAGCTCATTCTGTGGTGCATTGCTACCAAATTATGCCTCTATTCCCGTAGAAATATAACATTTGGTGGGGGATACTATAGAAACGGACATCTTTAAGTGACCATAGCTACACTTTAACTGGCCCTTTCACCTTGGCAGTGATGATCATATAAGCAAGAAGGCAACAACAACACACACACACACACACATATATATATATATATATATATATATATATATATATATATGTATATACCTATACATACATATATAAAACATGCAATTTCTTGCAGGTAACTTCACTTATTTCATCAGGAATTTTCATGTGGTATGGATTTTTAAGTGTAATTTTTTGAAATTCTATTTTTGCCCAATTACATGGTAACTACCCACTGTATGCATGTGTTTAATAAATCCACTTGGTTTGATTAGGGTTTGCTTTCGCTGTGTCTTTTTATGGGACCATTTTCTCATGGTGGTCGCATTAAATAAACAAATTTAGCCTAAAGACGAATTTAGCCTAAGGGCGAAGGCCTCCTATTTACACAGGGCCTAGCTTGTAAATAGGTTTCATTATCTCATTACAATTATAAGGTCGCCTTATGTGTTCACAATTCAAATCATTACCCTTTAATTTGTGGTAATGTAGCGATGTCCCGTTAATAAGTTCCTTATGTTGACTACCTAGTACATTCTTTGATTTGAATTGCAATCTGTATGCTGAAAAATCGATAAAATGACGGCAAGTACGGATACATGAGGATGAAACGGACTTACAAGAGCCGGAGAAGTTCTAGAGTTAGGCGAAAGGGTAACACCGGAATTGGTACAAAAAGGAATCCAGAAAACGTATGCTGTAGCATACAATTCTTTCATTGGCTGGTGTAAGGTGAGCACTGTTTGCTAACCAACAAAGAAAACACATTCTCGCTGTTGATCTCTTTCTTTTAGTGTTAGTTGCATTTAGGTGGGGTAAATATATGACTAGTTTATAGTTATTGTGACGACGGCCGCGGCTGCACGCCTCAAAGACTCAAGGTTAAGCTACCTCAGAGTACTACTCAGAGTGAATGAGTGACCCGAGGACAACGCAGCGATCAGAACGACAATGAGTGCAGCAGAACAAAAGGTATTCAGAATGCTACCGTTACTTCCGGTTGCCAATTTATGTGAGAAGTTCGAGAAAAATCCGTGCTGCCTATTCTTGCCTAGATAACGATGCGAGACGGCGAGAGGAGTGGCGGCAGCGGCAGCCGTCATCGTCGTCGTAGTAGTAGTATGTGTTTCTGGTGAAGTCGTGATTGTTGAACGAGACAGCTTTTAGCAGTGTGTGTTTGTATGTGCAGACAGTCGTCGTCGGAGAAAGTTGTAGACATGTGTCGTCGCGTCGGAGTTGTTTTGTGTGAAACAGTGTTAGTGAGTATGATCGTCGAAGCCAGCAGTTTGAGAGGCGGAGAGGGAGAAAGAACTGACAGATTGAAAGGTGTGTCAAGATCACTGTAGAACAGAAAAGCTGTCAGTGGCTAGGTTATGAATTGCTTTTGTGCTTCAGTTTCGGAACAAAACATTAAGTGGCAGAAAAAATAACTGGACTGTGTCATTTGCCACATTATTTTAGTTTATCAAGCCTGTCTGAGAATAGTGTATGGCACACCTGTTAACAGTCTCTTAATTTCCACCCTACGTTTAACATTTGTATCACAAATAACTATTTTGCTTCTATGCTTATTCTCTAGACAGTGTTTAATCACGCCTAATCTAGCGAATACATATGATTGTATTACATCCTAGAATTTGATGAGGTACAGCATAAGCAATGTATTTCTATTGTATATATTATATATGAGCTCGTGTATTGTGTTTAACAGGATTGGGTTTCTCACGAGAGAAAGCAAATAATAGAACAGAGCTCCAAACATCGCCTGGTGTTATTGCCTGTCTAAATTTAACCATGTTGAGCATCGCATTTTTCATCACTCCAGGCAGACAGCGGTTGTCATGCTAACATTTGGCTAATATAAACTGTCATGTAGTTTCCCTTCTACATATGCAATGTGAACGTGGCTCTTTCGAAATTAAACCACTATGTTCTGAAACGACAGTTTGTCTCTAGGAACCAGGAATAGAGGTATAGTCCTAACATGTTACACTCACATGGACTTCTCTATCTATTTATCATCAGATTATTCCCCAAAAAAAAGGCGTTCTTCTATCCACTTTACCTTGTAGAGAGAAATCTTTATAGAAATTGTTTTATTGCAGATTGCCTTGTAGGAACAAGGGAAAGGTGTAGGCTTTCAGTAATACACAGACCCTGTAAGGGCGGACGCTATATAATGGCTTTAAAATTCGGTTCACTTTGCATTATTAGGAGAGAAAAAATATCTCGTGTATCCTGATATGAGATTATACCCACTCATTCTACAAAATATTGTGACGCCAGGCTATCCCATCTTACTGGTGCGGCGCATAACAAGGTTCTCAAGGTCAACCTTCTCCAAACTACTCACGCGAGCGAATACGTGACTAACAACAATCAAGTGTCAATACAAAACAAAGCGTGTTCCAGAGCATTCGAGGACTGTTCGGAGACGGCTTCTTTGTAAGCGTTCGTACGTCAACACCGATATCTCGTAAAAAGCTTACAGAGGACGTGGAGCGAGGCAGTTTTTTGAATCGGTCAGTGTGTATGTGAGTGGATATACAAGATTCCTTATATATGAAGGAGACTCCACAGAATATTTTGGAAAATTCAATACGCAATGTATTCTATTTCTTATAGGTATATGTACCTCAACCGGGAGGGCTCGGGGCGCTGACCACATCCCACCCTCCAGTACTGCACCTCACTAATGACGCCTGGGCAGAGGTGGGGGACGCAGGGGCTGGGCGGTAGGCCTTGGCCCTTCGTGGGCTGTCGTGCCGGGGTTTAATTATATGTACCTTAAAGGTATGGTATTTCAATAAAAATTGTTTAAACATTTTAATAAAACAGAACACAACGATAATTTTTCTATGTAGAAGATAATATGGAACGTCGCAACCTTGAAAGATACTCAACTGAAATATAAGATTTGGTATGTATCAAATCATTAGTTTGCTGTACACAGACACAGAGATACAGAGAGAGGAGAGAGAGAGAGAGGAGAGGGAGAGAGAGGAGAGGGAGAGAGAGGAGAGAGAGAAAGTAAAAATAAATAGCTATATGTGTGAGTTTATTTGTGAGACATGGGGTAGCTACCCTGTTGAATAGAAACTTACAAATATAAATGTATCCCACATTGTCTTGCGGAAGAGTATTTAACATAGACATACATAATAATAATTATTAATTTTGTGGTACACTCTACAACACACACTGCGATAAGATACAGTATACTTTGTAAAAGAAAGACAAACATCGTCGCGTTCCACTGCCAGAACTCAAATGATAAACACAAGTGTCATACTGTGAGTTAGGAGTACAAATTTTAGCGGTGGATGATCCAACTGTCAGTCGGAGCAAGACCCTCAAGTTACTACGATAAATTGTAATATTCTTTATTCTATTTAACCTAACCTTCCGCAACTCCAGCTACACCGTGTTTACAAAATACATTGGAGTTTTACTTCTGGTTGCACTTATGAAAATATTGCGAAATTTCAAATATGCATTTTTGCTAGAATAATTTAAATACATCCATAAAATATTGCCAAATATAATACACTAACTTATAACAAAGACGCAGGAAATCTTAAACAAGTGATGTGGCCAACTTTCCGGAGTTGAATTAATTTTCACTGGAGGAAAAAGAAGAACACTGCTGTTGAGGATGTTTTCTACAATAACATACGCTTCCAAGTAATCAATTTCAACCTACTCCACATGCTTATAAAATCCTTGCCAATCTGGTTCGATTACAAGCGATATACCATCAAGCATATCGCGCAACTTCTGCACGATGAACACCTCGTATATTTGTTTCCCTAACCACACGCTTCATCTTGACTCAAGCTAGTTTTATCGGATTGTATGTGGGCTAGCGAATGGTGATATGACCGAAAGAAAGTAAATATGTGTCCACTTTGAAGGAAACAAACCTATAGGGAAAGTATTTAATAGTTTTCATAACTTTGCTTTACGCATATAACTATCGTACTGAACACATTTATTTGGCGACCATGATATCAGATTTAAGAACTCCTCGGTGATGGTTTATCCAACTCCAAATTATATTTACTCTTTTCTTTGTTTTTAATTACATTCCATGAAATATCGGTATCGAATTTTTGGGGTGAATAACTGTTCCAATTAGCTACTATTACTAGAAAAAGTATGGCATTGACATTTTCAGTTCCAATTCTACCTCTCAAACATTGCTCACACACGGCTTATGCGTTTAAAAACACCAACAGTATGTGTGTTGGCATAAATGAATACTAATTACCATTCTAAAGGTTATTTAATTCGGGACATAAAGTACTTGTAATAGTAAGTCGCTGGGGGTATCTGATGTGAGACTGCCTTTGTGGTTTACCGGGAGAAAAATACGAATCGGTTGGAGAATTCAGTATCGTTCAGGCAGGTTGTCACACTAGTTTAATGGTTAGAGTACCCGCCTTGGTAAACGGGTGGTGTGTGGTTCAAATCCCAGCTGTGGTACTGATATGTTCATTTCTGATTCTACCTGTCTTAGTGTATACTAACAATTTCTTCTTGTCTGTCAGTTTCTAACAAAGGAGCTTTGGTTCTTTTATAGTTATGTTTTTAAATTTAAAAACCCTTCTACTCGTTTCATTCTACTAAAACACTCCACCTGGCTTAAACATGTTGTGAACATTACCAGGGAATCAGAATAGATTTTGACGAGGAGATTTGAGATCCTAAATCAAATATGAATACTTATACTGCATATTTTGTTACTAGCTGGTCATCTTTATCTGATTACCCTTCCTTCATGGAGCACAGGAGCACCCTCAAGGACTTATAAGCCTATGCCTAGGAGCCGACGAACTTATTGACCGCACAGAGTGAGGGCTGGGAAGCGGGTGACCAGCCCGGTAGTCAAATGATGAATAAAATGCAGGTCAAATGGATGAATAGAAAGGTGGTGATAGAGCAATTGGTGGAATTAATGGCGGAGGAAACCCGAGAACCGTAGAAAACCCGCCCAGACGCGCTTGGTACACCACGAATACCCTGTGCGCGTCCTTGGTATCGAACCCGGGCCACCTTGGTGACAGCTGAACGGTGTAGCCACTCGGCCATGGTGCCTAAAGAGATTGCCGAAATAGCTAAATAATTTCAGCTGATTCATGAAACCTTCGGCATGGAACAGTTGGTAATAGTGATGGTTGAAACTTTCCAGTAAGATCATTATCTTAATCAGGTTGTTACGTCTCATTAACCTGCTTGAGAAGTTAGTTCGCTTGTCTTAGTTCGCTTGACTGCAATAGCTTACCACGTGAAGCGTAAAACCGTAGCTGGGATTTTCAGAGAAATTCATTTCCCTCTCGAGGAAAGGAAGCAGAGCCTCCGGTGTGTTGTAGACGCGAAGACTGTCAGGGTGCCAAGTCGACTCACCGCAGCTCGCTTTCCCTATAATTCAACGCTGAGATGCCCTCACCACAACGTTAGTTCGCGTCACTAGACGCTTTGTTCCTACCGGAGGCACCACAAGAGCGTTCCAGACCCAATTTGCATCTGTAGGAGAGATCGCACCATCACATTTTATCGCTGACAATAGTGGTGACTGCGCAAGAAATCCCAATATTGTCCATCTCCTTCTGCACTTTCTTTCGCTTCCCTCCAGAAAGATCTTGAATTTTGCAATGTAGCTCAAGGGATGTGCAGGAGATGAAGTGAGTTGGGATTCATTGTTTTATGCTTTATCCCTGTAACGCTAGCATACATTCGTAAGTCTGACATGCAGCCTCCAAATTACACACCCGGTATTCCACCTGTTCCCTATTATTTGTCTTCATGCAACCTAAGTCTAAAAACAGAGATGCCAACCCGACTCAAAAACAATTTAGCAAAATTATCATGTGCATGAAAAGTGTTATGGAGCATTGAAATAGTGCAATGAACTTAAAATTAAGAAGAGAAGCAAAACTAAAATGCGCACTTGTGTTAACCTACAGATAACCATAAATATACATGAAAGGAAAATACATAGGTAGTTTAGAAATGAAATTTTTAGAAGGGATTAAACATGCTTCATGCTTGTGCCGTTTATTTGTGTACCTTTTTTCCCTCTTTGCACAAGTTCCTCTCTTACTCACTCACTCACACACACACACACGCGCGCGCGGACATATAAGCGGACATTAGCGCTGGCGAATGTAAAAATGATACAGGATGGAAGGGAAGTCATTACATTCCTTCTAATGTGTGCTTAATAGAAACATTACAAACCAAAAAGTATACCGGCATTTTGTTCTTTGATCAGCCGATTTCGAAAAAATAAACGGCGTTGTTCCAAACTGGATGCGTAATTCTACAAGAATGTACGAAGATAACAGTTTGTTACCAGTAAGATGCGTAGAGTAACTCATTTCTGACATGGTTTCGGTAGTAATTATGTGACATGGCACAGGGTTTCGAAATAATTAATCACTTAAAAGACGTGAATGCGTTTTTCAGACGCGAGGCATGTTGACAATGTAGCGTTGAGGTTGGTCAGGGAATTGACCTGATTTCCGCATGTAAACAGGTCAAGCACTTTCCCTTTCCCTAATGTTTTGGCAGGTAACGGTTGTGATTGGCCTACGTTTGTACAGTAAACATAGGAGACATTCACGAGACGCGTGGTAGCAGTAGTGTTTCTTTATGAACTGAAACAGTGAAAGTAACAGACACAATCGGTAGTGTCGGCAGCTTGTAGCAGACAAACAGGGCATAATAGATTGTCTTGTCACTGTATATAATGCAGTTGTAGCTTTGGTGTCGCCAACGTCTACAAGCGTTTCATGCAAGCACAACCGGGCATATTAAACAGCAGAGGGGTAAGGAATTGAGATCCTTCCTCAGAAATATAAGAATTATCTTACCAAATACAAACCTACTAGGTCATTACGTCATGAAATGCACAGTTTCAAATTGCGCTCCAAAGAACATATAGAATAAACATACAGGTAGTATCGAAGTATCGATGCAGTACGCGAAACCTATGAACAGGCGAGACAAAACTATAAATATTGGAGACTTTCTGAAGTTATATTTCATCTAAGCTGGATTACTAGGCTAATGCTGTGAAGATATGTTACGTGTAGTCAATTTCCCGTCTCCCTCTACCTCTCACTTTACTTCAGGGTTGTATCAGCTGGAGTCTCGGCGTTGCATGGCAGGGAAAAACCGTGCTTAATGTAAATGTTCATATTCCACATTGGGGACAGTCTCCAAGTCCCGGACTGCCAAAAGGGATGTGTAAGCCTGCAAAGGGGAAGGGGGCCGGTTTTACGAGTTACGAGCTGCGAGGTTTACGTGCGGGAGTTTAAAAATGAAACTGTGAGGACCTTGCCTTCTGCTGTCATGTCTCTTAAGTTCGGCTACCCCGTTTCTTCTTCCCACTGCCTCTTCCCGGGTGGTGTCCCATCTGGGGCATAGGAACAAAAGATATTTTATAAGTCCAGGTACAAAGTCCTATTTCCAAACCTGTCAATACCTCTTAAGTGTTTCTTAAATTAAACTATAGTTTTGCTAACGGAACTGAATTGACAGAATCATATCATTGCCGACGGTGTACCGTAGTTTTGTCCCGCAGGAGCTGTTGTACGCACATTCCAGTAAATATATTAACATTTGTCACTTTTAGGTACACTTAGAAAACGTAATTCTGGTCTGGGTTTAAAACCGCGATATAGGGATGAATACAACAGCACCTAACCACCTCAGCCAGCCAGATCGACATAAGAATTCCCTGATGAGACAGTTGAACAATACACACTGTTGCTGTTATAGGAATAATATGATGCACCTTGTAAGTTTATATTCTAGGTTTTACTTTTTAACAGAACAATAGATTTGTTTCAGCTACTCACAAACATGTCAACCTTCTTCCACTTGAGACACTCACCTGCAAACAAGGAAAAAGAACATGAGATTGATGTACTTGCGTTCAGATCGTGCCACCAGGATGATGATAATAATCATAATCATAGTCATAATAATAGTAAGAACAATAACAGTAAAACAATAACAATAAAAACCATAGTAAAAACAACAATAACAAAAGCAATAATAACAAAGACAATAATAACAAAACAATAGCAGCAAAAGCAATAACATAAAGCATAACATAAACAATAACAGCAAAAACAATAGCAACAATTACAACTACAACAATAACAATAATAAAAGTAATAATAAAAATAATAACAATGAAAATAATAACAATAACAACATAAACAATTACAATAACAACAATAATAGCAATAAAGTACAACAATAGCATTAATAAGAAGAAAAGAAATGCCAATGAAACATTACTACCCTCATGTTTGCATGAATTTTGTTATGGCAACTTACAATCTGTAATTCGTAACGTTAGACAATAGCAGCATTTACAGGAATGAGTTTATTCCCTGGAAAATAAAGTCCCATAAGTGAAATGGAAAATATTCTAAGACTGTTCTTGTCTATTATCATAGATAGTTGAAGCCTGAGGAATTTCTCTCCCACTCTCTTCTCTTCCAAGGTGAACAAAGTTCGTTAACGCCACTGGTACCGACTACACAGGAATTGCGCCGGTAGGTTCTGCAACTCTTAATGCACGCATGTGTCCTAAGTAGTGTTCTACGTAGTTTTATATGGATGATGAGCAGATGAAATGATGCTCAGGTTAATCCGAGGTCCATAGATCTTAAAGTTACCCAACCTTCGTCGTCTCAGGATAAGGGAAACCTCGGTAGAAACCTTATCTGGAAACTCGGGAGCTCAGACACGCGACTACCAGAGTACAGTTTTCGGTTACTTAGATAGTATGTGATAGATAAATGAATTTTTCACCGCCGATTAGGACACACAAACAAAATGGCCTGGTCAGCGTGGATAAGCAGTTACTCAGGAACAAAGCACGTGCCTGAGCTTGGGAACAACCAAGTTCTGTACTTGTTTTCAGGTAAAACTGAATGCTGCACATTGCTTAGCTAATATAAGGGATTCCTTGTCTTATGAAACCATATTAAGGAACCTAAACCTTTACTTATTTGTTTAACCTTTCAACATATTACGTACATGCAACAGATAATGAGTTAAAGGAAGTGACTGGAAAAATAAGCTGGGATAAATGCTCTCCAAATTCTGATCCTATAGAGGTAATTTAACGTTAATAATCCTTAGAATGAAGAAGAGGATACTACTAAAGGATTGTACATAAAGTTGAACAAACGTAAATATGTTTTGCAGCGACACAAGATGTTTCTTTTACTTAATAAACTGGTAATGCTAAATGAAACATGTTTACATTAGCAGTAAGTTCTTGTTGATATTTACAGTAAGCTGTAAAGAGTTTACTATTACGGTAATAAGTGAAGCTCTGAAGTTAAGTTGATACAAATCTTCATGTAAATAATTTCATAATTTATTAATTAGGGTAAATTAGGTCCTTAGAGGTTGGAGAGGATTTTATTTTTACACTTAAATGAATAACAAGCTAAAGTAAACGTTACAAGTATTTATTTCTTGTTTCTTAGCAAAGACGATTGGTTAAGACTAAGTATGGACCTTCCGCATTCAAGAAAAATCTCGAAACTCTCCCTGTCATAAGCAGACTATTCAGAAATGGTAATAGTAATATTTATTTTAACAATTCTAAATATACAAATGCACTCTTAGTCTACCGTAATAATAAAATAAAACAGATATAATTAATCATAACCATATTTCCCCACAACATACAGCTTATTGCCCCCCCCCCCTTTCTTAATTCTATTACTTCCCCTTATATTTAACATTTTGTTTTATATATAATGGGGAAGTTTATTATGCCATTAATTACTTTTACACCTCATTAACCTTTTCCATTTTCACTATTTACTCATACTTCTTTTAACCATTTATCTCTCTATTTATTTTTAAAATCTTGTCATTTTTCTCCTAGTCTCATCTTCCGGCCAAGCTTTCTCAACTTCCTCTGGGGTATCACCTATGCCACTTGCTTTGGTAACTTTCAGTCTCTTAATTCTATGTTGGTAATTTACTCTCCTGTAAAAGCAATTGTACTTTCAGGTTATTATCTTGATCTAACAAAGGCTTAAAGGGTGTACACCATTTTTCTGGGATCATATTCTCATCTATTCCTGACCTATTTTATATGGATATTTTGCTATATACCATATTTTCTTTATATAATCAACTTTTGCTGCCTCATTTAGCGGTTTTCTTAGTCTATTCAGAAAATAACTGTCCTTTGCCTCTTTACGTGAAAGCCAGAATAGGTTGTCAAATAATGAACAACCAAATACCTTTGTTTTCATAATACGCGCTTACCAGCAAAACCCTCCAAGGTGTGAGTACGTTGGCATTGTATACCAGTGTTTCGAATTTTAAAATGACGGAAATTCAATATTACACAAAAACATACATAAGTGTTTTGAAGTTGGGATATGAAATTTCGGACAACACTGCTATATTCGTTTCGTGTTGTTTTGAAACAGCCTGTGCATACATTTGTTTGAATAAACGTACTCATTCATTCACGTATAGGAGTATCACCAGGGAAGTACAGAAGATTCTGGTGTAATGGCGATAAAGCTGAACAGGCTGCTGAAATATTGCTGTTCACAGAGAAAATGTACATCCTCCGTGGAGCAACAAGTATAAGACAGCAAGTTTTTCGTAATATGCATGAATCTTCTCTTCTGCTCCGATAACTAAAATAGTTATCGACTACTAATATATTTTAGGTAAGCCTGTATAAGTATTTGAGTTTGGAATCCCTGCGGAGGTTAGATAACGTGAACGCATTTCTCCCAGGCACGGTAACACTTTTACCGTTTGGATGTACGTGTATCGGAGGAAGTGAGAGAAATGGCTACCGCAACGTCAGTTTTTAAAACGAAGGCCTTCTAAGATACTAATAAATTTGTCTGGGCCTCTGGGGAAAAGTAAATTCAGAGTAGAGCTGTATACGGGAATAGGAAAAGCACAACGGCAGATAAAACACGAGACACGGAAAGGAAAAAGGAGTGCCAGAATAGGGAACAAAATGTTACGTGCAGTAACTTCTAGATTATAGTTAATATACATTATGGCTTTTAGCCAGAATCTTGAGAAATTATGTATTGATGCTTAAGCCTTGGATTTGCGAGGTAGCGGCACTGAAATGACCAGAAGGGCTTGAAACGGTGAGGTTACGCTTTGATTTCATATACATATTTTTGAAATGTTTTCAAAGTGCATGCACAAAAAGTGGCCTATCCCCTGAAGTCGCAACGTGGTGTACTTCCCATCATAAGGTTTTCATCTTCGCGTAACCAACCAACTCCTCCAAGACAATATTAGTCCTCAGTGAGCCTGAAATACAATTCAGGAATACGCGATATTACAATCGATGGAAATGAAGGACTAATTCAAATACTGCCTCTATAAAAGAGTTTCGCAACAATTGGTACATTAGGAAAAATTAAACCAATACAATATTAAAATCCATAGCCGGTATTTGAACCAAGAATCTTTCGTTTTACATGCGGCTACTGTTAACCACGGAACTATCATGACAACGTGGTGACATAGCCTTAAATTCTTTAACTGATTCGCATTTTTCGTTATACCACAAGAGAATCTTGATATATGGAAACTATAATATAAAAACCTTAAAGCTCGGGACTTAACCTTGTGAGGTGCAGTCTCCCAGACCGATCGATATTTCTAAACTTTTATTTCTACACCTTCTTTTGCATTTGGTACCCCCACCTACATATATCTTACACCGTTGAGCATTGTCGAGGCCTCAGTTCATCTCCAGCTGTTTGTGACTGAGAAATCTAAGCATTATTGCGTACCCGTATTAGCTTGTGCGGTTTGTGTGAGGCTCTTCATAAGCCAGGTTACGTCGAGCGGAGTTAAACCCATGCGTAGCAGCTTTCATTCCAAGAAATTGAGACTTCGCTTCTGTAATACTGTCTTGGCTAAATGATGCAAGTGGTGTTGGCGAATGTGAAGAAGGATTTCTGCATATAGGTACGCAATGCTAATTCAGATTCTGTTTCAGATAATTCCAATTCTTTCATTTCTAAATGTGCTATAGATTATTTAGTTTTTGTGTTAGTCGAGTTAGAAAAACAGCTGGAATCGGTATCTAATTGTCTTTAGTTGAATTAATCCAATTGTATAAAACGTACCTACATGTATAGAGTTTTGCTAGTATATGGGACTTTACTAGTTATTATTAGTCATTAAATATTATGCTGTATGATTAGGGTATTATTTCTGCGGAATGAGAAAGGATACACAAGAGAAAATAGAATAAGAAACGAGTCAATAAGAGAAGAAGTAAATATTTATAAATTAGAAGACAAAATTAAAACAAAAAGAAAGAACATTTTATGAGGATGAGTGAAGAAAGGATAGCTAAGAGGATATTTCTATACAACCCAATAGGAGCAGGAGATGTTGGCCGACCTGGCAGAAGATGGACTCCACTGATGACTTCGCCGGAACGGGCTGCATAACCTAAACCATGTAGAAGGAGAAGATAACCAGGGTATTAGAACTGACATATATGTAAATATGAGGATAAAAAGGTAGAACGGTCTGATAAATATTGCGCCACAAACTATGTCCCAAAAAAGTACCCCACAAGTTAAGGATTAAGTGCTATAGGGGCCAAGAGTGATTGACCCTTGGCAGTAGCAAACTTTGAGATGACGCACATATGTACAGGAATGGCCATCCACGAGTTGCATCATACCATATTAAAGAACTCAACCTACCTCGAGCCAAATACCACTTGCGAGTATAAATTATGGGACCAAAAGTGTGGCCGATACCATCTGGAACTTTGTGCAAAGAGAACATGTGAGTATACTAACACGTAAATTTTTAGGTGTATTTGACCAGTACATGCTGCAGTACATGCATAATATTTTGGCATGATAATTATCTACTAGGTGTACTATAGAGAGATGCCTTTGTATGTGGATATTTAAAGGAAAATATTAATTTTCGGAGAAATCAGTAAGAATATGTTTTATATGGATGCACTGAATTTTAAGGGGTAATATTTGCTCGTTGGTGTAGGATTTCTGAAATATTGCTCTTCAAAACTGCGAGGTGAGCCAATGACTCCTATGCCTCTGATCAGCAATGAAAGCAATTTCATTCTCATAACATCTACACAAAAATGGGTCAAAAGTGAACCTTCGCACAATCTCAATGGAGTGGGGTATTCACTTTTGTGAAAGACTAAAACATGGAAAGATAAAATTATTAGACCTAACTCTTTAGTATGGGAATAGTGTCCCACATTCAAGTGGGCCGAGATCGAATATGTTAGGCTGAGTTATCTGGATGCGAATTTTACGGGGATCTTCCTTATCCTAGGAGGATTAATATTGGGTAACTAAGCTCTAAGGACCCCATATTTGAGTATTACTTCAACAATTCCACTCATTCCTAGTTCGATAAACCCTACTTGATTAACTTACGTAATATTAAAAGGAAAAAAGCAAAACAAAAACAAACGAAAAAATTAACTGCCCTCTTTATCACATTTTAATGGAATTACAAGCGGAATACAACCTCTATGGAGTGGAGTGTGGTAGACGAAATAGAGTTAAAATATGTATGCACCCAGTACCTGCCAGACGTATTGGTTTGCCATCAGAAGTGTAGCGTTCGATTCCGCACCAGGGATGAATATTTTATTGTTCCCTACTGAGCGATATGTGCATTAATAGTACATTTCGATGCAACTGCGGTAATACCATCATTGGAGAACGATGAAGAGTTTAAAAATACGAAATAGAGCATTTTAACTTCCGAGATTCTCCAACACTTAACATACATATACTGTATACTGTTGTGACTATAATGCTTAATAAAAGTAACACTTACGCGAAATTAAAATTAATTATTACCAGTTATTGAACATTGCTTTAAGTAGCAATTATAACTTTGATGACGAACTGGCAATCGATTGTCCACGCCTGACCCTTGTTGACCCTAAAACCTGTATCTCATTACTAAGTGCTAATCATAAGGAAGTTTAGCAAATAAAAAGGAAGTAAGATAAAATTTAAATAAGAAAATTAAACTATTAGATATGGTTATACACCATTTCTGCGGTAACCTATAGGGATAAAGCAATCACAAAAAGAGGTACATATTCTGAACCTCCAAACTGGGGTCGACTAAGTGGGTGCCTTTAAGTTCAACGCATGTAGCATAGGGTATGAGCATCGTTTAAAGCTTATACTAGTGAAGGATTAGAGAATTTGACATATTAAAAAACGGCCATTTGTTTAAAGGTAACGGTAGAAGGCACAGCGTAGACGTAGCCATGTTGCTCTTTATTAATAGAACCATTGAGGAGTGGAATAAATTGCCTATATGAGCCTTTCAGGGGTGAGCTCTGTCCGTGAAGAAAATAATGGAGACAAATCTAAATAGAATAGGATAATTTACTATAAAAGTTACTGAGGTATATATTTGAAATGTATACTTTCTGTGAATACTCCTTGTTTATACTGACTGTAGGTACCAGTTCATTCATATTGTGGCAAGCACATTGGGTGTATTTTGGCCTGGCTGTTGAAGGTTGGACCGGAAAGCTTCCCTAAAGCCTGGCTGTAATAGAAGTGTCTGGAAGTTCTCTTACCCTTTGGGGACAGGAATTAGGGAAAGAGGAGCTAAGGGAAATATTAACTAATTGATTAGTGTGCTTCGCTCTCTTTGAGTGTGACAAGTTGAGCTGTAAAGAATATAGCTTGTATCTGCCATTTCTGCCTTGTGGTGAAGTTGTGACTGAGCTGTTTATCATGTGACGTTCTTCTGTTATCAAGATTGTTCCTTTGTTATTAAAAATGTCATAAAAGGCAATTAATGCCTTCATTTTGGCATACGCCTTGTCTTTCTTGGTATACCTTTCGTTATGGTCGTTTCTGATTCCGCCAAGGGCAGCTCTTTACTTTTACCATGGCCGTAAGTGTAGAACATTCACTAATACCAGTTAGTGTGTGGCCGCCGTGGCAGATTTCATGTTTATTACACATTGTATTTATTATTGTTCGTACACTTATTATTTGTAAACTTATTCTGTACATTTAATTGCCACCTAATGTTACCCATTTGCAGAGAAGTAAACATCTTCCGGTAGCGGTTATCAAAGAGACGCTCTAGGTCAAGCTTATCACACCACTGGTTGTAAATACACGGCTCGACGACAATGGCGAGGCAGAAATAGGTGATTCTAGATGGTTCGAGAAACTTGCTATGCCAGGCTGTTTACAAAAGGGTCGATTTCGAGAAAAAAATCGGCGCGATGTCATTCTTGTTTATATAAGCGAACGCAGTGGTGAGGAAAACGTTGTTAGCAGTTAGTTTTAAGTATGTGTGTGTCAATGTTGAGAGAATTCGAGTATCGCCAGAGAAGTTGTAGACACTTAATCGTCGCAGCGGAGATGTATTGTGAAGCACTTTTTAGTGTGTGTGTGTGTCGAAGCCAGCTGTCCGTAGGACAGAGTGAGTAGTAGGACTACAAGAAATGAAAGTTGTGTCAAGGTTAAAATGAGACAGAGCAGCTGTGACTTGCAAGATCACGACGAGTTGTAAATTGTGTTAACGATAAAATAAAGAACTGTGTTTTGTAATTAATTTTAAGGAAAATAAAGTGACAGGAAAAGTAGCTGTAAATGTCATGTCACAATATATAAATAATACTATAATACTAAGAACGCTAAGGGGATTTAATATAGTTTATGTGAACATTCGTACAGTAAAATAGACAAAACACGCATGTACATTTGTTTAACAATCAACAAGACGTTCAACTTTCCATCATGACAGTAGAAGTGAATCGAGAATAATGAAAAAAATATATCTTTTAGTAACACGAACAATAACCTTCGATTAAACAAGTCGTGCCGGACCACAAATCCTCTGGATATTGGCTTCTCTGGCCAGCATTATGGAGTCATTAAGGAGACATTGGTGTAAGCTTATGTCACGTCAGACATTCCTTCCTTGCTCGCTGAATTTCCAGTAGACTGGCTGTATTGCCAAACACTCGCTGTGCTCAACAGTGCAGAAATTATTGGATCAGTGTAGCGTTTGCGCACAACAAACACTGACAATACAAAGAATCCAAAGGTGGGGAAAGAGACAGATGGTTGTAACTATTGTTAAGAAGATTGACTCCTGTCCTAGGCTTTGTGATGAATACGTTGCGTCAGGAAAAACGAATCAATATTTCAAAAGCCATCATACACATAATGCAATGCCATAACAACCTCAACCAGAAAAGTAACAGTTTATACCTGAGATTTTGAGACCCCATTTCGATTCGTCTGAGACCAACATATGGATCTGTCAATAGCATTTCTAGTTGCAAAGAGTTTTCGATGAGTTATTTGTGTATTTTCCAGTTCTTGCTTAAATGAGTCATTTAGCCACAAAATGATATTAAATAATTGGATCAAGCTTGCCTAATGCACTGAATTCGTGAACATACGTCTGGCAATCGCGCAAGTTTGGCATGTGTGTAAAGTGGAAGATCAGGAATGTTGATAGTAAACATTACCTAATCAGATCTCGTGATGATTGCTCGGCAAGAAAAGCATTCCTCGTGGCAAACCAGTTTTCGAGCCCTGGTCTACCTTGGACTTTCACTCGTCGTAGGTGTGAAGGCCTGTATGGAATAGCGGAAGCAGATTAGTTCAATCCCATTCTGTTGCGAGATTCTGTATATCATTTATTTAACAATGTTCAATTATCTCACTTTTCCTTTCACGATATATGACTATTATTGGACCTGGTAATACAATCACAAGGAACCTGCGGACTCACATCGCTAACATCATATTTTTACGTAGTTTCGAAGTTCGCCACGGTAATGGGATATGCAATGAATAACGAGTCTTCACTTATTTTCAAATAACCAAACACGGGATAAAATATTAAGCTGCTTTCCATATTTTACTCGGTTTTAATTGGTTTCTGTTTGCGATTCATCGCGATATAAATCTGTCATTTAAAATGCATAATCCAGTATTTTAAAATAATGTAGCACAGGAGCAACACCGACCATTTTTAAATTAGAAAATAATTATCCGAGAATATCACTTTTTAATGACAGCATGAAGATTAATTCTGCATGATATAGCATAATGTATAGCAGGAGATTAATGAGAGTAGTATTAACCGAAATGCAGCAAAATACTTAGATGTCTCATTTTTATATTCTACGCGGAATGACGTTTTATTTTGAAACGCGGAAATGAGCAAGAAGCATTCTCCAAGACAATTATTAGTAAAATACAGCATTAACAACAACAACAATAATAATAATAATAGTAATGATAATAGTGATGATGATGGTGGTGATGATGATGATGATGCGACTATTAAGCAGCTCCAGGAAGTTTTGATCTTGACTTAATCAAATTCTAGTTCCAAATTATCTACCTAGTTTGCGCTACAACCCGTTATGGGTTTTGTCCTTCTTCACAATTCTTCTCCATTCGTCTCGATCCTGTGCTTTTCCCTTCCAGCCTCTTCTTCCCATTTTTTTCATGTCCCGTTCACACCCTGTAGCCACATCCTCGGTCTTCCCTTCTGTCTCATTCTTATGATGTCATAATGCAGTAAATGTTTAGAAACTCTTCCATCTTCCATCCTTTCAATTTGCCCTAACCACCTCAATCTCAGCGATTTTATGTATCTCATCAAATCCTCCCCTTTGAGTATTAGGTTAATTTCCGAGTTTGATCTGATTCTCCATGTGTTTTTCTCATATATTGGTATATTCGTCTAATAATCCTTCTCTGGAATATACGTAGAGCATTTTCATCTTTTTTTATTCAATGTTACCATATGGTAATATTTTTGTTTTTTAGTTTTACTGTTTCGTTAACAGTTTTGATTTTATGAATCTAAGATTTGCAAAATATGGTTTACTTCCTGTTAATATTCTATTATTTATTTCTTCCGAAATTAATCTTTATTATTTATTTTGGCTCCTAAATATGTGGAAGCAGTAACTTTTTCAAATTTATAATTTGCTATTTTAATCTTTTACATCGTATTGTCAGCTTGATTTACTTCCAACTTCATATAGTTAGTTTCGTGCCCATTTATCTCCAGGTCGGCTGAATTCCCGGCTGTTTCAATTGCAAACGTCATTTATTGTAAAGCAGGCAAGACAGTATTATCTGCATATGCGCAGACTAGTTTAGATGTATATGATATACTTCCTGTTAAATTGAGTTGCTTCAACATTTTATCCAGGACAAGGTTAAATAGTACTGCAGATGATCGATTTCCCTTTCTACTCCTGAAGTTATATCAATATTTTTACTTATTGTGCTGCCTGCAATTACTCTTGCTTTACTGTGCTCTAAAGTCAGTTTTATAAGTTTAATAAGTTTTCATGATATTCCACATTCAGTCATTACATTTATTAGATATTTCGTATTTATACTATCAAAGGTCCGATGAGGTGTAATTCCAAAATTAACGGACAAAATTCTCAGTTTTAGTCGGCTGGAAGAGTACACGGAAGCGAAGCGTTTGGTTTCCTATTGCGTTTTACTTCATTTAATCTTGACAGAAATTCCCTACTAGCATCCCAGATAAGACAATATGTTAAAGAATTTTCTTATGTAAGCATGCTGAAGCTCATCACTTACATATTGACTCGATCATCATACAGAGCGCTTTCATATACCCCTGAAGTTCATCTCCCAGTGATCGACTGGTCGACTTATTTTGGCTTCGATCATCAGATGATGAAGGCGAGGACCTTCGAATAATGATAAGGGAAAAAAACTTATTCTTACTTCATGAACTAGATATTTCTGTCTGTAGTAATCTACGTATATTGTTTCTGCCACCTTTTATTTTTCCTTCCAACCTTTCGTTTACGTACTTGTTTGTAAATATTCAAATGGAATGGTAATTACTCTCTATTCATTATTTAACATGATTTACCCACTTAGTTTTTCATTCAGATTGTATACGAGCTAAAGACAGCAGCACAAGTTGATATATTAAAACCCTATACTTGCATTGTTAAATTGGTCATACTCAAAGTGGATTTTCTCTTAATGTATTAAGAATACAGTGTTGACATGTTTACAGTAGTAAGAGCACGTGTTTGTTTATACCTTAACACAGGCGTTTCCACATGTACTTTTCTAATTAAACCTAAATTGGTTACTAATATGTACTTCTTATTCATTTTTGATATGTTTTTGTTGCAATTCAGGAAATACTTCATTTCTAAAATCCTTGTGCTAAAGCACGCACAATATTATGATAACAAATATCTCAAGTTTATTCTTCTGGAAGTTAAAAAAGCTACATTATACATTAAAAATTGTAGCTTGCAGAAAAGAAGCACTGAAGTTTTCAGTGCTTTCCTGATCCATATGCTGGGTCATTTTCAGTTATAGCTACCTCAATTGCAGCAGCATAGTGTCCTTAGTAACTTCTTCTACATTACACCCCGTACATTGGTTATGAGTACTAAATTTAAAAGTAGGTAGCGGATGATGCGGAATTAAATAGTCTCTTGTTGTGTCGCCAACATGATGCTGTATTTCTTTAATGTTACTTGAAGACTGCTCTGCTTTCCTGCGTTGGTCGACTATTATTGAAGTTCTTTCTGCATCTTTCCCACGACTGCTACAGTAGAGCTAATGAATTTTATTCTCAGGGTATGCATGGGCGTTGGTTAAAAATCTAATGTGTTACACTCACATGACTTTCTCTACTCTTGTACTAACCATTCTTACAAACTCTTATTCCTGTATCTTCTTCGTGTTAAGATAAACATTTGCACAAATTATCTTATTGCTTATTTCCTTGTAGGTGCAAGGGGAATATTAGAATACAGTAGGCTTTGTGCGATAGTCAAATCTTTTAAAGCTTTGAGACTCCGTTCTCTTTGCACATTTAACATAAAAAAATGAACAACGATGTTCCATTTCACGAAAGTTTAAAGTTTTCGGAAACTCACACAAATAAGAAGTAATATCTCCGAAATGGTTCACCCTACAAGAAAATGTACTTGGACATAAATTGTGTATTTTCGCAAGATCTAAATTTTTTGTAAGATTTTGTCTATCTCTAATGGTTTACCAGTTGTGGTAAAGTCATCCAGAGTAAATACGACTACAGGGGCTATAGCCAGAAAATTCAAGATACACATTTCATTTGCCATAAAAATATCTCAAACCTACGATGTTTTAATCAAACTCGTTAGAGCCATTTTCAAGAAAATAAAATTTTCGAAAAACTTTCCATATAACGGACAGTTTAGGGTGGGGCTGTTTTCTTCCAAGTCTTCGTGTCGCATCCTTGAAAGACATTAAACTTAAATACCAACTTCGGTTTTTAACCCGCTGTTCGTTTTTGAGTTATGCTGTCCACAGACACACATACGGACCTTTTTCTAAAAATGCTTTCTTTGATTTCAGGCGGTCTCAAAACATATACTTCTTCTGAAACCTCGACATCGATTTTTTGGGTGGAATACAGTACTTCCCCTACTTACCAGTAGAAAAATAAAAAATAACAGAAGAGCTAAGGTTGTCATGAGTTTTAATAATCTTCGGACATAAATTGAGATATACCGACCGATGATGAACACAGAAACTTTTAGCTTTTGCGCAGTACACACTAAATTGTTGACCTGCTCGTTCTAGGGCCAACCGCCAAGTAAGTAGGTTTAAAAGAAAACCGTTTGTCAAGTAGCGTCAGACTACCGGAGTCAAGAGTGTACGTCGACCACCGGTTTCAAACGAATATCCGTATCAGGGTGGAAGTACAAAGAGTACTTCCGCAAGAAGCACACTTGCCAATGTCTTGTCAACCGTATACCTACTAGACGAACCACTTCCACTTAGCCTTAATTTCAAACTTGTGTCAAGTTTAAATTTGCGTAAACCACATCAAGTGGTTATATCATAGATTACGCCACAATAGAAAACAAGAACGAATTTTAAGTTTTTACCTTTTCGAAATGCCTTAAAATGACATTCATTATTATTAAACATATTATTCACGATATAATAATAGCAGCAGTAATATATCAAAATATGCTTTATATTTTCCTTCCAAGTGTCGCCGTCGGTTCTAATGCAGGTGTAAGAACTTATAACTTCGTTCCTGGCAGCCGCTTTAAAATCATTGTCACGATGTCACGAACAGTTGAGCTATTTGATCATCCTCATTCTGTATAATGTATCACAGATAGGACATTTTATAGGAGCAGACAAGAGGAAATGAGGATGCACCAGTTCCTTTAAAAACAGTGCACCAGGTGAGGTTTTCTGTTATATAAGGGTAATTCGAAAAGTAAGGCCTTATGTTTTATATACGCACATCGAACCATCAGAGATAGTCGCTAAGCGGTAGTTTTATTTCATTACTTACATCTTTCTCTATTTTTCTACACAGTTGCCATTTTTCTTAAACATTTGTCACACCATTCTACAAGCTTTTGTGTGCCGCATTTGAGGATACCCAGTCGCTGGAAACGCTGGATAATCACTGGATAACCAGTCTCAATCGCCGATCTTCACGGATTATTTCATCCACGATATCAACCAAATCGTCTGCGATCTCAATTATTGTTCATTTACGCCAAGAAACTGCTGGTGTTTATAAACACACAAGCCGTGTGTGCGCAATGTTTAAGACGTGGAATCAGGACTGAAAAATGCAATTCTATAGCCGGGATTTGAACCACGGCTTTTCCGCTTATCAAGCGGCTGCTCTAACAAATCCCGGCATGGCATTGAATTTTTTAGTCCTGATTCCACCTCGTCTGCGAGCATTGATGACCGGCCTGATCGCGGTTCGTTATGGACATTGTCCTGTCCGGCCTTGAAAACTCTAACCCAATTGCGCACTGTGCCGTCACTTATTACACTGAGCCCATACAGTTCACTGTTCTATCGGGGAATGTCCACTGCTGAAATGTTCCTTGCTGTCAAAAATGGAATCAGACCGCATTTCACAGTAGACAGGCCCACAGATTGTTTTAAACACTTTCAACCGACACTTTGAACAGCACACTGCAGCACTACCAGTGTAAATGTTGTTCTTTTACGCGCAAGGCATGGCGGGAGTCGGCGCACATGCGTTTTTCAATGTTATTCGAAGAGCTATGGTGATTCAGACCTTATTTTCCGAATTCCCCTGGTATATTATTTCAATAAATTGTTTCTAATATATCCAAATTTACACCAGTGTCAAACAGCGTGTACGTACTTAGGTATTCGTTATGCTTATGTCTGAAACTTTCCACTTTGTGGTACATCCCCTTAAAAATTAATTCCGTTCCATTATAGGTGATTCTGTAATTTATTTCTGCGAGAGATATTGAAACTTGTGATACAAATACATCGACACAATAGAACCAATATTAGCTGGATTGGTAATTACGGCTGTTATTAACGCTCCAGTTCCTTCTTCCAATGCTTTATTGCGGTGCATCACAAATTAATATATAATCGCTGATCGGTAGAAAAGTGTAGTGTTATTATTGTATCGTTGTTGCATTTACCTTCAAACAAGCTGTAATACTATTTTCATCTGACAAAGCTGAATTGCTTTGTTAATGCAACCTATAGATATGTGCATTACATTTGTATTTGCAGCACTGTGTTTGCCTAGTGCTAATTTTTATTTTATTTTAAAATATTCATTCCATTTGTTTACATTCTGTGATACTAATTTTGTTACACAAGGTCTTACTTGAGCAGCTCAGTAAACATCCCCACTTGTAAAAGTCTTCTACAAAAGCTTATTATTAAGAGAAATCAATTAATTTGCAAGGCAAGCAAATTTAACTCCTAGTAGTCTAGTGTTCCAGAGTTAGCTCACGAACAGATTAAGGTAATTCAAAATAATCTTTAAAACCATTTTAATCGAACGTTCAGCCTTGGAAAATTAAAATTTAGTTCATCTAATATGCGTATATATTAATGTATGTAGAATTTGTAATATTACTTACAAAAGGACATCTCGAAGCTTTGCCATGTCGAATTTTATTACACTTTGATGTATTAAAGGAAACATTATTTGTATACGAGGAACAGAATTTGAAACATTTAAAATAATTAACTTCTAAATAAAAGCAATTAAAGTGATATATCCAAAAGTTGCTTTGAACTAAACAAATAAATTATCTGTGAAGCTAAAAAGGAAGAATGGAGAAGTGGGTTTCTATCAGTGACATTGATACCAAAATTTAATTATTTCTTAATAACTAGTTGCAGTAAGTCATTTTGTTATCACGTTTTATAATGCTTTTTCACAATTTCTTCCACGTTTCTATCCATTCCTGTATGACTTGCAACGAGTGTGATTTGGAAACGTTAACTGCACAACAGAAGAGTAACAGAAGAATGCAATGTACTGAATATGTTATTAGCTAATTATTGTGGCAAAAACGACAAAAAAAAATTCCAATTATTTTATCCGTCACCTTTATTTTCTTCTCAGCTGAAGCACAGAAATACATTTCTGTTTTTGTTGTTAACATAGTCTACAGATCTTCGAAATCTTACCACTCACAGCTATTCAGACCTTTCGTAACCTTGACACATACACTTTTCTGTCTTTTAGTTCTCTCTGTCCAACAAACTGCTGGCTTCGATGATCATACTTCCTAATACTGCTTCTAAGTACAACTCCAACGAGACGTAAAATTTCCCAAAATGTATCTGTCCACACACCTAGTTCTGTCAAGGCGACGAGGATGACGACTGTACACACGCATTGCTAACAGCTGTCCCGTACACGAATCAACAGTTACTGCTTTTCTCGTTGTCCCGCAAGCTTTCACACCGGAAATGACGTAGTAGGGATGGTTCTCAAACGTTTCACAAGCAGGTCGGCAGCCAAAAGCCTCGCAAACATTCTGGAAATTGTTTGTCTGTCGTTCTATTGTTACCAGTCACGTATTCACAAGTCACGCACGCGGTGGAGCGAGCTAGCATGACCTTGGCCGTCTTTTTTTGTAGTGTCGCTGCTGGCGTCACGTTACATTAATGGGATTTTGCTGTGCTTGATAGCAACGGAACTGTATCCAGTATCTTTGGTGATAACATTGACAAAAAAGCCATGGAACTTACTAAAGCAATCACTAAAGCAATGATAATCGCTATTCCTAAAAAGACAAAGCATAAAGCTCATTTTCCTCTATGGAATGAACAATTACAAAAACTTAGAAGCAAAATGAGGAAACATAGAAGATCTTATCAACATGCTGTAGTACAACATGAAAGAGAAAGATATCTAATAATGTATCAGGAATCAACTTTTTAAATCTAAACTAGAAGAATGTAGAAGAAAGTCTTGGGACCTCTTTGTAGATACACAATTATCCTTAAACATCTGGGGAATCCCGTTTAAACTTGTTACTAATAAAATAAGAACACCTGAAACTATATCAACTTTAAGGAAAGAAAATGGATCTTTAACTAAAAATTGGACGGATACTACATACACTCTACTTAGAGCTCTTCTACCACCTGATATTAAAGAGAATGAAACTGAACATCAAACTCAAATGCGCATGGATTTTGAAAATGTGTTACCAAACTCAGGAATAGTGATCCCGTTTACTGTAGAAGAAGTAAGGGATTGCATTTATAAATTAAAAGAACGTAAATCCCCAGGACCAGATGGTATTCCAGTAGAAGTTATACATCATCTACAGCCAAAAATTGCTCCATTATTAAGAGACTTATTTAATGAATGCCTTATACAACAACGAGTACCCTACTGTTGGAAACAATCAAAAGTAGTCATAATAGGGAAAGGCAACAATAAGGATCCATGCCAATCAAAATCTTATAGACCGATATGCCTCTTAAATGTCTTAGGGAAGTTGCAAGAAAAATTACTTAATAAACGATTGCAAGAACATCGCAATATTTTTGGAGCAACTAATAGACAATATGGTTTTAGAGCTGGAAAGTCGACGGAAGATGCCATAATCAAAGCACTTGAAAATAAAAATTCTTCTCATAAATATGTCACTGCTATATTTTTTGACGTACAAGGCGCCTTTGACAATCTCTGGTGGCCAAGCCTTTTCAAGAGATTAAAAGATATCAACATCCCAAAATGTCTATATGGCACACTCAAGGACTACTGTACGAACAGATCAGCGTATATAGACGGAATTACCCATAGGATATCAAGAGATTTATCCAAAGGCTGCCCTCAAGGATCTATACTTGGTCCTATCTTTTGGGATATAGGAATAGAACCTCTTATTAACCAATTGGAAGAAGATGATGAAATAAAAGATGTCATCGCATATGCGGACGATTTAATGGTCATTGTTGAAGCTGACAATAGAGCAGAGCTTGAGCGCAAAGGAAACTTTGTTGCCATGAAAATACAGGGATGGTGTAAGCTAAACAAACTAAAAATAGCTTCAAATAAATCTATGTATATGCTAATCAAAGGAAAATTAAAACGAAACCCAATTATAAAAATAAATGGCATTAATATACAGAGATCACATGTTACAAAATATTTAGGTTTCCATATAGATGAAAAAAATAATTTCAAACATCATGTGGAAACTGTACGTACTACAGCCGAAAAAATAATGATGCAAATCAGCAACATCGGACAAAATAGATTTCATCTACCACTTCTTCACATTAGAGCATATAATAACGCTATAATGTCCGCCATCATGAGCTACGCAGCAGGTGTATGGGCACACTGTGCCAAAAATGAGAATATAAAACGTTTGCTAAGAAGAACACAAAGAAAAATACTACTAAGATTCACAGGTGCAACCAATACCACCCCAACTATGGCGTTATTAGTAATTACGGCAATATGGCCAATAGATTTACAAATTCGTAAAAAGGGAGCCATATACTGGTTGAGAAAAGAAAAATCTGAAAAAGTAAAGGATATAATAGGAATAAATTGTCAAACCAAAGTAGACATAAAAAGAGCTCTTTTAAGAGATTGGCAAAACGAATGGGATAACATCAAAGAAGGGAGAAGAGTCTACAATATATTCCCTAAAATAAATAAAAGATTAAAAATGAAACATCTGAATCCAACAGAAGGACTAATTCATTTCTTAACGGGACATGGCCCATACAACACCTACTTTTACAAAATAAATAAATCTCCTACGAACATGTGTGAGACCTGTGAAACTATAGATACGCCGGAACACAATATATTGGAGTGTGTAAAATTTTCAGAATTAGTAGAAAACGAACGACTAGCAATACAAGGCTATACTTTGCAAGAAATACTATTAAATAAAAACTTATTGAAGAGCCTACAAATTCTAACTAATAAAATATCGAAACAAGCGATCACGGAATACAGAAGATCAAGACCATTACACATCCAACCTATTGCTGCATCAAATACTCCAAGAAGATCCTTAAGGCTGAATACACCTAAAACAACTAGAACTAATCTTTAACAAAGAGTCGACACCCCAATAGTTGAAGGAAACACTATGTAGTTTCTCTAAGAGGAAGAAGACAAACTATATAACAATCATATGAACATTATTAACTTACTTGTTTAGATTAAGTGTTATGTTAGTATTTAGTATTTTAGTATTTAGTATTTAGTTTTCATTTTCTGCAACATAAATATTGTTAAAAGAATGTTAAAAAAAAAATTTTAAAATGTGATGTAACCATTATAATAATTAACTATCCTGATGTAAGAAATTAGGTATCAGGATTAATAAATGCAGATTATCTATCTATCTATCTAGTAGAGATATATAAATCTGTACCATCTAATTTGTACATTTTTACTCTCCATGGGAACGCCCTTTGTTCTAGTACAGCAACACTCAAACTAGATGCTATTATTGCCATGATATTAACTTCTTTATTGTATTATGTGGAGCTTAGTATAGGTTTTTCTCTTGGCTGTATCAAGTACAGGCTTCGCAACATGAGCAGAGACAGAGCAAACTCCTCGCAAGAAGAGTGCAATTGCTGCATTAGCTCCCAAGAGCTTTTCTACAAGACATAGCTTCAAAGTTAAGGAGTCCATTGTATCAAGATTGCTGACTAAATTTAAGGCAGTTGGAAATCTGGAAAGGGTGAAAGGTAGAGGCAGAAAATGGTCTTCTGCTGCTAATCATTGGATTCTGCAGCAAAGTAATACGAGAGCTCGAGGTACGGCATCTCTGGAGGTGAAAAGAACGTGCAAAGAAGCTTGTAGATTGGTGGCTTCTCCTAGAACCATTAAAACAGGCTTTCAGAGCTGAAATTACCTGTCAGAAAGCCTTGAAAGGTGTCCCTTTTGATATAAAAATGAAGAAAGTGCGCAGAAGCATGTTTATTGGACTGAAGCAATTGGATGTTGCGTTGGAAAAATATTCTTCCGTCCTAAGAAGGTGAAGAACGTCTGTCAGAATCTCTGGAGCCAAACCTGAAGCTTGCAGAGTTTGTTATGCTTTGGGAATGATAAACGCAGATGCATACTTCGAGATTTTACAAGAGAAATTATTTGCAACAATAGCAGAACACTTTGCATCTTTCAGAATGATTCTGTGTCAGAAACAGAGCTAGGAATGTAAATACATTACTTTTAACAACATAATTTTTAACAATCACATCTTCTAATTTTCTCAGCTGTTATTATTTTTAGTATTCTGTAAAGCTTGTTTAATTGAATTTCATAGGTTAAAACTTTTTTTGAAGTTCGAGGACTATCCACGATGTTCTGACCAGAAAACATTCCAGATGTGAACCCCATGGAAGACCATTGACAACACAGTGAGCCAGAAAAAAAAAAGAAAGAAACAAGAAAGAATTTGTCTAAGCAATACATCGGATGTGGCTCAAAGAGATATCATGGACCAAATAAAACATTTCATACTTTCAATACGTAGACGATGTGCTGCCGTGGAGCCTGTACAAAGAACCAATTAGAGGAAAGAAAGATTAAGTATAGCAACAAATGATTCAGTTCTATATATTTTTCAAAAACTATATTTTGATATCCTGTTTCAATTTTGTTTTATAGCCATTCAGTTTCTAGAAATATTTGTAGTTTCTTCGCTTCTTTCTGTACATACCAATTTATAATAGATATCCATCTAAGTCCAAGTAGTATCAGCAAAAATATCAAATATTCACAGTTTAGAAATTAAATGTAATATCAGATGCAGATGTAAAATTGCTATTAAGTTCAAGTATATAAATTATCATGGATGATGCAGTAAGTATTGCAGTACAATTATTTAAAATAAACTTATCTCTATTCCTTTAATTTTTACTGATTTCTTAATATATTTGGAATTAAAAAACAAACACATTTTAGAAATTGACTTAGTAAATAGATGTCCTGAGGCAACCGCGTGCTTAAAAGAAACTCGGTGTTAGCTACCTCATACCACTTGTAAATACGTGACAACAATGGAGTGGTCAGAACAAAGACTACTATGAGTACGACGGAACAAAGCGTTGCCAGACTTCCAGAATTTTTCAACTGTAGTTTATTTACGAAAAGTTCGAGAAAAGATGGATTTTGAGAAAATCGTGCTGTCTTTCGTGTGTGTATCGTCAGAGACAGTCGTAGATACCGAGTCGTGGTAGCAGAGTTCTTATGTGAAGTAGTTTTAGTGCCTGTAATCGTTGAAGACAGCAGTTTGTGAGACAGAGAGGGTAGATCCGAAAAAGCAAGAAGAATACGTCAAGAATTACGCCAAGGTTAGGATAAAACAGAGCAGCGATTCTTTGCTTCAAATTTAGTAGATAAATAAAGCAACAGAAACTAACTAGACTTGTCATTAGTCACAGTATATTCTCCCTCCATCCCCGCACACACATGCATTCATTTTTTCTAAAAATTATATTTTGGAGAATTCCAAAAGATGTGTTTGTGGTGAAATCTCGGTATCAAATTTTTGGGATGGAATAAGTACCTACTATACCCAACGCAAGTACTTGGTAGTGAAAGTAGAAATGAAGAATTATGAGAAATTTAAAAAATGTAGCATACTTAATCATTGAAAATATAAAGAGTTCCAAAATATGTGCATTATGTACTCATAAATCAGAAGTAGGCAAAGGCCATAAATGACTGAAAGGAAACAAAGACGAGCAAACAAGGTAAAAGGATAAAAATAAAAAAATAAAAAATAAATAAAAAAGTAAATAAATCAATAAATAGATAAATGAAACCTAATCCACTGAACCTCCTTAAAAGTAAATTACTCATTCTTCCTACATTACGCGCAGTAATGCAGCCACTTTCTTTGTGTCAGGTTAAATTATTAAATTTAGTAATCCACCCCTAAAACATATGTAACAGAACTTGTCTATTGTGTTGATACAAGAAGGCATATTTATATCCAATCATTTTAATGAATGGCAAAAGAAATACTAAACTGTCTTAATATGGATAAAATGACCCGTTTGTTTATATTCATGTTTTAACGGGTTAGAGAAGTAATGAGCAATGTGGTACAAGTTCTTGTACTACTTGCCGCTCTTACAAAAGGCTAACAAGTGCATGATAACACTCTACTGCAGCTGTTCCTATACAAATTTAGTGCTGGTCGTAAAATATAAATAGCTAACATATCGCCAAGTAGTTAAAAGCGTTTTATTTCGTCCATCAAGCTAGAAATATAGCTGTGCATGTTCGATAAATCGTGACTTGTGTAGTGTAATATACATAGAGCTTTCGTGGAAAACAAACACTAAGAAATGCATTTCCGCGTTTAATTTTCACTTACACTAATGAACATATTTGCGACTTTAAATAAGATGTTTATCAGCCAAAATAAAATCCTAATGGTTTTGAAGATTTCTTTATTGCGTCAAACAATTAGGGCTCACCTAATCACATCAAAATAATCTGTATTCAGAATAGAGAACTATGTAACAAGATTAACAAAAGCTTAACGGTAATGCTGTTTAAAATACTTTTTAATTAAGAATATGTGTCTTTCTGTACTTTCTCGTGTACAAACTGTTCTTACAAACTTTATTATCTCTACCTATTTCATGTTCACTGAGAAACTGAGAAAAGCTTTGTAGAAATGGCTTTGTTTGACATTTCCTTTTAGGTACAATTTAAATAGGAGAATAAATAGGTTTAAGTGATAAGGGTACATCCATGGACAAAACATCATGCCTGGAACGGCACAGTGGCTTGTTTAAACTATCCGCGTTACAGTTGTGTAGCGGCAGCAACAAGTTGTAACAAGTTGCAAATCTTAACATTACTAACCCATATGATCAATAATCATAATCATAAGAAGCTTTAGCTTCTTTAACTACAAACTATCAATATTAACTACAAATATTAACGCCACAAAACAGGATATAGTTGGGATTATACGACACGACATTCGGTGAAGTTAATATGAGTTATTGTGATACTTCTTTAACAGTTTATTCTAACGAGCAGCAATACGAAAAGCTCGAAAGCACGTGGTTCGCAGAATGGCGCTCAAACGCATCAGGCAGGCACAATTCTCTCTCAATAAGTCATACCACGCTTGATAATAGCATAGACATAGACACAAGGAATTTGCAGCAGTCAAGTAGGAGGTTTTTCTGCTCGTGAAGCTGCAGGTCGTATTGGAGTCCCTGCATCTACAGCGCAGAGGTGGCCGAGATTATCCAGGGAAGGGGTTGAACACCGTCGTCCTGGTTCAGGAAGAAGACGCATGTCAACTCCAAAAACGGATACAGCCTTAACTGTAGAAGCAGAGAGAAACCCTTTCCAAACTGCTTCTGAAATGAAGGCAAATTCGGATTTCCTGAATCATATCGAATAGCTCTGCGACGTGTAAATGATGCAGGACTTCATGTGCGAATGGCAGCTAAAACATCTGACAGACGGTCACAGACTGTTTTGCCTTGCGTTTGCAGAGAAAAATGCCAAACGCAACTGGAATAACGTGATGAGGTCTCAAATGAGGTGGCATTTTCCCCCACACGTAAGGGAAATGCGACTGTCTATCGTCCAAGGTGGCCCGATACGATGCAAAATACGTGGCTTAACAATTTCATCACTCTTGCGTATCTGTATCATGTTGGGGTTGGATATCAAGGGACGGTCTAGGTGTGCTGTGGTAACTTGACAATATACTGAACAGTACACACTACATAATAGCACTTAAGAATATTTTGGTTCGCTCACATGAATACGTGCAGAATCAAATTAGTTTAGTACCATGAACAATGGATGCTGTTGTAAGTAACGAGGGGGTTTAATTACTAGAGTATTAATATTGAGTTCCATGAACCCTTCTGTGTTTTCTCTCTTATGTTTGTGTATTGAACGAAGATATGCTTAAGGGATGCTTTAGTATGCAGTATATTTTGTTTATATTAAAATTTAATTTGCAGAGCCTCCTTTGTAATTAAATGGGATGATTCTAAATAAAGACGTGAAATGCGGAGCTTAAGTTAATACAGATATAAAAATAACACATAAATTTGCTTCATCCCTCATTCCTTTCCCAAAAGAATATGCACAACTGTGCATTTTTATTATTCCAAAAGGATTAGCAATCTGGCTCTTGGTACTTTCCCCAACAGCCTCCGATGATATAATCAAATTAAGAAAAGACTGAATCGGAATTATATTTTTCAATGCATCTAAAACGCCAGGACCTTGGGTTTACCTCCATCATTGCGAAACAAAGGACAAGCGCATGTTACCAATTAAGCCTCACTATAACAACTGACAGAAGTTTGAACTTGGGGTGTGGCAGGGTGCGGTGCCATTGACGAACCAAGTCAAACAACTGTTCCTCATATCAGCACGTTTCCCTGTACTGGAGTGTACATGGTAGACGAGGTAAAACTAACCACTTTTCCACTGATAATATAAAAAGTGGCGTAGACTATGACTTTTGCTCAGTGGATCTTGTTCCACTCATCTTGTTGGACCAACAGTTGTGCATCAAAGTGGTTTTAAAATATGAATTAGTGCTATTTGAAAAATGGATTTACCTATAGGTTTATATTATCAAAACGTATTTCCTGCACGAATGGACCAAACAACTTGGGTCTCTATACACCTCCGATTTTCATGTTGCGCAAATACAGAAGCTAGCAAAACTGACAAATGTATTATGCAGGCGGTGAAATATACATCATGTGCATATATTGTAACGGTTCCATGCTACAAAACTGGAACGCCAGGAAATATATGCTGCTGCATTCGCTACAGTGATGTAATGTGACACATTCCTCTTTGGGTTCTGATTAGCATTTTAAACATATAGGTATAACAATTTAGCAACGAAAGCTCATGACAATGAAATGCTTGTCCAATATCTTTATGGAGAGGTCTGGTCATGGTACCGCAATTCATTGAGATATAATCGAGTTCAAATTCTTCTCTTTACAATCCTGGTCTATTATACCGAAACTATAATACACCATTGTGTTGCATCAAATGTCAAAAGTCATTCATCTAAAAGAACGATACTTTGATTTTCAAATAACAAAAGCGAGGGAGTACAAGGCTACAGAAATGTGGCTATGACAAATGACAACCCACATATTGCTTTTGTGTGAGTTTACCACGAATTGTCATTGGTTATCCACGGAATTTAGTGTAGTCTGAACTTTTACTACTGACGAGATATGACATATTTTATATCACAATTTCATTTCAGACTTTTTTCTCCGTATTCCATGACAGAAATACCAAATTGAATCTTTCGATTCAGCTGAGCTGCAAACGCTAATTTCCTGATGTTAATAATTCGTAGGAGAATGTATGCAGCTGATCTGGAGATCATAAAACTTGCATCAGCGCTCGAGAGGATAAAGAAAAAAATGAGCTACAATAAGTGATTGGCCGCAAAGATAACTTTTTCTTCTTTCTTGTGCAAGAAAAATAAATATGTGAAAGTATGTCGCTCTCGTTCTGGTGAAGCCTGGATTCCTACAAAGAAATATTTAAAATAGAAAGTTGTAGAAAACAAACATCTACCAAATACGCTTTCTTCTTACTTCTTTTCCTTTTCCTTCTACCGTGCAAGGTATGGCCGTTGACGTGGAACCAAATCTGCTTAAATGGAGGATGGAGGAGTCGGGTTGTTCAAATCCCATCGTTCTTTCCGAATAAAGATATGCTAGATTTGCTCGCCTTCAACATCTAAAAGTAGGTGGCAAGTCAGCGTATTCATTATATTCTTATCACAACAATAAAATTGCACTATCGGATAATTTTCTAGTGGAAACAGCTATAGGTATGCAACAGCAGATGGCACAGGTCCTTCCTTATACCATCCCAAGCAGAACACACGAAACCATAATCTACAATCTTACGATATAAGGTTTCCACCACAGGGGATCTACACATTCCAGAGATTTGATGTTCCTCTGTCAGGTCATCACAATTAAAGAGATAAAACCCATTTTAAATGCGGGAAAAATAAGATAAGTTTGGTTAATTTCACAATGTACTCAATAATTTATGCCATAATGCAGCATTAACATATTGTAGCATTAACATATTGTTGACATCGTACCCTATTCAATACGTTGTGAAATTGACTAACCTTCAGTCTTATTTTTCTCCGTTTTTAAAAGGGCAGATGACCACTATGGTTCTCAGCTTTGCAATTGGTATGTTGTTTGAACAACCTAGTTTGTAGCAGAGTACATTGCAAACCCTCGGTTGGAGGGGATCTTCGAGTGCATAAATTTACTGCAAATGGTACTTCATGTTCCAGCAAGTAATTCCATTGTACCCGAGGCAGATATAGCTGTAGTCAGGAAATATTTATTAACCTAAGAAGACTGTTTAACATCTGTTGTCGCAAAACTCGCAAAAAATCTCCTAACAATGGCGACATTCGCGTAGCCTCTTTCCCAGAAGGCGAAGTAATTGAGAAAGTTCTGAAGCCTACAGTCTTCGCCAAATGAAATAGGTAGTAGCGCTTTCTCAAGAAGGTTACAAATAGTTTTCAATCATTGAGATCAGCTTATAATCAACCTTGTTAATTTCTTCTTATTCAATAAGCATATTTGGCCCTCAGAAAATACCCAGTAAGTCTTTCAAACGCTGAGAAACTATTTAATAACAATTATCAACACTTGGGCAAGCAAGATTTTGTAGATGTGCCCTTTGCAAAAACATAGAAAAAGTCTAGCTTCAGTGCCCGCTGCTCTAATAATAGTGTGCAACTTGGTAAAGCTTTGCATTCCAATTTGGTGGATCTTGGGAAACGAATAACGAACCATGCATATACTACACGACATTCTCAACAGCAGAAGTTCAAATATATTAAGAGTTACGTTTCAAACCTATAGTACTACCATCAAAAGTCATTGATCCAGAGGAATTAATGCTGGTAGGAGTAGTTTATACAAGAGGAGAGACATGAGTGTAACACAACAGATTTTTAATATTAATTCTGTGGGAGGGGGGCGGTGAAAACAATAGCGCTCGTTGTTACGCTAAGTTTAGCGTGGGTACCCATTTGGTTATCTCTGCTACCTTGCTGTGGAAGATGCTGCAATCTTAGGCCATCCCTAGCAAATTTATTATCAGGAGAGCGTGATAGCAATAGAATCCAACCACATGTTTGGCTCCTAAATTGAATCTATTACATGTATAAGAACAACGAAAAGTAAGCAACGCTATTTACCTTATTTACCGTTAGAATCTTCTGTACCTCTGACTTTTCTACTCTTGTACTAACCATTTTTATAAACCCTTATTTCTTTATCTTGTTCGTATTCATTGAGATAAACATTTGTACAAATTATCTTATTGCTTATTTCCTTGTAGGTGCAAGGGGAATATTAGAATACAGTAGGTTTTGTGCGATAGTCAACTCTTTTAAAGCTTTGAGATCCCCTTCTCTTTGCACGCTTAACATAAAGAAAAATGAACAACGATATTCCATTTCAAGGAAGTTTTGGTTTCCGAAACTGACACAAATAACAAAGAATAGCTCCAAAATGGTTTACTCTACAAAAAAATTTATCAGGACATAAACTGTGTGTTTTAGCGAGATTTTCATTTTTTGCTATAGCAAGAAAATTCAATATATACATATCAGTTGTCCTAACAATATCTCAAATATTTGGCATTTTAATCAAAGTTATTTGAGCAATTTTCAAGAAAATCAAAATTTTCGACAAACTTTCCATGAAAAGGGTAGTTTAGGATGAAGCAATTTTCTTGAAAATCTTCGTGTCGCATGCTTGAAAGACATTAAACTTAAATGTCAACTTTGGTTTTAACTGACTTTTCGTTTTATAATTATGCTATCCAAAGACTGTCCACATGCACAAACATGCACACACACAAACACACACACGGACATTTTCTAGAATGATTTTTTGGATTCAGGGGTCCTCAAAACATATATTTTCGGTGATAACTCGACATTGAATTTTTGGGTGGAATAGTTCCTCTACTTTACTATACGTGGTAAATATGAGAAAACCAAACTAAATGTATGGTTGTTACTAGAAAGAGACTCTCGAGGGTAAAAAATATAACAATAATAATCATCATTATCATCATAATGATCATCATAATATTTACAATCACAATCATAAAAATCATCATAATCACAATCATAATAATCACAATCATAATAATCATCATAATAATAAACAACAATAACAATAATAAATAATAAGCCAACAGAACAACCAACAGTTTTCAATTCTTTGGGTGGACAAATATCACAGTTTGATCAACACAGTTTGAAATATTTTTAAAAATAAGAGAAATTAAATGGCATATTCAGAAGTTTCCGAAAACAAATGAGAAAATAAATTCAAGTAAGATTTCACAACATCGTAGCAAAACTGGCTCTCCTTTATGCAAGCCAAAGTTGGACACTTGGAGCAAGAGATAAAGCTGGAATTAACAGTTCACAAATGAGATTTCTTCGTTCATCAACTGCAGTAACGCTAAGAGATAGAAAGAAAAGCGAAGAGAGTAGGTTGCAGTGAAGTTGTAGAGATATGTTTGAGGATATACAAAATTATCAAATTGAATGGCTACAATATATCCAGAGAATGTGAAATTCCCGTTTACCAAAGGTAATATATCACTTAAAACCAAGGTACAAGAGATCTAGGAAGACTTTTCAACCGATGCTAACACCAGTTTTTGTAATCGCAGAACCGGGCCAACACTCAATACTGGTCGACGATGATAAATATTTATATTATTTCTGCTATTTAGTTCTAAATTATTTATCTGTTATTGCTTATGAAAGAATACATGAAATAATTAGTCAATCAAAATGGAGAGAAAATTCGGGGTACGAATTCTGTCTCCATGCATTCGCATGGGGACCCGGAAAAAAACCTGAAAAAACCCAAGTGTCGGCTAGGGCGCCACGGGGATCGAACCCACGATCTTCTGAACGAGAGTCACAGGTGCTACCACCTGCGCCACCTCAAATGGTAATATCTATATAATCACTTTCTTTACATTTATCTCTGTGTATTAAGTATAGGTTTGGCGTCCCTTACAGCTTCTCTACAAATGAAGTAGCATTGGTATTGATAATATCGTTGATAGCATTGTTTCGATTTGAAACAGGTGGAATCATTCAAAGAACTAATTTCCGAAGCACTCAAAATAATCCGCCACTGTATTAATCAATACAAGACCTCCACATATTAATATAATTTCCATCATCAGAACCTATGGTGGAAACAATGGAGTGTTATAAAGTAAAGTTTTATTCCAATGAGTATAAAGTTATAATCTTTCAATTTCTAATATTAGTTGTTCGCATTGGAAACTGTAATTTAGTGCCTGCAGAGTCGCCTATATGCTGATCACTTGTAGAAATGCAGTAACAAGCAGCTCACTACCACACACGAAATATTTGCGGATCTATGTCCCTAGGATCAATTTGTAACTATATTTCTGTCATCCGTCAGTCGTCTTCATTGTCCTCAGTCTGAAAAAAGCGGTGGCATTTCATTTATGGCTCGATATCTCCCGACCAAGTTAGTTGCGAACATTCAGCCAACATTAGTTTATTTTTTACTCTCTTTGCATTTCCAAAGAGCGATTGCCTTAGGACACAACATTCCAGTCTGTTCATCCCTGCCATAAACATGGCAGGCCATGCGTTTATAATGAAATTGTTTCCCTTTTCATACGACAGACTGACGTACACTCTCACAATTTGGATACTAATAAAGCATTCCTATTTGATGCTTCACAACGCTCATCTGACTGGCAATAATATCAATAGGCTCCTACCATTTTTACTTTCTCTACTGGTAAGTAAAGGAACTATTGTACTCCACCCAAAAGTTCCATGTCGAGATTTCATCGGAAATACACGTTTTGAGGCCCCCTGAATTCAAAGAAAGCATTTTTAAAATAAGGTCCGCATGTGTGTGTGTGTGTGTGTGTGTGTGTGTGTGTGTGTGTGTGTGTGTGTGTGTGTGTGTCGGTCTGTGGACAGCATAACTCAAAAACGAAAAGTCGGTTAAAAACCAAATTTGGTATTTACGTTTAATGTCCTTTAAGGATGCGACAGCAAGATTTTGAAGAAAATTGCTTCACTGTAAACTACCCTTTACATGGAAATTTTTTGGAAAATGTTCATTTTCTTAAAAACGGTCCTAACGATTTTGATTAACATGACATAAGTTCGAGATACTTTTGTTGCAAATGAAATCTATATCTTGAATTTTCTGACTATAGCCCCTCTAGTCGTATTTATACTGAATGTCTTTAGAATAACTCATAAACCGTAAGAAATAGACAAAATCTTACTATAGATTATGGAGATATTCTTCGTTATTTGTGTCAGTTTCGGAAAACTTAAAACTTTCGTGAAATGGAACATTGTTGTTAACTTTCTTAAATGTTAAGCGTCCCAATAGAACGGGATCTCTAGCCTCAAAGCCTATTGTATTCTAATATTCCTCTTGCACATACAAGGAAATAAGCAATAAGATAATTTTTGTAAATGTTTATCTCAAGTAACACGAAGAAGATATAGGAATAAGAGTTTGTAAGAATGGTTAGTACAAGAGTAGAGAAAATCATGTGAGTGCAACACATCAGATTTTTTCTTTTAATGTGTGTCCTGCTATTCTTCCCTTCTTTCTGGTACATTTAACGCCTGTTGACAATGACTTCAGGGACTTGTTTTATTAGTTTGTGGTATTCACATAGCGGTTAAGGGTATCATAATGTATGCTAATGGGTATCAGGATGACGTTATGAACTGTGACCTCAATATCACATATGTAATTGTAGAAACGTTTGCCAAATAGTTTGATTGCATTTCGTAAAATAAGGTAAAAATATTTGGCCGATGTCTCAGAACTAGCTTATGCGGCTTACTTTGTTCAAAACCTGGTGGTGTGGTGTGATGGTACTAATGGAGGGGGGACACGACCCACCGTGATCACAGAGGGAACGGATGAGCCGAAGTGAGACCGCTGGTTTGTCAGCGGAGCCAGCGAAGCCCATAGGAGCAGATAAGTCCCTAACATTTGCAGACGTGATCACCTGGGCACGACCGAAGTATGTGCGCTACCAAGAGAGAGGGCGACGAGGCGACCATTGTGGTTCGGACAGCAACTTCCAAGAGGAGGGTTCGCAGAACGTAAGCTTCCGTGCCATCTGTTTATACCAGCCGCTACGTACCGGGCTACAAACTAGAACTGAAGGATGAAAAGGGAGGGAAATGAGAAAGGAATGGAGAGGAATTTGCTTTCGCTCACGACTGTTGTCACAAAGGAAAGATTATACACGTGTTAAATACAACGTTTTATACAATTTAGCATTAAAACATGTAAAACTAATTAATAAATTCAGAGATCACGAATATACTACCAATATGGTGCTAAGCAGATATATTTCTGTTTCAACACTTACGGAGAAAAATGGAAGAAGGTAGTGACAAAACTATTGAAAATATGGATTGTGCTCTGCTCAACATTTTGAACAAATCCAAGAGTGGTGGGAGTTTACTAATTCCAGAAAAATCAAACGATTTTTACAAAAAAGTATATGGAAAGTTTTGTGGATGAAGAAACGAGAAATGCGTTAGTTTCACTAGTGAAACCACGTTACTGGCATACTTTTCAGAGTTGGTACATATATAGATTTTCTGACAGGCACACTGGAGGAAGTGATGTGGCGGTGACATCATTGCTGTCTTGCTGCCATGGTAATTATGTCATTCATTTTCTAGCACTAGTGTCATAGACAGAATAATTTTGCACAATTTATGCCGTTACAAACCCGCTTTGGTTGGTAGATCTGTATACACGTATGTAGTGATGCAATTATTTTCTTTCCAAACCTATTTCTGATCGATGTCCTTGTAAGTGGCTATCTATTCCAACTCATAAGACATGAACTAGCTCAGAATTGACATCGAGATTCATAATGAAGCCCTGCGCGACCCTCGTTATACAACTTTATGGTATATGCAACTGTTTTAGAAGTCCAGCACTTGCAAAATCAGAAGCATTGGAATACAACATGAGTAGGACATGAATTATCTTTAAGTGCTAGTATAGTTTTAAATCTTTGGCTACTCTCGCCCTTTGTGATGAGTTCAGCAAAGTTTTACCCTTAAGTGGTTACACACACTAACTATTGAAACTTCACATTCTTCTTTCGGCTGCCATGGTGAATAATTATATACACTCCAAACTACAACTTTTACGGCCTCAGTTTTAAATACGCTAATGTGCATAAATAATTACATGTTCTCAGGGAGTCAAGAAAAGGATAGAAATGGTGCAGCACCTGTAAGTAGAAGAGAAGCAATTGTTCAGGTCACTTGAAGACTGAACTAAGGAAGGGTGTATGCCAGTGGTTTTAAGCATAGCGCAGTAATTTGGGTATTGCGTGCATCTAAAATGTTTAAATAGCGGGGAATGTGGACCATAAAATAGACCGAAAGAACAAGGCAGCGTTAATGTTTTAGAAATAATATAATGAAAGAACAGTGGAAACCTATGAGAAAGTGTTAAAGAAATTGACTGAGACATTACATGAGAAGATAGTGCTGGCTAAAGTTTTTTGGAAGGAGTGGCAAATTTAAACAATGTTCAGGGCACAATATGCATAATACTGCATGTACTGAAACAAAGAGAAAATTGAAAGGCACAAAGAATGAAGGAAGCCTCGGCCCTATTAAAGAATAATACTGTAAGTATTAAGCAATCATAATAATGATTGTTAAAATAAATAACGCAGGACATCAGCTACACAAATACACCATAAAAGTTGTCCCTCTTTCCTGTAGAGGAGCAATTATCCAATGTTCAACGATCCGCGTTGAATCACAGACGAGAACACACTGAAAATTGTGTTTTAGGAGTTTACTAATATCCGTGGGCGATGCCGGAATGCAATAGATCAAAATATTTTTTAACCTTTTTTCATCATCAGCAGCAGTATCTAACAGGTTAGACCTTTCCACTTGTTCTGACTTCTCAAAGAAACTGACTCATTCACTCCATTGGTTATTTAGCCAACAGCACTCTGGTTATGAATGTACAATCTATTCGTATTTTTCTTTGCCATGCCTTCAGTGTTAAAGTAAGGCTGTTCCTCTCTTGCAGCATCTACAGCTTCAAGTATAAATCAGAATGCCACACGTGTTATGTGCGCTCAGGAGGGATGAGCAAAAGGTTTCATTATTCAGATAAATCTCAAACGTAGAACTTTGAATTATGCAATAGCCATACAGCAATGAAAAAACGAGCTTGGTGAGACGTTTTGAGTGCCTCTCGCGCCTCAAGGGCTGCTGAATATCACTGAAGGGCCAAGATATTGGCACTCTGTAGAAACATTCCCGCAAACATGGACAGCATTAAAAGAATCATTTGATCTGAAATTATTAAAGAAGCCAGGGCTTAATAAGGAGACAATCTTCAGTTTTAATTACATAAGAATGAATTGTCCTCCAACCTCCAGTTATTTCTCAACCTTCCTTTACTGTTACTCAAAAATTATCTACAAGAATATTCTCAACGGACATGTTCAAGAAAGAAAAGCGTAAAATAGTAAAATTTTCACCAACATAAAATGAAGTTTGTCTAGAATATTTTGTTCCCTTTTTAGTTCCACACTGTAGGTCATAAGATCTCCCTTTAGGGCATACTACCAACATGAGGCTCCACTTCAGGCCTGGAGTCGTATGAAAGACTGAATTCTAGCGAAGGGGCAAATAAGCGGCTCATTTTGAAAGTACTCTGAGAGCTTCCCTTCTGCACTAGTGTACTGGTTATTGTTTTCCTTTCAGTGATAGTTTCATTTGCCTTGGGTTCTGCAAGCCTTTCTTCTCTTTCTTAAGTAAAACCTGAAGTTGAAGCACTACTTCAGAAGTGATTCTGTTGAAACACAGACGAGAAGGCGCTTAAACTACTGTGTTTAGGAGTTTTCTGATATATGGGGATGGAATAGATTCAATTGCTTGGTTAACTTTCGCCATCATCATTTCATCATGATCATCATCTCATCACCATCACCATCATCATCAGAGCCCAAATAACCTGCTTGTCGACGGGCCCTTCAACCTCATTCATCTTCATCATCGCCATCATCACCATAATCATCACTCTACTTTTTAATTTGTTCTACCCCTGGATTTATACTTTACCATTTATATAGCCTATGGAAATACGGTACCCACTGCTTACAATAACCATCTTGATACTTTTTAAGGGTATTCAATGTGGAATTTTAAAAATATTTCAAATATTGTTTTTGAATAAAAGCTCAAAAGTTGTAGAATTGGATCTCTAGTGCAGTTTTACCTTTCTGGTCATTGCGATCTCAAACGCCGTGTTTAAATGAATGTAGACAGATGTATAATAAATTGCGGTGTGGTTTGGAAAAGTAGATCCATCGCCCCGAACTGCCAATTTTTCCTTACTTTTTTTCCCCCCTTTTGCGTTGATCATTTGGAAGATATTAATTGTTATTTGTATAAATTTTGTAATTCTTTTTGTAGACTTAACTCAACACGTGATGTAAACAGTGGGGATTAAATCAAAGCTGGCATATTGCAGCGACTCTTTTTTAAAGATCTGATTGTTTCTTCAGCTTCTTGTGTTTCTCTGTGGCTCCAGCGTACGCTTTAATTAAACTAGTGCTCCAAAAACGTATTTCAATTAATAGTAATCCCTTGTGTAATAATTTGAAGAATATACAGAATGAATATCTCTAAAACGAACAGAAAAGCCAAACGTCAGGAATTCCAAGTCATAAAGGAGAAAGGGACCTCTCAAATTATGATATGGAAAATATTTTTGTGGAACCCCTTATACGGGGTCCAGCCTCATTTTAAATCAAGCTATGGTAACGGTTTTGTACATTGGTTCCCCACAGTGAAGTAGGCTACTTTTATTACAATTGTTTTCTAAAACGAATTGTTCAACTGTAAATTAGTAGAAAATACCAGTAAACAAATATTATTCAGATGATTACTTTAAATTATTGTATTAAATGCTCAAAGTTTCCTCGATTAACATATAAACCATAGATGGGAAGAACTGGCTCAATGTGTTACTTCCCCTACATCGTACTTTTATGCTCATCACTGTCTCAGAGCGATTAGCTACCAGTTCACGCCTACCTGCCTGTCTACCTCAGAGAACCGGCCAGAATTTGAAATCAGTAAGTGGAGTGGTAAATACTCGATCCCTGTCACCCCTCTTCCCCATGTCTGATCTAAACATTTGTCAATTATTTTGAACATACTTCTTCTAACTGTTAATAATATACAGTGACTCCTAGTGCGACAAGCGTTATGTGATTTCCTCTCTGGTTATAGGTGCTTTAAACATGACTTTTTTCGTTATATATATCCCCACAAACACTAGTCCAAGGGTGTTAAGGAGGCTTTGAAACACAATGCGCATGTTCTTTCATTTGATACTCTATTCACCCCTTCCCCGTCTTCATGAGATCAGATTTTTTCAATGAAAACATCAGAGAACAACTCAAAAACTCATTTTAGAAAAAATGTTTTACTAAAAGTTAGTTTTCTGTGAGTAACCAGAATAGACACACAAACGATTACCATGGTTTCATTGCAGTTCTGAGTTTGGGTCTCCAAGGCACAATAAGGGACCACATGAAATTATTTTTGATATCACAATTTGGAAGACCTGTTGCTCCTATAAGATTTGGAGTTCTTGCCACTTAGTTTTTTCCTGTCCGTTTAAGAAATATTCACTCTTAATACTTCATATGGGACACCCTATGTATATTATGTATGTAAACTAACGATGGTGTGCAGAGAAATTTCAATTGAAATATCACATGATTTTTGGGGTATTAGACATTTTTGGTGAAAGTTTGAATAAAATTTCAGTTGTGGAAAATTGTCATGATGTACCAGTTTTGTCCATTTAAAATCAAGAAAATAAAGTTTAAACCTTAAATTCTGGTATATACATACAGAAACAAAAATCAGACCATAAGTATGAAAGGGACGAATAATTATTGCAGCAGCACATTAATCATAACTGTCAGTCATGTTAAATAAACAGAGGTTTATTTTAAGACAAGCCGTGGAGTGTTTAATTCCCCAAGATGGAAGATGCAAATAGCCGCTGTCAGACGAAGGCCAACGTGAATCAAGAAGTAATTACATTAACCAGGCGGCAGTAACAGTAAACCAGAGCTTGTCTGTCAAGCCACACGTATTTCAACAGCAGCCTCCTAGAACTGAAATACAATCTGACGTGAATACTGCAATGAAGCCCACAACAGAGGCGTAATTCTCCTACTACACAACTGAATCTGTTTCTACCTCGGTTCCGTCTTTGTCTTCGGTACGCTTCCAATACAGCACAGTTCACAGAGACAGTTGCTGTGCACTACTGCTTCACTAATTCTACGTAAAGAAAGCATTGTGCATCAGTTCAGTTATTTTATTGTTTTCTAAAATTTTATCACAAATACAGTTTTTTCGTCGTCGTTAACAAGTCTACGGTCCTTCGTGCTATCACAACTCACAAGTTTTACATCTCGTAACCTTTACTCAGTCCTTTGAGTGTTTTTCTTCACTTCCTCTGTCTCTCATACACTAACTACGACGTTACACTCACTCGACGCTCGACGTATCCTTACGCATCTGTCACGGAAACTATTCTTACAAATTATTTACTTAGGAAAATGAAATCATGCACTTCATAGTATTTCTACCAGAGAACGAAGTGAAAAAAAAAAAAAAAAAAAAACCCTGATGTATTGCACTCACATGACTTTCTCTAATCTTGTACTAACTATTCTTACAAACGCCTATTCTTGTACCTTCTTCGTGTTAGCTGAGATAAACATTTGCAGAAATTATCTTATTGTTTATTTCCTTGTAAGTGCAAGGGGAATATGGGAATACAGTAGGCTTTAGGCTAGTCAAATCTTCTAAAACCTTCAAATTCCATTCTCTTTGCCCGGTGCACATATAAAAAAATATGATGTGTTGCACTCGCACAGCTTTCTCTACTCTTATACTAATCATTCTTACAAACTCTCATTCTCCTATCTTCTTCCTGTTAGTTGAGATAAAGATTTGCAGAAATTATCTTATTGCTTGTTTTCTTGTAGGTGCAACAGGAATATGTGAATGCAGTGGGCTTTGGGTGATAGTCAAATGTTTCAAAGCTTTCAAATTCCGTTCTCTTTGCACGGTTAACATACAAAAAATGAATATCGATGTTTCATTTTACGGAAGTATAAGTTCTCCAAAACTAACACAGATATTCGGAATATCTCCGAAATAGTTCACTCTACAAAAAATTTATTTAGACATAAATTGTGTGCTTTAGCAAGATCTACTGTTTATGTACAACTAGACTTGCTCTATCTCTAACGGTTTACCAGTTACGAGAAAGTCATCCAGAGTAAATAGGACTTCATGGGCTATAGCCAGAAAATTCAAGATATCATTTTATTTGTAATAAACATCAAGAATATGACATCAAAATGGTTAGAGTCATTTTCAAGGAAATCAACATTTTCGAAAAATTTTCCATGTAAATGGTAGTTTATACTGGAGGAATTGTCGTCAACATTTTCGTGTTGCATCTTTGAAAGATATTAAACTTAAATACCAACTTTGGTTTTTAACCGACTTTTCGTTTTTGAGTTATGCTGCCCACAGTCTGACAGGCTGACAGACAGACCAATACACAGACAAAACATATATATTGCGGTTTAATCTCGACATCGAATTTCTGGGTGGAGTACAATACTTCCATTACATTACTAAATATGGCAGAGAAAGTAAACAGGAATCTGAAGATGAGAAATATGTTAAAAGACGTGGGTAAGTAGGAAATAGTTAGCTGGAAAATAAAAGTTGATTTGCTTATACAGAAACTGCGGAAGGAATGGATAAAGGAGGGATATGTAGATATGCGTAATATACAAGAGAGGGAAGGATTAGCTTGTATGAAGACATGAACATGAAAGGTATGATAGGCCATTAATGAAAAGAACTTTTGTGTAAGGAGTATCCAGAAAGGAGCCAATTCAGACATGTTTACTCCATTGCAGTCCATTGGTGACACTCTTGTTCGTTCAGTTGATATCAACATCAGCAAATAGAGTTTCTACGGTTTGGTAGTTTTGGTGAAGTACATAAATGCTTAGGACTACCGGTAGTATTGGTAGGGAAGGAAACAGTACAAAATACAAGGAATTAGGGAATTTAATGAGAAGATCAAACATAATGATAAAAAATTGTCATCATGAGTTTCTCTACTTGATAAAAACAAAAATTGCACTGTTTGGCTCAAAATAGCTCGTGATTACTCTCACGAGTAATGTGAGAAGTATGCTTACAGGAGCTTCTAAATATTTTTGAATACACTCATGTGCCCAAAGTTAAGCGGTCTTTCTGTACCCTCTCTCAGTTTCGAGAATCTTCAAAGTTCAACGCTTCTGGTTCCTAGAGGTGTCCAGTAAAACATGATCAAAAGACCTAAACGACGCGATTGATATGAGGTAACCACTGAAATGTATACAACACACCTAAGATTTGGTAATGCTGCTGGGTTTTTAACTAACCAATTTACCGCAGCCAACACTTATTTATGATAGCCTATGGTGGCCTACAGTAGTTTCAGAATTCTACCAGCAGCTCCTAGAAGATACCGCAGTTCAAGATACGGCCCTAATTAATCTGAACGCTGGTCCTTAAGCTGATGGTGTATGTTCGGATTAAGTAGTTGTACAGATGGCGTTGTGTCTCACGTGTACATATGGGCATAAGGTATTATTTTAGTGCCGAAAATAAATCTTTCAAACACATTGTCCATTTTACATCATTCGTAATAGTGAATTTGTTTCAAAACAAGATTTTAGGTTTTACGGACTAGTTTGATGCTGGTTGGTCACACTTAACGGTTGTACAAGTATTCTCGGACATTTTAAAACTTCAGAAGCCTTTTCCCCTATGGGACGGCATTATTTACTGTTTAGCTACATGCAAAAGAGATAAAATCTCAGCATCCAAGTTTGGGTGGATTAAAACACATCCCCTACATCAGTGACGTCCAACCTTTGCGAAAGAGGGTTTACCTCTATCCAACATACGCGGACTTTATCACTTTTTAGCTCCTTACCCGGCATTGTGTTGGTAACGTACGTAACGAAAGCATTTTCAAATCTCATGCGATAAATATCTGTTCGTTATTGATTTCTGAGGTACTACCTACGTTTACGAAATCTAAAAATCTTTAACATAGCATTAGAAGATCCATCAAATGATCGTCGCGTAACATATTGCGATACAGACTTTTAATATAGTTAAATTTGGAGAAATTTTGTTCGCAAACATATGCAAAGCTATATTCACTCTTATACACACTTGCAAATGCTTGTTTTTCTATCTACTACATTTTAATCGACATAAGCATATCCTTGTAGGTAAAAGGGGAATATGGGAATACAGTAGGCTTCAAGCAATAGTGAAGTGTTTTAAGAGCTAGTTGGCATGCGATACCTTTCAAATCCCGTTCTCTTTGCAAGGTAAAGGAATGAAAAAACGAATACATATTCCTATTTAAAAGAAAAGAAGTATAATTATTGGGAAATTCAAACCAATAAGAAAGAACATCTCGAAAATGGTTACTGAAAAGAAAAAGTTTTATTTAGTACGCGTTTGTCTGTTTATTATTGTTCACCATTTATAAAAGTCATCCAGAATGAAGAGGTCCTCTGAGGACATTCCCAGAAAAAGTAAGAAGCTTCAATGGAATCGCCTGTCTGTGTCCGTCGCTGCATACTCACTGCCTCTCCTTCAGACTGAGGAGTGGAGTGGGCTATTGTCGCTCGCTGCGTAAGGTTCTCCAAAGATACATCCCTGCTCTACATGGTATAAGTATGTAGTAGAAATGATGATAAATATGGTGTAAAGATATGTATGCAATATATCGGGTTAACTCAAAAAATAACCAATTTTTATCATTCTTCCTGACGCAGGAATAACCCCTAATTTTAACTTCTAAATCCATAAAATACAAAATGTATTTATAAGGGCTATATTATTTTTCAGCAATTAACTATAGAACACGAAGAGAAGAAAAATCATTAAAAATTAAAACTAACTAGTAGATAATGAATGTTAGAGATATAATCAAATACACTAACATGGCGTTAACATAATATCTTTGTGTATAGTTGATACTTCACAGAGCAAGGCTGCAAAAAATGTTTGGTGTTACATTCACATGAATTTCCTCACCAACTACCATTTTATACGGCCCCGCCGTGCCCGAGTGGTTAAATCATTCGCCTCTCACCAAAGCGGTCCGGTTTCGATCCAGGAGACCACATGAAATTTGTAGTGGACAAACCGGCGCAGGGGAGGGTTTCCCCCGCCATGTCGTTCCACCGGTGATGCATCGTCATTCCATGTATCATCAATTGAACACTACAAAAAAAAAAAAAATGCTTAAGGACCTTACTTTTCTTCTACTGCGCCTTAATCAAGATACATTTCAAAACAGTTTCATTAAGAATTTCGTTTTAGGTGCATGGGGAATAGAGAAAAAGAATCGCTGAACATTTAAAAGCGTCGCTATGTACTAACTTTGGAATTCCGTACGCTTTTCACAAAATGTTGGGAAACAACTGAATAACAACATCACTTTAAAACGGGCAAGCATTGTGCAAGGTGGATAAATGCCAAACTGGGTCTGTGAGTTTAGAACGTCCAACGGGCTAAGAGGAAGTTTTCCATTACCGCATAAGTTGGAGCTGAAAATGACTAACGACTTTGATTAAAAAGCTACGGATTAATTTATTTTCAGGGCAAGTAAAAGCTGTAACTTCAATTTCTGGAAAAAATTTGTTGCCCTCTTCATTTTGAAGAATTTTGTATAATTTTATATAAATGGTAAACCACAATAGATAGAAGAAAGCATATTTTACAAGAGTGTATCTCACTTGAAAACACACAGTTTATTTTAATTATCGTGTTTGTCTACGTGTGTTGGACAGTGTAGCGCCAGAGGGACAAACAGTCTTGAGTGAAGCTCCCGTTGAGAAAGGAAGTGACAGAAAGGGAAGGACAAGAAGAATAAAGAAAGGCACAAAAGGGATGAAATAATAAGTGAAATTATTAGGGTAGTAAATAGTGAGTATAAGGGGGCAATTCCAAAGAAAGTGGGGGGATATACCACTAAAGAAGAAGATACAGGAGTAAACGTGTGGAAGCAGAAAGACAAAGAGACGGTGTAAAGTAGAGTTTGGAAATGAAAAGACAGAAAGGAGATCAGAAAGGCATTTATCGTGTGTGAAAAGATAAGGGTAAAGGCGAGCGGTTTGCGAAATAAAAGACACAACATGTAGAAATCACCAGAACAAACTAGCAACAAATGCAGCTCGCCATGAGGGGAGATACAGCAAATGACTTTGAAACCTGCAGTTAGAACTAAAAACCGTGTAAGATGGCTCCGCGGTAACGTGTGAGGTCATGAGTTCGATTTCCGTAGGTAAACTTCCTGACTCATGGGTTTTAAGGGGATTTCCTGCTGGGAATTTCCTGTCTCTTCATCTTACGTCATTAACGATTTCATTCATTCTTCATTCTGTTGGTTCCTTCAAGGTCGTAAGTGTCAGCGAAGACGTTAGGTACAGTTTAGCAAAGATGATAGATGCAAAAATACTCTTTCTGCCCCTCGTTGTTCGTCGGATCCGGTTGAACTGTGGACACTGGATCACGCACAGAGGTCTCCCCGAGTTGGCCTTGATGTATCATCACCTTAGGGACCTATGTCAATGTCTGTGCCGTTTGTATGCATCTGGCGGCCCGGTATCTCCTCTCACCTCATCCTCCCTCCCAAGGGTGGTCCCTTAGAGGTATAAGTACAATAAGTCTGTCTTTAGTTCCAAACCTCTGTGGTATCTTTCCTACTCCTATTAGAGGGAAAGGGATAGGAACCATACATATGTTACAGCAAATTTAAATATGAGATTCTAAAAGAAAAACCGAGTGAAGTGGGTACATCGGGAGAAAGAAAAAGAGAGAGAAAGAGATAAAGAAAAAACAAGCAAAGGAGGGCGGGAGGAAGGTAGGGAGGAAGGGAAGCAGGAAGGGAGGGAGGAAGGGAAGGAGGAAGGAAGGGTGGGAGGGAAGCAGGGAAGTAGGGAAGGAAGGGTAGGGAAACGAAGGAGAAGGAAAAGGAAGGGAAAGGGGAAAAGGAAGGGAAATGAAGGAAAAGGAAAGGGGAAAAGGAAGGCAAAAGGAAGGCAAAAGGAAAAGGAAGGGAAAAGGAAGGCAAAAGGAAAAGGAAGGGAAAAGGCAAAGGAAGCGAAAAAGCAAAGCAAGGGAAAAGGCAAAGGAAAAGGAAGGGAAAGGGAAAAGGAAGGGAAAAGGAAAAGGGAAAAGGTAAAGGTGAAGGTATAGGGAAAGAGAAAGAGCAAGGGCAGGCAAGGAAAGGAAAGGAAGGAAGAACCACCCGTATGACTAGGGGTCAACAACCAGATTCGCTATTGGATATGTCAGTGTGTGTTTGTGGCTGACGTAGGATGGAACAGTGTGAACTTGTGTTTACAAACTAATGGAAAGCAAAAAGGAACATTTCAGACATGCTGTTGTACTATCGTAAGTGGAAAATCTCCTTAAAATGCCGTCTGAAAATGTGTGCTGTCTGTAGGGAAGTAACGGATGGGGTATGTCGTAAGTGGTTTAGTCAATTTAGCTGGAAATTCCCTAAAACAAAAGCTTTGACAACCTCTCTGTCATAGCTGTACTACGGCTGAGGTGCGCTCCCAGGCGATTGAAACGTAACAAGAAATGAACTAATGACATAACCTTTTCTATGTACAAAAATATGACGCACACAGTTGTAATTTCTAATCTATATATTGACACTAAAGATCGCATATTATTTAATATGTCTATTGTACAATAATCGAGTGTTCACTTGGTGACAGGCGATTCTCTTTGGGTTACAAGGTATTGCAACTGGTGTATATTATAAATTGCTACTCCTATCACTTTATAACATAGTTTTATGTCTTATGTTGCATTGTTCTAATATTATATTATTATAGTTTTATTTTACTTTTCTTTGCACTTCATGATTATGGTGAACTTCCTCTGTAGGTATTAAATTTAGCCAAACGTTCCAAAATAATTGAAGAGAGTGACTTAACGGAGAATAGACATACAATATTGTGACGCCGGGCTGCCCCACTCCACTAGTGCGGCGCGTAACAAGGCGCTCAAGGTCAAGTTTCCCCACACCCCTTATGGGAGTGAACACGTGACTTAACAATGAAGTGGCAACACAAAGGGCTTTCCAGAGCATTTGAGGAGTGTCCGGCAGCCTGCTTGTTTCTAGGAACTCGAGAAAGATATGGGTAGTCATTGCCGGTATAAAAGCTTGTTGCGGAAGCGGGCAGTTTTTGAGTCGGTCAGTGCGTCTGTGAGTTTTGTGTGTGTGTATGTGAGAGAGAGAGAGAGAGAGAGAGAGAGAGAAAGAGTGGGACTCCATATTATTAATAATAATAATAATACAAGTTTTTGTGTGTCAAGTATACAATTTTATTTTAAAAGTTAAAGCTGAGCGCAATGTCCAACCCTGAGACCAACAAACTCTCCTATATGTAGTGGTGGTTTTAATTGCAGGGTTGGTTTCATGACTCCTCTCCCCCGTCCTCGCCGATACCTATCCTGTTCGGCACTTCATTGCTTGGTGTGCATATAACCGACATTTTAGTGCTGCATTCAAGCGGTTATTTTTTTGTATGAAAACCAAGAAAAGTACCTGAGCTGCACCACGAAGCAGTGATTTGTAAAATAATGAAATCCTCTGTACTTTATGAGGACTATTGTGCCCAGTGAAGAGGTATGAGCACAAAAACTGAAGCACTATACGCTGTGAATTTCCGATTCAGTGTTACTCTCCCAGTATACCGGAAAGTATTTAACTGATGGAAAAAAGCTAGTGTGTTTCAAATGCTCAGGAATTTCAAAACGCTAAGGCATTTTTGGTAGCAGTAATATTAATACAAACATTAAATGCTAAATAAATCTAAAGTAAATACTGCTTGTGTGTAAATATACTTCTGAATTACACATGTAAGCATTAAAATGGCGCAATATTTTAAAGCCGTAATTACATTTAGAATTATAGGCTGCTGTTGAGTTTTACTATGCCAAAATAGTCCATGAGAGTCCATGAGAACAATACACAACCACTGTCCGTTCACGCAAACCTAAATATTAAAGAAGTGTCTTACAATCAATTCCTGAATTTCTTTGGCTGCTCAAACGCAATATATTGAACTAGAAACGATAATAAAACAGTACTGGTTAGCCAACACTCCGTGAAGAATGAATCTCTGTGGCTCCCGGTACAGAGAGAACTTACTCATATGTGTAGGACAGAACAGATAAGGGAAAATCTGAACTTACTGACAAGAACCAGAGACAATATATCTTTGCATACTTGCATATGTAAGCCAAGCTTGCCTTTCTCTGCACATTCCTTATCAATAATTTTCCATACAGTTTCTATATCATAAAGGCACTATTCCATCCCATGGGGATACCACCTACAGTAACTTACTCATTTTGTAACCAAGGTAGCAAAGTTACTTGATGTTCAGCGAACCTTCCTTGTCCCGATTTGCGAATACTGCTATTAGAAGGTGCGTTCGCTACGAATACCTTGTATTTAACTCTCATTGTTACTGCACATGGCAGGCCATTTTAACAAGCAGTGGAGACTGTCTACAGCATGCAATACAACTTGACACTGGGGAGCTGAACTGCTGTATAATGACGCTGTATGTTCCTTCTCCTTATCGAATTTAGCATCTTCTGTCATATAAGAACCTGCAGCAGTCCATTCCTTTTTGGTACATAGAAAATGTTCTTCCCGTGAAATAGACCTTCAAGATTGTCAAGAAGCGCAAAGATCTGGGCTATGATCCTCACCCAGTGAGGTGCTAGCTGTCACGATCGCCCTCCAGCTGGACTCCGAGAACTTGCAAGCACTGAGCCGAAACAGGTTAGCATGCGCCATCGCAGGTAGCATACATTAATGTTACATGAAATTGTGCTGTAATTTGTGAGACTGTCTCGCAAGAAACGTTCTTCCTTTGCAATTCTTTAATGAGTATGCTCATTTCTGCAACGTAATGCTGCACATTACTTATATTACAATTAATATAGAATGCTCTAACCATGCAGTATTTCCACTTACATGTTCACATTGACAAAAAAAATGAATTTAAATATCTAGGAACTCTTTAGAGCAACATTTAATTTCAACTAGCTCGTAAATAATATAACAGAGAAACCACTTCCCATGGTAAATATGTTTAAAACCTGCATAAGTACCGTGCCATAAAGCACTTAAGATGATCTACAAAGACGCAAGTATCTCCGTTTTAAATTATGCACTACAAATTTAGGAAGAAGCTATAAAGAAACAGAAGGTCTTGAACCAATTTAAGAGACTCAAAAGACTGATGCGTATCAAAATATCTAAAGCATGCAGAACAATCCAATTTAACCTTCATGTGCAGTTGCTGTCGTTAGACCTATAAACACAGGACTTAGTGAAGTAGCAAGGATATAGAGCGAAACTCGTTATCACAAACTATGCTGCCCACTGGAAATACAGAAATGGATATAACCAGTTCACACAGTACTTAGAAGAGGTAAACCAAGACAATATAGATCACAGTGAAATACTTACTGACTGAAGTACAAGGCAGTAAGAAAAATAGAAGCCAAAATTCATTATAGGTCTTCTAATAGTTAAGCAGAACAAGAATCAATTTAAAAAATTGCTGGATACCTATGGATACTTTTTTCCTTTTACACAAAAATAGGTCCGTTTTTCTTCACCAGCACGTACATTAAGCTGTAATGCTGCATAAATCTAGTTCAAGATATATATTTATTAATTACAGTTTCACGGACGATCAGCCGTATGAGGTTTAAAAATATTGAGCTTTCGGCCATTCTATATATATTGTACCAAATTATATACATGTGATGCACTAGTAAGTGTATGTGCTTTCTTTACACATCTACTGCAATGCATGAACTCGTGCGGATATGATGCGCCAAGGTTTACATTTTTAAGCGAATGATAAACCACTTCTGCTACGCCGAGGCTCCATCCCTTACCTGGTTCTAGCACACAGATTAATGCTTGTCTTACTTCCCCAATTTCTTTGCTCCTGAGTCTGAAACCGATCTGTGTTCATATATTAATGTTTGAGTGACAGATTGACATCAGGGACTCATTCAGAGGATGATGTGGACCGACGACGACGACGACGACGACATACTGGCAGGCTGTGGTTCAGCCCGACGATATTTTTCTGCGTACCTACCCTCAACAGGGTTTAACCGCAGGTAGAATTTTTGGTAAAGGGTGGTTAAGGGTGTTGTTTTTAAATTTAGATTATGGCTTATATAATAAGGAGGCTATTTTGCCCCTTAGCTGATGACTCACAGAACTCAGCAATGTTCGCATTCTGTGGAGGTAAAGAGTTTTAAACAAGTTATAGATCTTTCGATCTTTTTAAATTTTGAATTTAGTTGGTGGGTTGAATTTTGAACCGAATAGCTCTTTGTTGGGATTATATGTAGTTTAGCTTTTGCTGCTGATGGGTAAACTACTTTGTTATGGGATATACCCGCAAGCCATACGGGGAACCCTGTACGACCTGAAGCGGCGTGTTGTGGGGTCATAATCACCTAGAGATCTAACCAGGACGCTTTGGTGGTTGGGTAATTTGGCGTACAATTTTGCTGCCCGGCGCCTAATTTCATCCTCCACGTATGGAAGAGATGAGGCTTCGTGAAGTAGTCTCACGGGGAAGGTTAAAGGGACAGAGTAGATGGACCGAAGTCCTCTGTTCTGCGCCCTCTGGAGCCACAGAAGCCAACTACCCGCTGCCATGCCCCACACTTCACAGGCGTAAAGCATGAGGGGGATAATCAGGGCTCTGAATAGGTGTAGTTTCAGGCGGACTGGCATCTCGGATTTCAGCATAGGGTACAGTGAGGCAATAGCCCCCTGCGACCGCACTGATAGGTCTCTGATATGACTTCGAAATGTTAGACTTTTGTCTAATTTGACTCCCAAATAGGTGATGGTGTCTCTCCACTGGATCCTTTGACCCCGAAGTTGGAAGGTGGGGCAGTCTGCAGGTGTGGGACGTCTCGTAAACAGGATGGCATGGCTCTTGTCTGGATTAACAGACATTCTCCATCGTCGGCACCAGTCTTGGACTAGGCGGAGGTGTCTTTGAATAGGGTTGAAGGCTCTGTGGATGTTTTTGTTGGAGCAGTATAGTAGTACGTCATCTGCATATTGCGCTAGATTGACTTGTGGTTCAGTTGGGAAGTCTGCCATGTAGACACTGAAGAGAGTAGGGGACAAAACAGAGCCCTCGGGGACTCCGCCTCTTATTGGCCTAATTCTGGAGGTTCGTCCAGCAACTGTGACTATGAGGGTCCGGTGTCGGAGGAAACTGTGTAGGATGTGAATGAGTTGTGTGGGTAGCCCCAGGTGAATCAGCTTGTGAAGTAGCCCTGTGTGCCAGGTGGTTGAGAAGGCCTTTTCCACATCCAGAGATACCGCAGCGGTGAATGCGCGTTCCTGAAAACCCAGGGCAGCAGCCTCCACCACACGCAGCAGTTGCTGAGGTGTAGAGTGCCCAGGTCGAAAGCCGAACTGATGTTCTGGGATGGCTTGTATGTTTGTCAGTAGAGGGGATAATCGGGTTAGGATCATCCTCTCTAGAACTTTCGAGAGGATGGACAGAAGGCTTATGGATCTGTAGTTGGAGGGGTGTACCGGGTCTTTCCCAGGTTTCAAGATGCATATCACCCGAGCCTCTCTCCACTCGCGTGGAAAGTGACCCAGGGTAAGGCACATATTGAAAACTCTAGTTAGGAAGAGCACGGCGTTGAAGGGAAGGTGACGAAGCATGAGGGGAGTTAGTCCGTCAGGTCCCGCCGCCTTTTTGATTTTGAGGCGTTTTAGTGCGCCATGGGTTTCGCTGGGACGTATCACCGGTAGTCGTTCCGCATCCTCCGGCGGACGTCGTAAGAATCGACGTACTTCTTGGCGGGTACGTTCTGAGAATCTATAATCCTGGGGGTCGTCTCTGGGACACATGGTCCGCTCTAGATAGTCAGCGAACACATTGGCTTTGGCTTCAGGCTCGTATGCCAGGCCTCGGGTGCCCTGAATTGGCGAGTTGTATTGGCCACGACGGTTTCGAAGGCATCTGGCGATCTTCCACACGTCTCCACTTTCAGTGTCCAGGCTGGCCATCTTGCTCTCCCACGCTTGCACTCGGTGCTCACGCAGTCGAGCCCCGACCAGTCGGCGCAATCGCCGTAATAGGGCTCTGTTGTGGGGTGTGCGATGCCTTTGATAGAGTCTTCGTGCCGCCCAGGACCGACGGATAAGGAGGATTATGTCAAGTGGGAGGACGTCTGGATGTAAGGGAGCTGGAGCTCGGATTGTCAGGTTTTGGGCAGTTCTTGTCACAATGGATGTGAATGAAGAAACTGCCGCTTCAAGAGTTGGGATGTCGTTGATTCTGGGGTTAGGTGGGATGGAGGTACGAAGGCAGTTACGGACACCTTCCCAGTCCGTTTCCCGAGTGTAATTTGAGCTGTCGTGACTGGCAATCCGGGTATTGATTTCTGCCAGTACTGGGTTGTGGTCTGATTGGAGAGCATTTATTGATGTCAGTGTGAGGTGAAATGGGAAATGCTTTATGATCGCAAAGTCTATGACAGAGGGTAGTCCTAGACCATGCGGGTGATGTGTGGGTTGCCACGGGCCCTCCACCCTTAGTTCGGGGTCCGCGTCGATGAGGCGGATGATGGAATTGCCTCGGGCATCCGCCCTTCGACCACAGTGCCAGCGTTGGTGTTTGGCGTTGAAGTCCCCAGCTAGGATGACGTTGGGATAAAGGGCTAGGATGGAATGGTAGTCATTAGGGACAAACTGCCTTCGTGGAGGGTGATATACTGAGACTATCAGTATCTCTGTGCCGTCAAGGTTCAGAGTGATAGCCGTGGCCTCTAGTGTTTGAAGGGGTGGGAGCTGGATTGGGCGATGGACTACGTTTTGCCTTACGAACACCGCCGTTCCGCCTCCAGGACGACCTTGACGATCAGTTCTGTGGCAAACGTAGCCCGGTAAACGGAAGCGAGCATTTGGGCGTAGGTGGGTTTCGCTAACTAGAATAGCGTCTAGGGCATAAGTGCGGGCAAAGTGGGATAACTCCCCCGCCTGGCCAGCCAATCCGCACGCGTTCCAAAACGCGAACCGAAAAGAGGTGCTTGGCCTAGTTTGTCTGGCCATTTTCGGTGTTTTGAAGTACGGAGGTTAGGAGGGCGAGCCCCTCCATTACAATGAGCGTCTTGGCTGTTGAGTCGCTCGCAGAGCTATATCTCACGATGAGATCGCAGATCCTTTGCCCATGGGTCTGCAAAACTAGCTGCGCCCATTTGAGCAGGTCAGTGAGCTGAAAGGTAGGGGATGAGGCGGTGTTGTTTGTGGAAGGAGGGGGTGCTGGTGTCTCCTCGGTTCTAGCCTCCTCGGCTCTAGCCTCCTCCTGATGTTGTCGGATGGTGGAAGCATCCCTCGCTTCGATCACTCTGGGTGCTCGTTTGGGCTTCCGGGGTTTTCTCTCCCTCTGCGGCCTTGGGATTGTTTGTGGGGGAGGTTTATTTTGGGGCTGATGTGTGTTGTGTGATGGTTGCTGGTGTTGTTCTCGGGTCCATGGATTACCCGAGGTGCGCTGGTTCGTTTGAGCCTGCGAAACTCTAGGGGTGTTGGCTAGTTGGGGTTGAGGGGCCTGGTAATTTGAGGTGGAAGGTCTCACTTGGTCTCCTCTAGCGGGAGTTGGACCTTGAGGTATCTGTGGTCTCCTGGAGGCGATCACTCTCTTCCTCGCAGGGCAACCTCCATAGCAGGCCACATGTTTGCCCTTGCAGTTTGCGCACGTGGGATCATCTGTGATCTGTCTAGGGCAGGATTCTTTGTGGTGCGCATCACCACAGCGAAGACATCTAAGGTTTCTGCGGCAGAAATGGCTCGAATGGTTGAAGCCAAGACACCGGTAGCATTGTGGGGGCCCAAAAGAGCTCCTCACAGCTTCCACCTTCACCCTGAGGTAGCACAGAGACGTGACTCCGTCGATTTTCATCTCTGGATCACACGCCCTCTCCACCACAACCAGGAAAAGAGGAATTGGTCTCTTGGCTTCCCCGTTCTCGCCCGGTTTGGTAAGTTGCCTTACCAGTCGAGGGGTGATGCCTTTGCGTTTGAGCTCTTCTTCGATATCGCCCACGGGCGTATCTAATGGAAGACCTCTGATGACACGGCGGATGTCTCGAGTTTTGTCGAGACCAAACGTAAAGTGAGGGAGATTTTTCTTGTCAAGGACAGATAGGAGGGTATTATAGTCCCTCACATGGTTCGTCTGAAAGACATAGCGGCTTTTCCTCCTCGTCACCGAGCACGACCCCGAAAGTGTTGGCATGACTTCTTTTAAGAAGCCCACCATACCCCTGAAGTCGTCTACAATGATAGGCGGGATATGCCGCTTGTCTGATTTTTCAGTTGGTTCACCAGTTGGTTCACCAGTTTGCTCGTCAGTCGAGATAGTTGATGTGTTCTGTTGGCGCTTCTTCCGACGGTTGACCACCTCTCGAAATTGTGCCTCGTCCACCTCAGTAGAGATGTCAGAGGAGCTTGCCTCGTCTTCGTCCATCCTGGACGTTTCAGACTGGACGACGGTCTCGTCAGTATTGGATTCCGCATCTGAATCCTCGCGGGAGCTGTCAGAGTTTACCTCTGAGGTTCGGCCTAAACGTGAATTTGGTTCGCGTTTAGCGCCTTGGTTGGACGTATATCCGGTTAATGCCAAACGTTTGGCGTTGCCATTTCCACCTTGTATAGGCTTTCGGCGTCGCCGGTTGACTGTCTCGTGCGGTGAGCTTGCGGAGACGTTATTGTTTGCGCCAGATGTGCTGGGCATTGCTGAGTCCTCGTTGTCGAGTCTGGTTTTGCTGTTTTTAGCAGTGGGATTTGGTTTTGTAGACATAATATTGTCGGGCTGACCACTTACCTTCAGCAGCGGTTGCTAAGAAGCGCTGCCAACAGAGGACCGAACACCCAAAAAGGATGCGCCTATATCCACCCGAAGGTGTTGGCTCTAGCCTTGTTGACAAACCGCTACTGCTTGTTAGTCGGGACCTTGCTCGCTGTATATTGGAGACCAATACCGATGCTTGATACAAGCACCAATCAGGCACTCCAATGCAAAGTCCAATCTCGACAGATGTTGCCGCTCCGGGAAAGCAGTCTTCGGTAAGCTCTAAAGTTTGCTTTCCAAACCTCTTATAGAGCCACCCTACGATGACTTTGGCTAATGTATTAGCCCGAAGTACGAAGCCTGTGCACCACCGGCATGCGCACTCCACCTTCTTGCGTGATCTCCTGCTCCGTGGGGGATGGCTGAAAATTCCGTCCTTTCCACCAGTGACAAGCAAAACACGTCCGCTCTGGTCGAACGACGACGTGAGAATGATGATGTGGACCGTCGTTGCACGTGCCTTCTAGTCACTCAAGCCAAACCTCTCCGCACTCCTATCCTTTCGCCACTCACCTAGGCCTCACTCTTGATCATACACTGAAAAATGCGTGTCGAAATAAATTAGCTCACAGAGGACCTGTGCGAAGCATTTATAACGAAGTTCGGCTAACATTAAAGCAAGAAAATCACAACAGGAAATTCAAAAGCATAGGTACATACTCGACCGTGTATATAAAACTGGAACCAAAATGCTGCATATGAGGCTTGAAATATTTTAAGCTCTGAAATAAATGCATATGAATAAACCCTTATGTAAAGTTCTCCCCTTAATTAAAATGTCCAATAATGCCCAATAATGCCCAATAATGACATGACATCAAACCACATAAGCGGTTATAATTCGTATTATGAATTTAATATCCCTTTTCACAAAAACAAATCCAAGCTATTGCATAATCAGCATGAAATCTTTTATCTGATAAAGTCAATAACCGGGGCTTTTATTAGAGTTTTATTCATTCCAAAACGTTTATGATTAATCTCCTCTAGAAGATCAATCTATTTTAAATTGAGTATAGTTCTATATATTTTCTTTCGTTTTAATTTCAGCTAAATGCTAAATGAAACTATTTTTATAAGGTCTATTTTCCTCATACTGTATACTGAGCTGCGGAGAAATTAATAAACCTGACAATTTAACATGATCAAGCTGGTAGAAAGATTTATGGGTTCCACTCAGAAGTCGAAATGTGTGTTGACGTCATTATAATGCAGTTATCCGACCCTCCCTATTCTACCATGCAGTTAGCAACAGCAGTCTTGCCAGATCAAATCAGCTCCACGTGATTTATTGGAAGCGTACTTTTCTGTTCCAAGTAGCAAAGTGAACTGAAAAATTGTTTCCCCACACTAAAAAGTACGGCTTATAAATAAGGTTTTCAGTTCCAGAATCCAGCATTTTATGATTATCTGTGGTGGAATTAAAAAAGTTTAACTCCGTAGCCTTTTTTACTTTCTCCACTACCTATAGTGAGCAGAGGAAATATTTTATACCACCCAAAAGTTCGCTGTCGAGATTTCACCGCAAATATGTTTTGAGGCCTCCTGAATCCAAAACAAAAGTATTTTTAGCAACAGCTCTGTGTGTCTGTGGGCAGCATAATTCAGAAACGAAAAGTCGGTTGAAAACCAAAGTTAGTATTTAATTTTAATGTACTTCAACAATGCGACACGAAGATTTCAGAGAAAATTTCTCCCCCAAAGCTACTGTTTACACAGAAATTGTTTTGAAAATTTTGACTCTCTTGAAAGTGGCTCTAACGATTTTGATTACGATATCATATCCTTAAGATGTTTTCATAAAAAATTAAATCCACATTCTGAATTCTCTGGCTATAGCCTATTTAGTTCTGTTTACTCTGGACGACTTCTGCATAACTGGTAAACCGTAAGTTACCCAACGTCTTAGTGTACAACAATGTAGATCATGGTAAAGCACACAATTTAAAAGCAATAACTTTTTGTAGAGTGAACCATTGCGGAGATATTCCTTGTTATTTGTGTGTTTTGGAATACTTTTGGAATACCTTACTCAAATGGAGTATCGTATTTGATTCTACTGGTAAGTAGAAGGAAGTATTATATTCCACCCAAAAATTCGATGTCGACATTTCACCGGAAATATATGTTTTGAGACCCCCTGAATCCAAAAAAGGAATTTTTAGAAAAAGGTCCGTATGTGTGTGTGTGTTTGTGTGTGTGTGTGTGTGTGTGTGTCAGTCTGTCAGACTGTGGACAGCATAACTCAAAAACGAAAGCTTGTTTAAAAACCAAAGTTGATATTTAAGTTTAATGCCTTTCAAGGATGCGACTCGATGATTTTGAAGAAAACAGGCCCACCCTAAACTACCAGTTACATGGAAAATTTTTCGAACGATTTTGACTAAAAGGTCATACGTTTAAGATATTTGTATGATAAATTAAATGTATATTTTAAATTTCCTGGCTATAGCCTAGGTAGTTCTGTTTACTCTGGGTGACTTTTGAATAGCTTGTAAACCGTAAGAAATAGACAAGTTCTTAATTTACAAAAAATGTAGATCTCACTAAAACACACAATTTATGCCTCAATAAATTTTTTTATTAGGGTGAACCATTTCGGAGATATTCCTCGTTATTTGTGTGGGTTTTGGAAAACAAAACTTTCGTGAAATGGGTCATCGTTGTTCATTTGTTATACTAGGTGAGACAGCTGCCCCTTATTCTCGAGTTTTATGCAATCCGCATGTTATACTCCAACATGAAAACATCGACCCCATTACTAGGTTCTTCCCACGTATTTAACATGGATGTGAAACATTCGATGAAATTAGTGCTAATATAGATGGTATCACATCGGCTTTTAATATATTCGTAATTAGACAGCTGACGTTTGCACTTCTGTAAATGTTCACTCGAACCAGCTAATATTAATTACATCTTAACGGCATATTTACCTCACACGTTACTAGGTAGCTCAGTTGGAACAAGCGCAAGACTCCGAAGTAATCTGTCTGTTGTGAAGGTGGTTCGAATCACCTGCATGTACTAATTATGTTTTTTTTTTTTTTTTTTTTTTTTTTTTTTTTTTTTTTTTTTTTTTTTTTTTTTTTCACCATGCAATCCTCACAATTTACAAATTATTATTCTGAAAACGGTTATTATATTTATTTTTATTGCTTTATTTATGTTTTATGGCATTGTTTGATGTTTCTTTATTGGCGAACTACAATTAGTTAGCTGTTTAAGCATACCTATAGGTAAGTGCAATTGAAATAAGGATCATTTATACACAGGGTTGAACAGATCTACAAGCCAATGTAATACGCTGACGAAGTGTTTCTGGATTGTCCAGCTCCTCTGCATAAATGCGTTCTTTTAAATAACCCCAGAGAAAGAAGTCAAGGGGTTGTCAGATCAGGTGATCTGGTAGGCTAGGGGACTGGTCCTTGTCTTCCTATCCAATGGCCAGGATGTGCAGCATTCAAATGATCCTCGACCGATACGGAGGAGTGCCATCGTGTTGAAACCACATGACAAATTCCCTAATAATAAGGGGTGAGCTACAGAGGAATTCCAGGTAGCGTGCTCCTGTTACATTCCCCTCGAAGAATAATGGTTCAACAAGGTGGTCTCCCAAGATTCCACAACAGACATTTACACCCCACTGCCCTTAGAATGCTGCCTGCCTTACCCATGACGATTATCAACACTCCAATAGCGCATATTGTGACGATTTCCAGTTCCATTGTTGTGGAATCTTGATTCGTCACATCCTGGATGTGAATCCCACATCACTTGCCACTCGCTCCAGCAACCATTCCCAAAAGATCACTCGAGCTTCGAAATCTCTCCCGTGAAGTGCTTGGTGTAGGTGCAAACCATAAGAATGGAACTTCTTAGTGTTCAATATTCACACTACAGAAGACTGGCTGATGCTCACCTCCCGAGCAGCTACCCGTGTACTAGTATGCGGATTGTTCTGGGTGACATTCAAAACTGCTTCTGCATTAACACCCGATGTTGCTGGTGGGTGTCTATGAGGAGGCATTCTTGCAAGTGATGCTGTTACATGCAGACGCTTTTCAACATTCCGGAAGCTGTTTGCTGTCTATTCGGATATCTCTTCCGAGATATTTTCTACGGTGTATTTGTTCTGACTTCTCCGTAGATCAAAAGAATATCTACGTACTCGTCTGTCGAATACAGAATGAAAGACTGGCACAAAATATTGTGCGACAGCATAAGTGTGGAGAACGCAGGAGTCCGCATTCATAACACAATACATCATGCCAGTCCAATGGCGCATTACACCTGTTCAATTACAAAATGCAGACAACCAAAAACGATTTAAATTATAATGTCCTAAACGCTCAAGGAATTTATAATTAGATTATTGTGAATTCGGTTTCCAAAGTTTGATGAACATAAAAAAATATTTACACTACTGAGACTCAAACCTATGACATCGGGGCTTAGCGCAAAGGACCCGTCACAATCCTATTCAGCTATTTCGAAACTTAACTGAGAGCGTGAACCGCGTTCAATAGTAGGACTTGCATGCCTGGTGCTAGGCCATTGCCACCTCGCGAGTTTTCGGGCTTGATTTGGCCTTTTAAGACAGTTTTAATCATTCGCTGGGCATTTTAATATTATTACTTAAATGGCAAAAGCTTTTATGCATATTAATTGAGATGCACAAGGCGTAGTTCACGCAAAAATGTAAATAAACTGTTATTTTAATAATATGTCCGTTTTGACTGTACGGGTTCATGATGGAAGAGGCGTGTCTCTAAATGTTTCGTAATTTTTGGCAGCCAACCCCCGCTCTAAGTACAAGAATCCACCATTTTCTTTTTAGCTGACGTTGTTAGCGCCCCCATATGATAGGCCTAAGTTTTTCCGAGGCGTTTACTGAATTACGTTGCTATGTATACTCTAGTAAAAAGTTTGTAAAATCGGCTGGAAACCGGAATTCGCTCTCAGTAAACGAGTCGTATGTTTTTGAGGTGTACTTTAGCGAGGAGTATGTTCTGTCCCTTAAACCGCCGTTGTTCTCAATTTTTCGCATTCCTCTCTTTAAGAACGTTAAGCAATACATTTTAGTAAGCGCAAAACTGGACTAAGGCGCACATGCCGTTAGATGGATGGCCTACCTTCCAAAAAAATAAGGCGCGGCTGACTCACCTGGTATATGAAACGTCCAAAGAGAACGGGATCTCAGAGCTTTAAAATATTTGACTATCGCTCACAGCCTACTGTATTCTAATAGATCCCTTTCACCTACAAGGAAATAAGCAATAAGATAATTTGTACAAATGTGCATCTCAACTAACACCAAGAAGATACAGGTATAAGAGTTTGTTAGAATGGTTAGTACAAGAGTAGAGAAAGTCATATGAGTGCAACGCATCAGATGTTTTTTATATCTTATCCGTGTAAAGAGAACGGAATCTCAAAGCTTTAAAATATTTGACCAGTGCTCAAGGCCTGCTATATATCCGTATTCCTCTTGCATCTACAAGGAAATAAATAATAAGATAATTTATGAAAATGTTTATCTCAACGAACACGATGAAGATACAAGAGTAGAGAAAGTCATGTGCATACAAGTCATCAAAGGTTTTATATGTTAGCCACAAAAAGTGAACATAGCTTGAAAGCCTTAAAAGATTTCACTAGCGCACAAGGACTATTGTACTCCCATGTTCCCCTTCCACCTAAGGAACTTATATTTCTCATTGTTGCTACGTTATTTTAAACCGTAAAATTACTGATATGTCAGAAGTTAGAGATTAGAATACTACATCCCCCAATTCTAGGTAACTCGTTTCACATACAGTTGAAGTTGGGTAATTCGAAGCTGAAGTGACAAGAAGAGAGTTTGAAATATCCAAAAAATTCGGATTCCGAAGTTACGTCTAAAATTTACAGTTAAAGCAGCTTCTTGGTTAAGCCCTCCAGAATCATTATAACCGGTAAACCAGGGGCACCAGAGGCTGATTTCACTTTTTTTATAAACAACAAGAAAGTAAAATGGGCATTGATTTATATGGAACCATTGATGGTATGATATGTAACCAAAATCTCCCTAGAGATGGGAATTCTGGTGGCAGCACTGGCTGCCAAGAGCCTAGGGTTATTTATAAGTTCCACGAAATAAAGTATGTGATAGACTCACGTAAGTAATTCATGAAGGATAATGCATATAAACAGAACACAAACGTTATCTTCAGCGGTACGCACCGACACGGTATGGAGAAACTGGTTGATAAGCCTTATATTGTGAAGTAAAAAGGATCAAGGTTAAAATATAATCCTTCAGTGAAATTTTTTTAAGTGGTGATACTTTAAATTGAAGTGTTTGGGCAGTGAAATAGGTCTTGGACGGTCGTTCGTTGCTCAGGATCACGGTTCTCATTTATGACGTATTGCGCTGAAAATTAAACACCGATTTGTACTGGGCCCAAGATGTCTGTATGAGTCGTTTAGCTCTCCAACTGATGTTTTTCTGTGGCAAGATGAGCGCCGTTTATATTGATAGTATCTACGAGAAAATCCTATTGCATATGCGTCGCCGCAACGTTTGGACTATATCTGCTGCTCGTTCAAGAAATGTTTTAAATTTGGAAGAGAGCAAATATCATTCTGTGATTGGGGGGAAAAACATCTTCAAAGTTTAGTAATACAAGTACAAAGTGAGGAAACGGTATATTTGAACGCAACTCTATTTATTTTTGCTTTATGGATAATGCACTAAAATAGTAAAACGTGATATAATGTACCGTAGGCCTACAGTGAAGGCACATTTTCACTTGAGGCACTGCTTAAACTTTTCTTCTCATTCTTGAGATACTTTATAAAGTGTTTGGTGATATTCCCTATTGTTTCGCGACTTCAAATTTTTTCCTCAGCCTTTCAACTTCTCGTATGGCGAGGGCTAGACGCGCGGTTTACTGAGAGACATAGTGAAATTCATGTGCAAGATACTAAACAGTAAGAAGCTCAAGTGACAACTAAAGGAGCACGTGTGTTAAATAAGGGGATGTGAGAGCAAGTGTAGAACCTAATGGCCGGCAGCTAGGAAAGCTATTCCACCCCAGAACTACATTCCAACTGCTTTCCGACAAAACAAACAACCCCGACTCGATGGCCTCTTTTGCAGAAACATAAGGACGAAATTATCATATCAAATTTCCGCCTTTAGTAATTTCTGGCTGATATTTCTAAACAAAAACTTCTAATTTCTTCTTTTCTTCTGCTTCACGATTTAGACCATTTTAGCCTGTTCCGGCTCCGAAATCCTTTTGTGCCCATTCTTTTTCGGATGTCCTGGGTTTCTATATTCTTGGTGTCTGTACTTATATGCTGCACGTGGTATCCTGTTTGCTGGCATTCTTTCCAAGTGTTGTTTTCAATTGATTCTATATTATATTATTATTATTACTTTGTTTAATTCTTCTGTTTTAAGTTATATCTTATTTCTTTGTTTGGTTTTTTATCTCATCTTGTGTATCCTGCTATAGGTCTGAGGAATTTCATTTCAGCTGTCTGTATTTTTATTTTATTTTCTGTAGTCAATGTCCATATTTCAAACCTATATGTCATAGCGGGTATGGCCATTGCTTTATATAGTTTCATTATTGAGTCTTTTCTAGTTTTATTTGTTAGAGCTCCCTTTATGTTTCTGTTATGTAGGTAAATTTATTTAGATTTTTATTTATGTCTAATTCAGACCCATATGTTATTTCACATCCAAAGAAGTTACAATTTGACACTTGTTCTATGCTTTTATTTTCTTAATTATTTTAGACCAGACCGACTGGAAACATTTAAATGCCAGAAGTTCAGTTTTATTGTTTGAAATTTCCGGGTTGTATGTTTTTGATATTAATTTTGTGTGTCATCCTTTGAAGTTCATCTTCACTTTTCGTTCTCAATATGTGGTCATCTGTATATTCCATTGTCTCTGCTATTCTTGACCCCAAATTAATTATGGAAAATGAAGTTCGAATTACATCTAATCTTTTTACACTGCTTTAATACAAAATTTAAGGAATGAAGAAAGACGAATGTAAGCTTTCGAATTATTCGAGTTGCACTGTAGATAATTTATCTACCAACATAGCTGATGTTATCTATTCTCACACTCACCTCCGTGTATCCTGACAAACTACCCCATAGTTTGCAGAATATTCATTAAAAAGGGAGACATTGTTTGCTAAAAATAACAAAACTATTTAAAGGACAACATAATTACTGATACTGACAACTAGCGCTAAGCCTTACGTTTGATCACCCCTGTCCAATACTGTCCTCATTAGACAGTCATGATATTCATTGCTCATCAACCTCTCAGCCCCAGCTCGAGCCCCGAAATTGTTTCATAAGTTCCCATTGCATTATGTCCCAAACCCCAGTGCTCATGAATCTAACGGCTAAACAATAAAGTGGTACAATTAGTAAGCCTGCTGTCACGCAGCTGTTTCATTGCTCGGATGCAGCTACGCAATAATCTGCCTCTAAATCCTGCAACTGATATCCCACTAAATAGCTACTTCATTGCTTTAATCTCCCTTTGTATTGCCAACAACTTATCCTATGGGGATGTGCGGAGGACTATCAGACCTAAACAATTTTATTTCTGCATTGAACCAATGGACCTCTGGGCGTTTTCTTCTAAAGCAGATTTTCCAGTACGGAATATGAGGAAGAAATGGCGTGTGCCTGTCTTCATAAACAAAGGTGTTCCGGACGTTTTCAGATACATTTATTCCTATCGCACTGATTGTTAAACTGCCACTTCTTTAAACTCATGTATTTCTTTACGCAGTTGCAAATCACTTTATGAAAATAGAATTATGTCACTGATGTTTGTTTCCAAAACTGGCATATTAAGAGCTAGTTTTCTAAAATGGAGGTAAAGTTTAGGGTTCTTGGGCTTACCAAACCTTCGGGTGGAAGAGATAAAACAAGTATACGAAGGACGGGAACCACAGTGCAGCGGAACCCCTAACCTTCTAGACTGAACATTCGCCCCTCCAATGCATCCCACTTCTATCCACATGGACAGGCAACTACTCAAAGCACATTAAGTGCATAAGGTGCAAACAATCCTTTTACTAACCTTCAATTTGAAAGGAAAGAAAAAATAGTAAAGAAAGAGACAAGAAAGCGTATGCAACTTAGCAGTCGACCATGGGATGAAATCACGAAAAGAAATCTAGGTCAGAGTAGTTCATTCATCCTGCCTATGTATATAAGGTTATCGTTATTATTTTATTTAATAATTGTGTCACTTCGATGTTCATTTTGAATTGCACATTATGTTCCTTATACGTTATCCTTTTTGCCATACACACCCCACATTGCCGAATAGTTAAATAGCAAACGAAACAAACATTGCCATAGACATATAAACCAGTAGTATATATTTTGACAAAGCTGTATAAGTTACATAGATATTATTTAGATTGTGAAGTTGAATTCACGGTTTTAAAACACGACTTAGTAGATGTTAATTAAAGGGATTAGTCATTATAAGCTCTTACAATTTCGCCTTTGAGGTATTATACTTCAGTATTAGAGATTTACTGGGAAACCTCCGTCAGATCAGAAATTTAATGTACGTACGAGTATTACCTCAAGTGATACGAGAATCGGTAGGGTTAGATAAAGGTCAGTCACTCGTGGTGATTTCCACTAGTTAATTTCCACTAGCTAGGAAGTATCTGGAGAAGACATTGCATTCCACCAAATATTTGATGTCGAGATTTCAAAGGAAATAGCTATTTTGAGATTCCGAGTCCAAGGAAGTGTTTTAGGAATACATCCATATGCATATATGGACAGCAAAACAATATGTCGAATGCCTTAAATACAAATCATTTTATACGAAGTCATTATACGTTTTTAATAAACTGGAAAAATATACATTTTTACATCTTTAAATGTTAAGCATTGTTTGGGATGGATTATTTTGGTCATTATCTTCAAATAAAATGTGTTCGACTTTTGTTAGTTATTCGACTTTTTGTTTCTAGGTTATTTTTATTGACAAAATGACACACATATCGTTGTTTGATGTATTTCTGTATCTTTGCTTTTTACTAGTATTTTTATTTTATATTGAAATTTATATCTGGCTTTTGTCATGATCCCTTTTTTTAGGGTGCTGGTGACCAAGTATTTGGGCTCCCTTAATATATATATATAACTATAGCAACTTCTAGGAACGCAGTAGAAAACGCTGTTTCCTTGCTTTTCTACAAAGTGTACAACAGAGATAAGATGCATGCATGAAGTATAAAGTCACGAAAATCAAAATCTCGTAAAAGAAGAACGCAATGCTAGTTAAGGTTTTGTGGCCACCGGGTTTATTTTCTTTGCAACAAGCGTTTTATTGGCCTACTGAGAAAAGAGAAGGCATGAAAACTAGATGTGTCTGCTTCTTTTTTCTTAAACAAAGGAAGCGTAACAATGTGTAGAGTTCCTATAGACTAGTTTGAAGTCTATCCAAAAAGAAATCAAATTTTAGTACGGTGTGACTAAATAAGAGTAATGTGGCAAACGACAAGCCGGTTACCGCTAATGCCATTTTATTTTTCTTCTAAAACTGAATCACAAAAAATAGTAATTCTTTTTATCATTAATACGATCTACAATTCGTCGTGATCGTGCAACTTGTTCTGTCGTATCATAGCTTGACAAAAATGTTGCTTACAGTTCTACTACTCTGTCTGTCTAGCAAACAACTGCTTCCGACGGTACACTCACTGAAAACTGTTTCACACAACGAACAACTCCGGTGCGTTGATTAAGTGTTTAAAATGATTTCTGGAGGTCCTCCTGTTTGCCCGTATCTTTATGACTATTTTTGAAAGCAGAATACCTATAACACCTCAGCCTAAAAACTCTTTGTGAGCTTTCTTTTCTCCAATCTAGAGATAGATGTTTACGTTGTCAATGAAATTTAGTATCTACCTCGCTAGATTAGCACCTGTTTCTGGTTTTGGGTAACATTCCAGTTGAATAGGCTTCGCCGTTTCCTCGTCTCATAAGCATAGATGACATATGGATTGTATTTGAATTAGCCCCATAATTTTGAGATGCATTCAGATTTTTCTATGTCCAGTTATAACCAATAAGACGTCTCAACACAGATTTCTTAATTCTGAAGTTATTTAGTTTTCCACAGGGCTGCTTATTTATTTATTTACTTTATTAGGGCTTCATTTTGAATCCAACACTACACTATGATTTTAACGACTGAAGTATTTAAACCACAGACAGGTTCTGGTACTATAAATGGGATAGTTGCTCCTTTCTTTGCTGGAACATCAGCTTTCTCATTTCCCACAATACCAGAGTGCTCACCGCCCGTACCTTTAACTGTAACATATATGTATGCACATTCAAAATCCTCTTTAAAATCAAGCACGAAGTTAACACTCGAGTTGGTTATTGCACAGTAAACCATATAAATTACACAAAAATATCTAAGTGACCTCAAATTAAAGAACAGCTGTGTGGCTCCCGAAATCTCAAAGGTATAGAGTAACGTGAAATACGATTTTTTTTAACCGTAAATGCCGATAAAGAGAGTACCGGAGTGCTAATTGTGCGTTTTCCCTTATTTTATATCTCTAGGGGCTAACTCTGCACTCGGAGTTCATTTCTAGCTTAAACCTGAAGTGCTACTAGCCTAGGCAACACCGTGTGACGCCGCAGCAAAGTGTGCGACTCGCATTCGGGAAGTCCCGGGTTCGATCCCCGTCAAACCGAGCACTCTGACTTGGACTTTTCGGTGGTTTCCACTTGTCAATAGGCGATTGTTGGGGTGGATTCTCTTCTCCACGGATTTCCCTCCCTTGTCACCTTTCACGTTTGGTTAGTAACGTGTTACGTTCTGGCGGATGTGGGAGATGGCACAGATGCTTGCGCTCTGGAAACCTCCCCTGGTCCTCTTAGAATTTGCTGCCCAGGCTGCAAGTGTCGTCTCGTCGCCCTTTCCCTGGGTAGAGGAAACACTTAAGTTGTATGCCAGGTGTCGATATCTGTAATGGTTAGGGACTTCTGTACGTCTCTGGGCTTAGTTGGCTCCGCTCTCTGGCAAATCTACTGTCTCACTTCGCCTCATTGCTCTCTTCTGGGAGGTGGTAGCCCACAGAAGATCCGAGTCGGGGTTGTGATGGATTGAGGTGTCCCCCTTCGTTACTAGACACACACACATGCACATGAGTGTGCTGATCACAACTCTAAAGAAACAATATAGAGGAAATGGTTAGAAGCCAACAAGAAAACACGATAAGCATGAATGAATGAGTAAGAAATGCAATGAAACGAAAGAAAAGAAGAGATACATAAAAGGACTGTGTAAAGCCAGCCAGATATGAAGGAGCTCAGGAAAATAAGAGAACATAGACGTGAACTAGGAGTATAAAGAAAATAAAACAAAACGACCAGAACGAAGGAAGCCAAATGCACAATACTCATATTCAGGTCAAATTAAATTACCCAGGTCTCATCAAAGCAAACTGTTCCTTGATGGTATTAGCACACATAGAAGGAAAACTACTTCGCAACTGAGCCGTCACAAAATTGAATTTAAAATGTTAAACGTACAAAAAGAGATCGAAACTAAAATAATAACCAAGGAAGAAAGCTGATTGTACTATCAAGCAATCTTCACAACATTTAATCTACAGCATACTAATGTGTTAATTTGAACACTGAATTCTAAAATAAATAAGGTGTATTCAAACTTATCTGCTACGTTATGATGCATCAGGGATATAGCGGGATATGAAACCCGCAAGTCGGTGGTATGGAAGGTCACAGAGTAGGTACTGGATTCCGGTCTTGGTTAATAGTGTTCAGCTTCCATATCATGATGCACTTCAGAGATAACAAACAACTTGACTGTTGCATTTAGGTTCCTGTCAGCCTGCTTCCTGAATTGATACAACATACGTGTATTTTTTATGCATTTTACTCGATACGTTGGAGAAATTCTCTCCCTGTGGGACACCGTCTTCAATGTCTTGAGTCCACTCAACGCTGCTACAGTGGTGAACTATGGGATATTCCTCTCAGGGTATGCATGGATGACATAAAAATAAACGACACCAATTAAATTGCCTGATAAATTTACTAGAGGTTAACAAATAACAACCCCCCCCCCCCAGGGGGACTATCACCTTGTCCCGGTGAGATAACTAAGCATAGACCGCAACGAGGGGCTCAACGACTGTACCCTGATTGCGCGGCCGGAAACATGTTGGATGTCAAACGGCTCTAACGGCACACCCGTTCTCAATGACCGAGCAGCCGAAGAAGACATTTTCAACGCTACTACCTTGTAGTTAGGTAATGACTTACCAAGGCCAAAAAAAAAGAAACTTTGAGTATAAACTACCGGAAGTCATGAGCCCTGGAAAGGCAATTCCTTCACATAAGCATCTGCGAGCCGCTAATCCGTGATGGGGAAATTTCCTTACTCAAAACCTTCAAATACGGAAGTGACACTTATACATTAACTAAAAACCAACAGAGTAAAATACAGTCTCCAGAAATAAAACTAATAAGAATTGTGAAGGGATGTACGAAGAGAGAGCTAATAATAAATGAAAGTATAAGACAAGCGTTGGGAACGTTTTATGTAAATGAAAGATAAATAAGTTCAAACAAAAGTGGAAAGAACATTCTGAAAGAATGCCAGATATCAGGCTTACTAAGTAAATAATGCAATGCCATCCTCCCGGGAAGGAGATCGGTGGAAGACCCAGAAACGATGGCTGGAAGACCTTGAAGGCCTATGCCATCAAGTGAAGATGAGAAAGAAGATGATGGTGATGCCAGTACATGAGGTTATTGAAGGGAGCTGCCACCCCTTGAGGTTGAGGAATCAACGTTTTTGAATATTGACACTAGAAATGTTTCAAACCGCTAAATTTATATGTTTATTCTGTGTCAGTAGACACGTTCAGATCAGGTACATTTATGCGTTAAACTAATAACTAAATAAAGAATCTCCTAACTTCTGATGTATCAGTAACTTTAAGATTCAAAATAGCTGTCAAATTTAATTACATATGTGGTGCAATCAATGGGGCACTACTAAAATAAACAAAGAAATATACACTACTAAAATGTTATAAAGTGTTGGTGGTGCCTTTTTCTTTGTGGATGTTAAAGTTGGACACTAATAAGGAGTCAAACAACTGCAGAGATGAAATTTTTAAGAACGGTGCGAACTATAAAGTAATAGATAAAAATGAAGGTTTCACAAAATAAATATATACAACTGTAATGAACAAATACAAGAACAACAAATGAACTGACCTGTACAAAAGCTTCCAGAATGTACCGGATTCCGAAACAGCTGCTCAAGAACAGACCTACCGGAAAATCATCTTGAGGACTAACGTAGAGATGGAAGGACCAATTTGCAACTAGAGACAGGAACAGGCCAATAAGTATAAACCTTAAATGTAATAATGACATAATTATGTTGTGTTCGTAACAACAATGTGATACAGATGTTAGCATAAGTCGCTGTTATGCTAAATAGAAGCTTCGCTTGCGGCGACCGCCAATTATTCATAACTGGAGCATGGGATTCGGCTCTACGGGCTGCCAATAATCGATAGCACTTCTCTAAGGCACAAATTTTAGAAATACACGCTGTTTTATCAACATCCCATCCTAATTTATAGCTACCATCCTAAAGATCCTACATCATGTTACCACCTCATTAAATATCTGTAGACTTGACACTGATGTACGCCAGTAGATGTTAAAGCGCGTGTTATATGAAGTGGCCCATCGTATCCAACATTGGAGTAAGTAGACAACCCTTCGTGGGTTAAAATAGTTGTAGAGGGTATAGGGGTAAATCCAGTCATAGTGATGGCAGTGGCGTGAACGAGCTTCCTTCTACCTCTTAGCGAAGACGGGAATGAGAGGTAGTTCTCAGGTTGAACTATTGTGTGCAGCCCGTGATAATGGACTCCTGTATGTTATCTAACATTACGGATTACAGATTGTGAAGTGCCGTATAAAACTGTATGCAAACAAGAGAACGCGTAACGGCTCATTGGCATAATTCCACGTGTATTCCGTTTTGTTCGGTAGTCTCAAATTCCATGTAGTTAACAGTTCAGACACAACAGAATATCAGGTTGCTTTTTGATATTTAGTTCATATATCGTCATACGGGTTAATACAGCGATATTGAGTGAGAGATTAAAATAGTTATCACGACAATATGCATCTACAACCATGAACAATTTAATTTTATTACCTTCAATTCACTGAATGATACTGATCCGCGAAAAGTGGACATTTACGTTTTTAAAGATACTATTGTATTTGTATCGTAAAACGCGATTAAATACAACTTTGATTTTATTAAAATTTATATCTTAAAGCAGATGGATTTACATAAACTTTAGGTTAGGGTAATAAACCTCTCCACAAGTCTTGGAACACTTGCATTACATAAGTGGCATTAACGTGTCGCACAGAGAAATAAGTTAATACATAAGTAATGTATAAGGGTTGTTGCAGTGAAACATACCAACTTATACACTTCAGTTTGTAACAGTAACAGCATTATGTCTTGGACCTTCAAATCAGTAGAACAAGAATGGCGAATAAAAGCTATGAACTGTTATTTGCTAGGCATATTTCCATTTCATGAGCCTATTTTAGTGAGCTAAGGAAAATAGTCTTAGATCCAAAGACTTAAGACTTAAAACAGACCTCTCAGTAAGAAGAAGAAATAAGCGTCCTGCCTCTTACTGTCCGCATTGTTAAATTTGATTTCGCAATGCAGTCATTTAAATAAGTTCCGCGAGTGAGATCAAAGGACAACGCAAGGCAGAACATCTCAATGCAACTTCACAAAGGATTTTCATTTTTAAAGAGGAATTCCCTCTGGGAAGGAAAGAAGTAAAATTAAATAAGAAAATGAAGTATTATTAAAGTTTTAACAAAATGTGTGCTCGATATTTTTTTATAAGACGTTTTTAGAACTTCAGTCAAAGTACTATATCCGTTTTTCATGAGTCAATTATCTCATGAAGCTTCTTAAAGCTTTCTGCCATATTTATTATGACCATATTTTAATATGTACACATTTAAATATGTCCGAAAGCTCGAAGAAAAATGTTAATCTTACACGGTAACCCGAAAGTTTTGATTAGTAGAAAGTGTGCTTTAACGAGACTTACGTTAGTTATGTAGAGATTCCCTGTGTCTTACGGCTTACTAAATATACAAACGTAATTTCGAACGAAGGTGATAGTTTAAAACATACATTCTATTTATTATGCAAATATTTTAAACATGTATTTCATTCCAAACTGTAATGGAAATGAAAGATAATGACCCTTTTTACCTGCTCTACTTTACCAAACGTAATATTCCATGCAAAAACTTGATGTGTACACCGAAAATATGTTTTGGCGTCCCCAGAATAAGAACATCATTTTTAGAAAAAGGTCCGTGTGTGTGTGTGTGTGTGTGTGTGTGTGTGTGTGTGTGTGTGTGTGTGTGTGTGTGTGTGTGCGTGTGTGTGTGTGTGTGCGTGCGTGCGTGTGCGTGTGTGTGTCTGTCTGTCTGTCTGTCTGTCTGTCTGTGGACAGCACAACTCAAAACCATAAGTCGGTTGGAAACCTATATTGGTATTTAAGTTTAAGGTCGGATGCCACATGAACATTTTGAAGAAATTTCGCCATCCTAAACTACCCTTTACATGGAGAATGTTTTGAAAATTTTTATTTTCTTGAAAATGGCTCTAATAATTTTGATTAAAATGCCATATGCTTGAGATATTTTTATGACAAATGAAATTTATAGCCCATCAAGTCCTATTTACTCTGGATGACTTTTGCATAGCTGGTAAACCGTAAGAGATACGCCAAATGTTACGATGTAGATCTGGCCAAAAGTCATAGTTTATGTCTCAATAATTTTTTTTTTTTTTTTTTTTTTTTTTTTGAGAACTTATAGTTCTGTCAAATGGAACATCATTATTCATTTTTATATCTTAACAGTGCAAAGAGAATGGAATTTGAATGCTTTAAAAGATTTGACTATCGCTCAAAACCTACTGTATTCCCATATTTCCCTTGCAGCTACAAGGAAAGAAGCAATAAGATAATTTCTGCAAAATTGTTTATCTCAACTAACACGAAGAAGATAGAGGAATAAGGTTTTGTAAGAATGCTTATTACAAGAGTAGAGAAAGTCATGTGAATGCAAAACATCAGCTTTTTTCTGTGTAAAGGTAACCTTGTGATGTGGGATGCCCTTGAAAGTCTTGTGTGGTAAACTTTGGTAGTTGCACAGCTTAAATACCAAGTTTGGTGTTTATCGAGGTTTCTTTATCGCTTATGCTGTTCACACACAGAAAGACAGAGAGAGAGAGAGAGAGAGAGAGAGAGAGAGAGAGAGCAAGGGAGGGAAACACTCTAAATATGCCTTTTTTTGGAATTAGAAGGTCTAAAAATGTATATATCTGATGAAATCTTAGTATCGATCTTTTAAACAGAACTTTTACTAAGGGTTTACTCTAATGACTAAATGCGTATCTTCCAGTGCCTAATATGGTCTAATCTACGCTCGGGATAACCTGATTACCTAGTGATGATTGGACCCAGTTCTGTGGTGGTGAGTGCCAGGCTCGTTACCTCCTATGGTAGGCTGATGATAACCACGGCACTTAAAGCTCGCTCTAGCGTAGACTCCGAACAACTTTGAGAAATTCTGAAGTAAAGGCGTGGGTAGAGCTGTCTTGAAATCATCACCCCAAGGCCGAGAATTAAATTATGGACCCTCAGAATGACAGTTGTGAACTAAATCAATGAGCTACCCACTTAACGCTTCTACTGAGTACCAATGAAAAGCAGTAGAAATAAAGTAACTTGTTTGGTCACTTGTTTTGATTCTATAACTAAAATATCGAAGTAATAAAAATGTTTTCAGAATGAGGGTATATTTTTTATTTTAAAAATCAAAAACACCTTCACCGATTGCTAAAGGAAGAATACGCAGGTCAAGGCAACCGTATACAGGAAGGCATAGGTGTAAATTCGCCAAGTTTCTATCTTTTCACACAACTGCATTATGAAAAATCATAAAGATAACTAAACGATGCTTTTCTGCGTAATTCTCTCCTCCTAACTGTTACGTTTATAAATTAATACGAGTTTAAGGGAGAGGTTCATAGCTCGTTACAGAGAATAGCATATCTTAATGAGTAACACAAATTTCGTACTTGAGCCTCTTTCCTTGCCCATTACTGAAATCAGTTTGCTTTATGAATTATCCCTACAACTTAAGGTTCACTTGCCCAATGGTCTTCGTTTCTTTGAAGATATCTAAAATTTATTACTTCATACATTGATTTAATTAAAACTCTTAGAATACACTATAACAAGCAAGGAATGAACAAAATAAATAGGTAAAAATGCGTGAAAAACACTATGTACGAGTAAAACTACTGTTAAACAACTAGAAACACCACAAGAAGAAAGTGCACGTTACAGCGGTTTGATTTAAGAAGCAGGGGGTCATTACGTCATTCTGCCACTCTGCATAACTTTAAGCAAGAGTTATTTTATATAGAGTTATGTTATATTTATATTATTTTTACAATCATTAGTTCCAGTATAACCAGCCCAAATTTAGTTGCCATTCATTCAATAATTGTTACGTAACCAGAACTTATATTAGTGTTATACTTCCCAATGACCTTCCTGTGCCCCTCTGACCCCCATTGACATTTATATTATCAAATTATAATTTTAATGTCATCTATCCGACGTTCAATCTAAATCGGATTTATACCTTCTTTTTATTAATATTTATTTGATTTAATTTATGCGGCAGCTAAGAATGAGGTAAACGTTAATTTTTAATAGTGAGTCAGTCAGTCACTGACTGACTGACTGACTGACTGACTGACTGACTGACTGACTGACTGACTGACTGACTGACTGACTGACTGACTGACTGACTGACTGACTGACTGACTGACTGACTGACTGACTGACTGACTGACTGACTGACTGACTGACTGACTGACTGACTGACTGACTGACTGACTGACTGACTGACTGACTGACTGACTGACTGACTGACTGACTGACTGACTGACTGACTGACTGACTGACTGACTGACTGACTGACTGACTGACTGACTGACTGACTGACTGACTGACTGACTGACTGACTGACTGACTGACTGACTGACTGACTGACTGACTGACTGACTGACTGACTGACTGACTGACTGACTGACTGACTGACTGACTGAGTGGGTGAGTGGGTGAGTGGGTGAGTGGGTGAGTGGGTGAGTGGGTGAGTGGGTGAGTGGGTGGGTGGGTGGGTGAGTGGGTGGGTGGGTGAGTGAGTGAGTGAGTGAGTGAGTGAGTGAGTGAGTGAGTGAGTGAGTGAGTGAGTGGGTGGGTGGGTGGGTGAGTGGGTGGGTGAGTGAGTGAGTGAGTGAGTGAGTGAGTGAGTGAGTGAGTGAGTGAGTGAGTGAGTGAGTGAGTGAGTGAGTGAGTGTGTGAGTGAGTGAGTGAGTGAGTGAGTGAGTGAGTGAGTGAGTGAGTGAGTAAGTGGTGTTTAAAGGTCGACGAGAACTAGGTCACTAGGGCCCGTGAACTTTTAATAACCGTGCATGGATAATCGATCACCAGTAATATCAAATAACATAGATGTAGAATCGAATCTCGTTAGTTAACATAAGGTGATTAAGCTGCGGATTATGCTAGTGGTTACAATGAAAGCAACTTGATCTTTAGTAAGCATGCATTCTCATATGTGCCACCTGAGAATCGCGCCACACAGCTTTAATACCACTAAAGATGTACAGCAGTGAGGTTCGCTGTAAACCGGAAACATTATAAAACCAACCCTGAAACCTCTGCGGACGTGGGTATACATGAAAAGTGAGATGGGCATGTTTTAAAAATACTGTGTAACAAAGTTCATGATGGGAAATGCAAAAGCATTGATGCTCTTACCGAACTTTCCAATTTGATTTTTTTAGCCCTGTTCAATATCCTTAAATTTCTTTAGAGGTATTTAAAATCATTGCACTGGACACTTAAAGGGAGTCGAAATGTCCTATCTTGCCAATATTAAAGTTTGATCGATTATCCCAGTAACTATTTATGCTAATGAGCCACAGTTTTGAAGGTATATAAAATAGCTTTATATGAAAAATAAAGTACTTCTGCTTATTAGAAGGGAAGATATGATTTTTTAAATAAAGCACTGAACATTTTATTAAAAAATTATGGCTTTTAAAAAAATAACCAATCCATAAGCATAAAAACTTTTTCGTTAAAAAACCCCGTTTAGATGAAAATTTGTGGTAAGAATTTCAGCCCTTAGTGTTAACTATTTTTTTGTAATAACGGGGCATTTGAATAGAAAGATTTACTTCAGAAATTGCTTTCAAGCATAAAATTTAAAGAAACTCACCAATTCACTTCTTTCACCTTTATCCTCTAGAATGTTTATGTGTCCACCACACATACTGCAACTCACACTTTCAAACAACACTTTAATAAGCAATTTTAAATGTATTATGTTTATGTCATCAGAAACCTTATTTACAGTATCATGAACAGGTTGTAACTTCCTCAGTGAAACACTTGATAAGTGAGGTTTAGGTTCCGAAATGCTTTCATTTACTGAACCTGTTGGCATAAGTTCATCTGAAATAACATTTAACATTCTTACGGGTACATTGTTACCTGTAAACTTGATCGTCAGGAAAACGCCTTTTGATTTCGTCATATTTGCAAAACACACAATGAAACACTGAGACGCGTATGTAGCACAGAATATAACCTAACTTTCCAAATACAACTTCAAAATTCTCACATGGCGGAAATATAACCGGGATGCCAATAGCTCAAATAAAACTATCCGATCAAAGTAACAAAAAAACCACCTCTCTTCTTTAGCGCTAGTGTTTACAAAGTTATTGATGTTTTGCCAAGTGATTGCACCAAAATGTGTTAAAAAGCTACTGCACAGGATTATTTGCAACAATAAGTTTAAACTATTTACAGTTAGCTATGAAAGTTATACCAAAATGAGCAGGAGATTCGAAACATTCACATGCAATTAAAACATGAAAATGGGAAAAAATTAGGAACCAAATACACTTACTGAAAAAACATTATATAAAGGGGCTGTTGACAAAAAAAAATATCTAACCAAAAATGCCCAGTTTGTAATAAGCTATACAGATAGAATACACGAAAACAGAGTAGAGGAAATAAAACGAAAGGAACTCAAAATTAGCATACAAAGAAGGAAAAGAGAAATAATTGGTACTTCTGTGATTTGATCTGTGGATGTCAGGATTTCTTACGTCACTCCTTACAACTACCTCTCACACAACCTTACAAAATACGAGCACCTAAAAAATCAAGTCTTTCATTCCAAACAACCGGGACTAGTGATTTCGTTAAACCTGCCTTTGTTACTTGCAGGTCACGTGTCTCAGGAACCTTCAGCATTAGCTTCTACGCTCAATATATGTTATCCACAAAATCTATACGTGTTCATTCCCTGGCCATTACAAAAACATTAATAAGTTATCCGAGGAAAAGGGGGCTATGTGGTGACATAAACATTCCTTGCAGCCCGGAATCTACATTCTGTTGGATTCCTTTTATTGTTTCATTAGCCATATAGACCTTCTTTGCATTGCTCTTCTCTCTGTCGCCTTAGAAACCTTTGTCATTGGTTTTTGTTCTTTATTTACACCGAAATAAATTTAATACGTGAGTATTTTAATGAAGGTAGGACGGAACAAAATATTGTAGCCTCTAAGCAGCCACAGATTTTGTTCCTATCTATGCTTGCTATCATTTTCAGCAGTTTTCGGTCTAACTGTGGTCTATGCTCACAGTTTCGTGTATAACCTTCAGGACGTACGAGGGGATATACTCGCATATAAAAAAGTCTGACGTGTTGTACTCACATAACATTCATTCATTCTCGCGTCGTCGTTCGACCAGAGCGGACGTGATTTGCTTCTCACTGGTGGAAAGACGGTATCCAGAAAGCTGACTCGCCGAAGCAGGAGATCCCGTGCCGACTTGGTGGAGTGTTGTGGTGTGCGTCGGTGGATTGCACGCTTCAATCTACGGACTAATACATTATATTAGTCACAGTACAATTTGGTGTAGTTCCTAAAGGGGCTTGGCAAGCAAGCTTTGGAACTCACCACAGGCTAGCTTCCCGGAGTGGCATAGAAAGCTACTCAGGTATTTCCCTTTTCTTCCTACTCTTTTACTCTATTCTTTCTTTCCTTGACAGACTTTCAGACTGACTACCTACGTGACAGCGGGCTCACAAGATCCTAGCCAAGGGTTGACGGCTTTGTGCCTGAAACCTCGAGCCGAAATGGCTCGCAAAGGCGCCGCCTTAGAGGAGGTGCGGTCCTCTGTGAGCAGCCGGAGGGCAACCGCGCTTACTGCCGATGATGGACAATTACCTTCGACATCATCCTCATATAGATCTTTATCACCTGAAGCAGTGGAGCCAAATAGGAAGCGCTCCAAGACCGATACGCAAAAGCGTAAGTGCTCTACTCCACGCCACATACCCATGGCAGATCTAGAGAGCCTGGGTTCAAACAATCCCTTACCTGAATCTGACTCCGAGTCCGATATGGAGCTGGGGGAGTTTACGGTTGTGGAAAACCGTAAACGGGGAAAACAGACGCCATCACCAAATATGATGCAACATGCACAGGATGTTGCATCATCCAATATGATGCAGCATCCTCAGAATGTTGCATCATCCCAAGCCAAGAAGGGGCCAAGAATTCCGCCAATCATTGCGGACGTATTCCCTAACCATGTTAGGGTAATGCGTACATTGGCCAAACACCTCAAGTATACTTTTGAGGCAAAAAGGAAGCCTAAGAGCGTCCATATCCTTACCCACAGTTTGGGTGATTTAGAAACCGCTAAGTTGGTGTTACGGGAAATGAACATAACGTTCTACTCGTACTCACCACAACGTCCACACATTGAGCGTCGAGTCATCAGAGGCTTAGACTCAGAGTGCACCCCTGATGAAATCAAAACTGCACTTAAAGAAGAACATGGCATAACTGTCAATTCAGTGGCACAGTTGAAGAGAACCGTTAATACTGAGGGGGGTATTAACAAAGTTCCTATGCCACTATTCTTGGTAGTACTTGACAAAGTACTTAACCAAGAAGTACAACCAATTGACACAGTAAGGAAACTAATTTTCACTGTAGTCAAAGTGGAAAGGTATTATGGCAGAGAGGGACCTGTGCAATGTTACCGATGCATGGGGTACAATCACTCCAGCATGATGTGTGAGCGAAAGCTTACATGTCTGCGGTGTGCAGGGAACCACTTGCTCGAGAACTGCCCTAAACCTAGGGAAGAGTGCAAGTGCGCTAATTGCGATGGTACACATGTAAGTGTGTACAAAGGATGCTCCACAAGGAAAAAGATCATAGAGAGCCGCCGCAAGAACCGCCCAGATGATCAAGTGGTTCGCCCAGGTGTGTCCTTTTCCAATGCCTTAAATAAGGCAGAGTCCACTCTGCGTCGAGTGGAACAAGAGGCTGCTACACCAAAGAGCGATTCCCCATCAAATTCTGTGCCACCACCTCCAGGTCCTATAGAAAAGGCAATTGTGCCTAATCCCCCTGCACCAAAACCACGCAGGAAGAGGAGGAACAGAAAACCTAGACAGAGCAAATCTTCTGCCTCCAATGTAACTTCGGAGCCACAAGCTCCTGTAATAACTACAGTCGCACCTGTAGAGGCAGAGCCTATATCCAAGGTTAGGGATATTCCCCCTACCCCTATTCCACCAATGCCTAACACGGCAACATCCTCCTCCACACTAGCGACTATTTCGCAAAGAGACCTGGAGGAATTTAGCTCTTTATCCTCATGGTTTGGGGATTCAATAAACAAGGCGTTACCTGCTCTGAGAAACTGTAAGATGCAGTTGAACAACCCCAACCTGACCCCCATGCAGAAGCATTCCATCTTGCTTCAGACACTGGAACAGCTCTACCCCAACTCCGCTCAATAATGGCTGGAAGACATGTCCGGAGACCATTTAGAGCTGCGATTTGGAACGCAAACGGACTACGGAGTCATTACCCAAATATTTCTAATTTTGTACAGTATTTCGGAATCGACATTCTGATGGTCTGTGAAACTCATTTGGATGCTGCCACCAACTTCTCCCTCCCTAATTACGTCACCCATCGGTCTGATAGGGTTGGCCGACAAGGGGGAGGTACAGCCATCTTTGTTAAGAACCATATTACACATAGGCCTTTCCCTCTTCCACCACTTCAGCATGTAGAAGCCTGTGCTATTAGGCTATCTTTAGGTGGTCTAGATACATTGCTGATAGTGGCATATGACCCCCCTGATCACCGCTTCTATGAAGCAGATTACACGGCTTTATTAAACCTCCACCCTGTGGTCTGCATTGCAGGTGACCTAAATGCAAAACATGCCAACTGGCATAGTCGTGCCACCAATGCGAAGGGGCGAGGACTATTCCGCCTTATAAGCGGTAACCCAAGCCTCATAGCTCATGGACCGAGAGAGCCCACTTTTCATCCTGCCCGAGGGAGACCGGACGTGCTGGATATTATGGTCACTAAAAACTTTAGATTCCACATAGACCTGACGACAGTCAATGAACTGGATTCTGACCACGATCCTGTGTTAATCGACACCAATGTTAACATGTCAGCATTGGTAACTCCTGATTGGTCGTACGAGGTAGACTGGGATGCAGCCGTCCTTGAACTGAACCAATCAGTGGATCCCAGACCGCACATAAATTCTATCGAGTCGTTAGAATTAGCGGCAAATGCATTCTCCCGACAAATATCAAATGTGATACGAGGGCATACTTACCGCATTCCTTGCAATACTCCTAACCCCACAACCATCCCAAACGAACTCCGACTGTTGCTGAGAGCTAAGTCAACAGTTCGGAAGCTTTGGCAGCGTTTCCGCCATCCCAGATTGCAGGCAATTTATCTGCGATTTAAGACCCTGGCTAGACGCCTCTTACGTGCACATCGCAAAGAGGCCTGGGAAAACACCATGAGGAACGTAAACCTCTCTGAAAAGAAGCCCTGGCGGATAATTAAATCCCTGAGAAGGGACAAAACGCTATATCAGCATCCTATACATGGCACTCGCGGGAGATTATCTTTCGAACCGCAAGAGAAAGCCACTGACTTCGCGGACTATTTAGAGTCCCAATTTGAGCCCCGAGAGGACATAGAAGACGAGGACTTCTCAGAACTAGTTGAGGCAACGGTGGATTACCTCTATGAGGATCCTCCACCACCTCACGAGGCGACTCGCATACCAATTGTCACACCAAGGCAAGTTTCCTCGCAAATTAGGTGTCTCAAACCCAACAAATCCCCTGGATATGATGGTGTTACGACACATATGTTACAACACCTGCCTCGCAAAGCCATTATCCACTTGACGAGAATTTACAATGCTTGCCTGTATCTCCGACACTTCCCTACTGCTTGGAAGGAAGCGAGGATGATTTGCATATTGAAACCAGGCAAGGATCCCAAGTTTCCATCAAGTTACCGTTCTATTAGTCTACTCCCAATAATTTCGAAAATTTTTGAAAAACTTCTACTGTCCCGTCTAACTCCTCTATTTGAGGAAAGGAGGCTCATTCCGGATCATCAGTTCGGATTCCGTCAAGGCCATTCCACTACCTTACAGCTCCTGCGTCTTGTTGAGAGGGCTGCCCTGGGTTTCCAGGAAAACTTCAAAACTGTCGCAGTACTTCTGGATGTGGATAAGGCCTTTGCATCAACATGGCACCAGGGCCTACTGTACAAACTTAGAGATGCAAATCTCCCCTCCCCCTACCTGACCCTAATAGCCAGTTTCCTTCGTGACCGCACTTTCAGGGTGCGAGTGGAGGGCAGGTTATCAACTATCAGACCAATAGCGGCCGGAGTACCGGAAGGTAGTGTTCTATCGCCACTGCTCTTTGCCGCATACATGTCTGACTTCCCCGTTGAACCCAGCACTGTTACGTGCCAATATGCCGATGACGTCCTCATACTGGCCCGTAACAAAAATCTACGTTACTGCCTTCCCCCATTGCAAAGACACCTAGATGCCATTGAGAGTTGGAGTGAAAAATGGAGAATGGGAATCAGTCCACAGAAAAGCTCTGCTTTTGTGTTAGGCAAAATTCATTCCTGGAGACCAGAAAGGGACCTGACACTTGGTCAGAGGAGAATCCCTTGGGTCAACACAGCCAAGTACCTTGGTGTACAACTAGACCGAGGACTTACCTTCACCAAACATGTCGCAGCTAAAGCTGCCCAAGGTCACGGAGCTCTGGGAAAGCTCTATCCCATCTTTAGGTCTACTATGCCTACACGACTTAAATTACGCATTTATCGTGCGATCATCCCTCCCCTGATCCTGTATGGATGCGAGGCATGGGGATTCGTGGCTCAAACCACCATCCGCAGACTGCAAGTCGTGCAGAACAGGGCCCTTAGGATGATCTACGATACTGACCGTAGATTTTCTTCCCATATTCTCCATACACATTCTGGCATTCCATATATTGTGGATGTTGTGCGAGATAGAGCCCGCTCTATGTATGCGAAACCTACGCCACACCCTAACCAGCTGGTAAATACCCTGGGACAATATGATCACCATCTTCCCAGGAGGCGCAAAAGCTATCGTTTACCCAAGGATGTCTTGGGCTAATTAGCTTCGCTGCTTCCTCATTTCACCAAACATTCCAATGCATTCGGGTTCTCGCTAATTTGACACTGCTTGACTTGCTGGTTAGACAAGCTGACCTTTGCTAAGTGAGCAGAGGGGCATGGGTGCCCCAGGATGGGTAGACATTCTAACTGGCACTCATATCCCTAGTCTATAGCAAGAGAGAGTAACCAATCATCACCATTGGCTGACACTGACAAAAATAGCTTGTACAATGACTACATTTTGCATACCTCACGGGTAAATCCATACTAAATGGATAGGTACCGTGGGCATATATCCCGCTCGGGTAAACCCGAGCGACCTGATTTGGCTCTTGGCTCTTGGATCTTACTCACATAACACTCCCTACTCTTGCACAAACTATTGTTACAAACTCATCCTCCTCTCTAGTCAACGCAAACATTTGTATAAATTATCTTATTGCCAATTTTTGTTTAAGTGCAAGAGGAATACAATAGGCTTTATGTGATAGTCAAATGTTCAAAGAGTGATCACTACATGATGACTGAAATTCCATTATCTGTGCATGACAAAGAGATGAAAAGATTAATAACGACCTCCCATTTGCAAACAATGTGTAAGTATTGTAAAATTCTTAAAAATAACGTGGAATATCTTCCAGATATGTCCTTCAGAAAAAAGGTCGTTTAGCATAATTGTGTGTTACATTTTTGTGCAGTATCTCTTACGGTGTACCAGTTTCGCAAAAATCATCAAGAATAAACATTACCAGAGTTATAAAATTCAGAACATGCACTTTATTTGCCATAAAAATATTTAAAACTTGTGGCATTTAATCAAAATTGTAGAGCCATTTTTGAGAAAATCAAAATTTTAGAAGAATTGTCTATGGAAAAGGTAGAAAGGAGGAATGTTCTTGAAAACATTCATGTCGCATCCCAAAATACCAAATTTGGTTTTAACCTACTTCTCGCTTTTGAGCTATGCTGCTCAGAGACAAACACACACATGCACACACATGCAACGTTTTCTGCTTTTTTTATTCAGGGGGCCTCAAAGCATATATTTCTGGCGAAATCTCAACATAAAATATTTTTGTCGAATATAAAACTTCCCTTAATTACTATACGTATTAGATAAAGCAAAATGGAAAAGGAAGGATACAAAACACTACCGCCCAATGCGAATGTTTTGGAACATTCTATACCCATACCAATTATATGTATAGTTCCTAACATTTACTGGTTACGTTTATGAGTTATGTGCGTTGAATAATTTGATATCTGTGTTCTAGTAATATGAATGATCAAGAAGCATATTTTTCTCTTTACAAATTATTGTCTTATCTTATATTCGTGTTCTGATTCATTCATTGTCCTTTATTAGTTTGCATTGGTTTAAAGTATGATTGTTTCCCTTCTAGAGATAAGGAGAGCTTATTACTTTCTCTGCTGGTAAGTAGGTGCAGTGTTGTATTCCACCCAAAAATTCGATGACGAGATTTCACCGGAATTATATGTTTTGAGACCACCTGAATCCAAAAAAAAAGCCTTTTTAGAAAGAGGTCCGCGTGTGTAAGTGTGTGTCTCTGTCAGTCTGTGGACGGCATAACTCAAAAACGAACAGTCGGTTCAAAACCAAAGTTGGTATATAAGTTTAATGCCTTTCAAGGATGTGACAGGATGATTTTGAAGAAAATAGCCCCACCCTAAACTACCCTTTACGTGGACAATTTTTCGAAAATACTGATTTTCTTGAAAATGGCGCTAACAATTTTGATTAAAATGTCATATGTTTGAGATATTTTTATGAAAAATGAAATGTATATTTTGAATTTTCTGGCTATAGCTTATGTAGACTTCTTTAGTCTGGATGGCTTTTGAATAACTCGTAAAGCGTAAGAGATAGACAAAATCTTACTGTACAAAAAATGTAGATCTCCCTAAAACACACAACTTATGTCTCGAAATACTTTTTCTCTAGAGTGAACCATTTAGGAGATATTCCTTGTTATGTCTGTCAGTTTTGGAAAACTTAAAACTTTGGTGAAACAGAACATCGTTGTTCATTTGTTATATGTTATGTGTGCAAAGAGAACGGAAGCTTTAAAAGATTTGACTATCGCACAAAGCCTACTGTATTCTCATATTCTCCTTGAACCTACAAGGAAATAAGCAATAAGATAATTTGTACAAATGTTTCTCTTAAAACGAAAGAGATATAGGAATAAGAGTTTGTAGGAATGGTTAGTACAAGAGTGAAGTCATGTGAGTGCAACACAGCATTTTTTTTTTTTTTTCTTCATACATGTTTGCTTGTATGTGTTTTTCGTCTTCCAAAACCAACTATTTCATACTTAACTTTCCAAATGTTTATCTGAAATTTAAGAATACTGTGTTACACGAAGTTTTAGTTTAAACTTCAGTAATAAAACTGCAAAACCAAGCACTAAATTTTTTTAAAACTGTTTTTAAGAAACCCTTAAAACAGTCAGGACAGTGGAACTGTCAAAATGAGGCCCAGACTAGAATATGTGAAACCTACATCACTGTGTTCTTCTGCTCTTTTTTGTGTCTAATTCTCGCTTTTACTTCATGTGGCTCCACAGGAGTGCCACTGCCGATACATTGAATGAAGAGGGAGCACTGGTGGAATTAGATGGCGGGGAAAACCGAAATCCCCGGAGAAAAGTCGCTCCTGCAGCGTTTTGTCCAATACAAATGCCACGTGGGTTCGCCAGGCCACTGTGGTGAGAGGCGAATGGTCTAACTACCCGGCCATGGCGCGGCCTATTCTTCTGTTTTTAAAAACTTCACAAACCTCCCATATAGAAAAAAGAAGAAAAAATAAGCCACTGCTTATAAAACACAAGAAACTACAAATTATAGTAAGTAAATATCCCAACGTCGGACTATGATTGCAGAATGTATGGATATTAATATCCACTTCTTTATTACTCTTATATTAACAATGTTTGAGTATCGCGGATACTTTTGAAGTCAATATTACATCCTTTTGTGTTATATATGTACACCATAATATGAACAAGAAGTGGTATTTCCTGCTTTATAAGTCTAGTGTCAGTAGGACACCTGCTTACCGTGCAAGAGGGCTGGAGGAGTGAAAATATTCCTGTAGCCAAGATTATTAGCAATCTTCCCCAGAGTCTGGAAGTATGAATGTGTGTGTGTGTCTGTGTCTGTGTCTGTGTCTGTGTGAATTTTAGCGCATAAAGACCCTAAAGACTGAAAACTCCCTGTTAAACGAGCAACATCATTCCGTTAGGCAACGTGTTCCATAGGGGAAGCAGCCGTTATGACCATCGGAGTTAAGGCGGGATTTAAATGGAACAATAAAAAAGTCTACTAAGTCTAATACTCTATGTTTGAAATTTGTAGTGCCTTTATATTTGCGTAACGCAATACAGTAGCGTTGTGGCTGCAACAGTTTATTTGACAGCTCTATTACTATCACAGAGAAAATCAAGGAATATATATGAACCCGCTGTTCATTTGTTATTTTGCGAGGCGGTGAAAACTTAAGTTATTATTCTTGTGTTGGAACGAAGATTATAGATAGTCTTGCAAGCTGTGCTGATCGCACTTATTTTGTTTAATGGAGGCACCTCCTTTGTTTCGCAACTCTTGCTTTCCCCGCTGGGTTGCGCTAGTGTCTTCCTATGGGTTGCCTCTCGGTCTGACAGTGAAAGGAGACGGCAGTCGGAGTGCTCCTTTCGCGCCGTGCGGGGTAAGTTGTTTGGCTTTAACTAGGGCTCAGGGTCCACGCGAAACATTTAGGCTTTCAGATAGGCTGAAGACTGCCCGACTCCTCGCTTGAGAGGGAATTGACTGGGGGTTATGCAAATTAGTTTGTTTTACCTGTATTTCTGTTGTGTTTCGACTTCCATTTCTGTATAAATTATTGATCCATAAAGGTTGTAGTTCTCGGAATTTTTAGTGCTCTCTTCTTTTCAGTTCCTCCCCCCCCCCCTTTCTCACGATTGTACCTAAGCCCCTATGGTACAAAAATGGTAGCAGAGCGTGGTTGTCTTATGGTCGAGTGGGGCAGTTAAATTGAGCATTGGGTTATTGTTTTGATTAACCATGTCGAGTGACTTTCAGCTGTTGCGTAAGAACGAAATACTATTTGAGTTGGGGATTCGTGGACGTGATGATTTGTCGTCGGCAGACGTTCCGGCCCTATTAGACGCACTTCGTGGCGTGAAGGATAACGATTATGTTGTGTTGCCGGACAAACATTTATTGGTAACTGAATCACCGTCATTATGTGAGGCCGCACGGCTGGAATTTGAAGAGTTGTTCTCCGAGTTGAGTAATATCTCGGGGTTTTCGAAAGCGCAGGTGAGGCGTTTGACAGCCAGGATCTTGCATTATGTGCAGCGGATTGAATATTTCCAAAAATATTGTCCTAAGGTTAAGTTCGGGGTTGACTTAGCCGAGCTGAAGGGGCAGTTTAGGAGATATTTAGAAGTGCTTGCTCAGAAAGGGGATCGGGCCGAGTCGACTACTGTCACACCAACTGTGACGTCTCAAATGTCGGCCTTTAAACCGCTAAAGTTACTTCATCCCTTACAACAGTTGGTTGAACCTTATCAAGTCTTTAAGGTTGTTGATGTTCTTACAGCTCTTGAATTTCTGAAGTTCCTGGTAAGAGCTAAGGATTGCGCTGAATTATGCGAAGTTCCCGGTTTGCAGCTGCTTGAAGTAGTGATGTCAAAAGGGGGTGACGCGGTGCGCAGTATAATTGGGCGTATTAAGGGATGTGTTGATCCAGTCTCTGAATTACATGACAGTGTATTGAAGTGTTTCATTCCTCGTCGGGAGCTACATACATTAATTCAAGGTCATTATTTGAAACCCCAGGGATCAGGAGAGCCTTTCTTCGAGTATATTAGCAGGGTTAAGTTGTTTGCGCGTATACTACGGTTGCCAGATAGCGAACGGCAGATCTGTGACGTCATTATTACGGGGTTGACCCCGGAGGTACGTTCTCTTTTGGTATTTAGCTCTTGTCCTGCTACGTTTAAAGATTTAGAGGGGCTATTGCCGATCTTGGCAGAGTATGAGGCGTCAAATGCGGCACGAAACCGCGAATCATTGCAAGTGCCTCTGCATGGTGTTCGATTTGAGCCGCGGCAGACTAACCGAGGAGATTTGGCTCGAGATAGTTTTCGCTCGCCAGGGTCTTGTTTTAGGTGTGGTTCTCCTGAGCATTTGGTTAGACAATGCACGGTGGCCCGGAAGCGTGGTGGCGTTTTACTACCCGTGGGTGTAGACGGTCAAAGGCGCCAAGATTGACAACGAGCCCCTTGCGGAATTTCTGCCTGTTGTCGGATATTCCGTCGGATAATAGCCAAGCCCTTTAATTTGAAGCCGACAGTACAGGTGACTGTTGGGAAACGACAGTTAATCGCTCTCTTGGACTCGGGAAGTTCCTGCTCTTTGGTACACGAGGAGTTTTATTATACCTATCTTGGTAAATTCTCGGCCAAACCGCGACAGTGTAGCGTTGGGTGCGTGTCTGTAAATGGTCATAAATTTCAGGTGAATGCCAAGGTTCTGTTGACCATACGTATTTCGCGTTTTACGTGGAAACACTATTTCTATCTTCTGCCGGACCTGCCATTTCAACTGATTTTAGGCTCGGACTTTATGACTAGAGTCGGCCTAAGGCTTGATTTTCGGGATGGGGAAATCACCTTTGCATTTGCCCCTTCCGAACGAGTTGCATTTCAGTGCGGTCAAGTCATCAACAAACCACCTTTGGAGGAGAGTGGCGGGCTACGTCACCATATATGCGACGTCAGCAATGCTTTCCCCCATTTGACGGAAGAGCAGGGCCGTTCGCTGGAACAACTCTGTGCGAACCATGGGTCATTGTTTGCTGACCGTTTAGGAGTAACAAATTTGGTGGAGTATGATATACAACTAACAGACGACACCCCTGTGAAGTTACCACCCTATCGTGTCACCCCACCTAAAATGGCTATTCTTCGTAAAAAGATCGACGAAATGTTACGAAAGGGAGTGATCAGGCCGTCCACGTCTGCTTATAGTAGTCCAGTATTTCTGGTCCCTAAGGGCGAGGACGATTTCAGGGTAGTGGTGGACTACCGGCACTTGAATAAAAAGATAAAGATCGAGGCCCAACCAATGCCACATCTAAATTCGGCAGCGCATTATTTTGCGGGTGCCAAAGTATTTACTAGTTTGGATTTGAATAGCGCCTACTACCAAGTGCCCTTATCGGAGTCCTCTAAGCCACTAACGGCTTTTGCTGTCCCATGGAGGCTTTATGAATTTCAACGAGTACCCTTCGGAATTGCTACTGGAGCTCAGGTGTTGTCGCGGTTATTAGACGAAATATTTTCGGACATCAAGTTTAAATATGTGTATCACTATCTAGATGACGTGGTTGTCTACTCGCCCGACTTTGAAACCCATTGCCAACATTTAGCGGAGGTCTTTGACCGGCTCGAGCGCGCAGGCCTTACCTTGCGCAAAGAGAAGTGTAACTTTGCTGCGGGACAGATTTCTTTCTTAGGTCATATTGTATCTCCGGCTGGGATAACGATTGATCCGGAGCGGACCAAAGTTCTACGTAACTTTCCTCCCCCTAAAACCGTAAAGGCATTGGCCAGGTACGTGGGGATGGTGAACTTTTTCAGCAAGTTTATTCCGCATTTTGCAGCGCGGGCGGAACCACTGAACCGTCTTCGGCGGAAGGGAACGCCGTTTAAGTGGGGTGAGGAACAGCAGCAGGCCTTTGAAGACCTTAAGCAGGCCATAATGAATCCCCCGGTGTTGGCTTTCCCTGATTTTTCACGTAGATTTATCCTTCAGACCGATGCAAGCAGGGGATCGGTGGCTGCTGTGTTACTTCAGGATTTTCCTATGGGGCGTAGGGTTATTGGGTATAGTTCACGTACCCTTACTCCAGCCGAGCGGAAGTATTCAGTTTACGAACTTGAAACTTTGGCTGTGGTATTTGGCTTAGAAAAATACCGCGAATATCTGGAGCATGTTGAGTTTACTCTTGAGTGCGATAACCAGGCGCTAACGTGGTCGTTGGCCTCACCGCGATCTACAGGCAGGTTAGCGCGTTGGGGCGTACGCATTTCAGCTTTTAAGTTTGTCCCGATACATATACGTAGTTCAGAAAATTGTGTGGCTGATGCCTTAACGAGAGTATTCGAAGAACCGAGAGAATGTAAATGCGGAAAGGAAAATGTTTTAGCCGTCTGTGAATTTCCAGAGTTGTTCGAGGGTTTGCACACACATCAGAGGAAAGATCCGGATCTGCAGGCCCTTATTGATCGGCTTGAGGCTGGCGAGGTTGTTACCCCTTATTGTTTGAAGGAGGGTGTTTTGATGACCCAGGCTACCTTCGACGGCAAGAACAAGGTTGTTTTGCCACGGGCCTTAATTTCCATGGTGTTTGAATATTTCCATTCATCTCCTGTAGGCGGGCATTTGGGAATAGCCAAGACCAAAGACAAGATTCGGGAATATTTTGTGTGGCCGGGCATGAATAAAGAAATTGCTTCCCGAGTTAGACAGTGTCAACTTTGTGCAATGGCGAAACCCGCGCAATGTACAGTATGGAAAGGTTTAGCATCGGAGGTGGCAAGTAGACCCCTGGAAAAATTATTTGTGGACTTTGTCGGTCCTTTTCCTCGTTCAGTCCAGGGGAATACGTATGCATTAGTCATAGTAGATTCGTTTAGTAAGTTTGTATGGATGTCGGCCTTACCGAAAGCGAATACACGAGGGGTAGTCAAGGTTCTCTCTTCAGTATTTGCGGCTTTTGGAGCCCCTCGTTATTTGGTAACAGACAACGCCACTCAATTTACTTCTTTCGCCTTTAGAAATTTCTGTTTTAGTTGGGGCATTAAAACCATAACTACCACCCCTTATTACCCCCGTCCTTCCCATGCCGAAAGATTTAACAGGAACCTCAAATCAGCATTAATAGCCTTTCATCATGATAATCATACTAAGTGGGACACTAATTTGTCTCGGTTGCAGTTGGCGTTTAATTCGGCTCGACACGAATCACATGGCGTTACCCCTCATCAGCTTATGTTAGCCTATATACCTAACTCTCCGCTGTCTAACCTTTGGCGTTTGGACGATTTGCTTCCCCAGAATATTACTCGCGAGGAAATATGTAGAGTATGGAAGGCCGCTTTTCGGAATTTGAAGAAGTCACTTGCCCAGGTAAAGAAGCGGTATGATGAAAATAAACGGCCTTCACCTTATGCCGTTGGCCAGAAAGTACTGTGTAAGCTGTACACTCAATCTTCTAAGCAAAATGCTTATGCAGCGAAGTTGGCTCCTAGATACGTAGGGCCGTACGAGATTATAAGTATCTTCAAAAATGTTTCTGTGCGCTTAAGGGACCTCCGCACGGGCCAAGAAAGGAGAGCTCACGTCTCACAATTGAAACCCTTCCAGTAGTTTGGTATCTGTTTTCCGTATGTGTATGGGTTTCCTTTGTTTACTCCTGTATGTTTATGTTGTGAATAAAGTGTTTTGTTTGGAATGTGGGTGTTTGTTTATGTTGGAGCGTGCCATGTGTGCGCCGGGCTGTATACCTCTACGGCGCCCCTGTAGTTAGTTTCTGCCGGGCGTGTGGAGTCGGCATTGTGTAGATTTGTTTTCGTGTGTCTTTGTATGGAAGCGGTGTGAGGTGTTTGGTGTGGTATGTTTGGGGAGTATTTGTGGGATGTTTGCTGCGTGCTTGCGGTGTGTGTCTTGTGTAGTAATTATGTGTATTTCGTGTTTGTACTCTTGTGTTGTCTGGCCAGTAGGGATTTTGTTTTATGCGCATTTATTTATACAAGGCCTTGTTTATTTTGTTTAACTTGTATATATATATTGTTTATATATATATATTGTTTATATATATATATATTGTTTAGCTTGTTTTAAATTGTCATTTGGAAGAAATTATATTTAATGTTATTCAAGTTCGTTTAAATTGTTCGTATATTGTTATGTTCATTAAACAGTTTATGGTATGTTATCACGCTTGTTGATTATAAATTGATTCAATTTTTTTAATTTTCTGCTATTTATGTATTTGATGTCATCCACAGTTCTGTAAAAATACTGTCATTCATTCAGTTTGATCTACCCTGAGATGTTATTTTGGGGCAGCAGCCTATTTGAAGCCTGCGTTTTGTTCCCTTTCTGTTGGGTTTGTTCCGTGTTACAGCCTCGCCAGCTCCTGTTCGTAACCTGTCCAGAAAGCACCTAACCACCGCAGTTTGGCATTGTGTAATGTTAAGCCTGGCTGTTACCATCTATCTGGAGTGTTACTGCAGCAGTAAGGTCCGCAATGGAGATTTCTGGAGGCCAGGGAGGTGACGATGGAATATGAAGGGGCTTGTATGTGGCCCACGTTTTGGGTTTTGGACTTTCTCAACGCCTGATTGCAACGAGAGGGCATCCACAGGCTCAAACCCAGAATTTGTTAATTTCTCTGGAACAACGAGGGATCGGTACGCCCAACGAGCTGTGCATCGTCTCTCCCGTCCTGGAAAAACAGAATTGTGCTTTCTGATGTGACAGTGGCCAGTGATTTGTAGTGACAGTGTTTGGTGCCAGTGCTTTCACAGTGACCTGTACAATGACCGGGCGGTGTAAGGTGTGTCCTTCCTAATATGATACTTCTCATACAATATCAGTCTGTTCCTTTCCAGAATGGCGAGTGCGTGTTGTCAGATGGGGGCGGGAGTATTGTGCTGATCGCACTTATTTTGTTTAATGGAGGCACCTCCTTTGTTTCGCAACTCTTGCTTTCCCCGCTGGGTTGCGCTAGTGTCTTCCTATGGGTTGCCTCTCGGTCTGACAGTGAAAGGAGACGGCAGTCGGAGTGCTCCTTTCGCGCCGTGCGGGGTAAGTTGTTTGGCTTTAACTAGGGCTCAGGGTCCACGCGAAACATTTAGGCTTTCAGATAGGCTGAAGACTGCCCGACTCCTCGCTTGAGAGGGAATTGACTGGGGGTTATGCAAATTAGTTTGTTTTACCTGTATTTCTGTTGTGTTTCGACTTCCATTTCTGTATAAATTATTGATCCATAAAGGTTGTAGTTCTCGGAATTTTTAGTGCTCTCTTCTTTTCAGTTCCTCCCCCCCCCTTTCTCACGATTGTACCTAAGCCCCTATGGTACAAAGCTTTGGTAGGCATTGCAGAAAATTAAATTATTAATTGTGTGAAGTGGAGTGGAACTTCGAGTTCTAAGCTAGGTAAACAATCATTGTATGTTCTGCTACAGGTTTTTTGTGCCAAGTTTGATGGCAATCGGTGCAAAGATTTAAACGCCTTAATACATAAGGGTTAGCTTACAAAACATGGCTACTTCACAAACAGCAGATATTGGTTTGAAGACATAGCAGGAAGAAAGGTACTTAAAATCAATCAGCTTAGATTACATTCCGTTACGCTGTCTATATTAAGGGGCATTTTATCGCAATGAGCATTTACATTATGACAATGTGCTACATATTTGTATTATTTAATGAACTTTTACAATTCCATAACCCTGCGGTGCAAATTGAATCCCCGTGGTCACACTTGTAAATGTGTTTCACTAAGAGGCTTCTAGTTCCGATGAATTGCGGTAAAATTTCATTCTCTCTGGGGATGTTTGTGTATGTGTCAATCCAGAATAAACAAAATATTAACCAAACATAAACAGGAAAAAAGGCATGCAAACAGATTGAAAAATTTATTGAGATAATCACAGAGTTTCGCCTATTAAAAATTCTACATACCGGATATATTACAGCCTTGATGAATATTCGTCCATATTTTACGAGTTTGATCAGAGAGTACTTCAAATTAAAGGGAGAATAGTCGTTTTTTGCAAATAAATATCAATTTTGGGATTGTATTGTTTATTACGTTTTGAACATTTTAGTTTCAGAATATATACTTATTTTGTTCGTAGCTTATCTCTAAAGGTTTTAAAGCAAGTTAAAACGGTATGCTGCATTTGGGTTACGCTCCCTTTACCAGCCTTTAGCTTCTTGCCACACTGCTAGAAATTTTGTAGGGAAATTTATATGGAATGAGGTACTTAAAATATTTAGGGAATGTAGACAGCAAGGATTCTATGAAAGAAATTGGCTTTAAACCGTATAATGTGTGTGAGATACAACAATTTAGAATGCATAGGACATATGGGAATCATACTGAGGTATCTTGCTAAGAATTTTCTGGAAAACAGCTGGAAAGGAAAGGCTCACAACCAAAGAAAATTGATAATTCTCTAACATATTATGGCATGACTATAAGAAACAACAGCGATGACATAAACAGAATGAAGCAATATTAGCTATATTTTTCACAGGACATCAATAGACCACGGTTTATGGCGCAAAGGTAAACATTCATGGTGCAAATGTAACCGCTCATTAGTGACAGCTGAGAAATTTACTGTCTTGTGCACTAAAACAATATTAGAAGTCCCACAGAGGTGAATCTCCTGGCAAAATGTCTACATGTCCAAATGAAACTTTATCTATTCCACCCAAAAGTTCGATGTCTGTCCGTCTGTCCTTTTGTCCGCCCGCCCGTCCGTCCGTCCGTCCGTCCGTCCGTCTCTCAGTCTGTGAATAGCAATAACTCAAACACGAAAAGTCGGTTAAAAACCAAGATTGGTATTTCAGTTTTAATATCTTACGGATAGAACACGACGATTTTGAAAAAAATTTCTCCACCCTAAACAACTTTTACATGGGAAATTTTTCGAAAATTGTGATTTTTCTAGAAAATTACTAACGATTTTGATTAAAATGCCATATCTTTAAGATATTTTTATAACAAATGAAATGTACGTTTTAAATTGTCTAACCATAGACTATGTCGTCCTGTTTACTCTTGATGACTTTTGATTAACCGCTAAAGGATAAGAAATATACCAAATCTTAGCATACAATGTCCGTTTTTTTTTTTTTTTTTTTTTTTTTTTTTTTTTTTTTTTTTTTTTGGAGTGAGCCATTTTGGAGATATTCCTTGTTATTTGTGTGAGTTTTGGAAAACAAACTCTCGCCAAATGGAACATCGTTCTTCATTTTGTTATATCTTAGCGATGCAAAGAGAACGGAATTTGAAAGCTTTAAAAGATTTAACAGTTGCTTAAAGCCCATGTTCCATATTCCCCTTGCGCCTACAAGGAAATAAGCAATGAGGTAATTTTATTTTTGCAAATGTTTATCTCAACTACACGAAGAAGATATAGGAATAAGAGTTTGTAAGAATGGTTAGTACAAGAGTAGAAAAGGGCATGCGAGTACGACACATCAGACATTTCTTGAAGTAATCCTTATCTACTTCTTACAGTTACCTGTTTATAAAAATGTATGCAACATTTACACAGAATCCAAAATACCTCACGGCTCTTGATAAAAAATTTAAAAATATGATTTATTAGTGGTGCAAATATGTTAAGCCTTTGGTACTTTAATCAAACTATTTTCAACAATCTTTGAGGAAATAAACATTTATGACATGTAAAGGCAGACTTTTGGTGGAATATTTCATTAAAAGATATTTGCTTAGTGGCTGAATCATGAGAATGAAATTAGCTTTTCTGATTTTTTGGTTTTTAATTATGTCGTTTCTAGATCGCTAGGTAGACACATGAGCAGGATCTTGGTTTTGAAGATTTCAATGGGCCTTAAAAATATGTTTTTGGTGAAATCCGCATATGCAGTTTCACTGAAACATCATAATTCCTCTATCTATACAGCTAGACCGTGCAAAGATCGGTCGTTTATGAAACAAAACTCGCGTTTCAGCCCAAGTTTTGTTTCTTTCCCTTCCTTTTTTCTTATTTTCTCACGGTGGCATGCTTCATAAGTGGCACATACAACCTTGTGATATTCTTCGGAAACTAATTTAGAGCTGCTTAACATAAAAATAGTCGACGCCGATTGAGAGAGTACAATGATGGCAGGCTCACCACGTGCACCACTAAAGCTGATGATGTAGAATAAGGTTGTGCAATTCCGTGACAGTTTTAAACAAGTGTTGCGTAATGGTCATAAATGGACAAAAGTAATTCAAAAGGATTCAGGAACACAATTATGATGCTCTATAACATATTTTGCCTAATTGAGAATTAAAAAGTTGTATAAGTATGCTAAAAATTGTAGAAATAAACTTTCTGAGGATGGTCCCTAATGCGTGATAGGATTCCTTAATTTGTGATAGTGCTATCCTAATTCATCCTAATTCTCTGATTTCAAAAACAATGTTGTCGTATGTGCATTGATTCTCTTGACCTTTATCTACATTACAAAATACAAACCATTATTAGCATTATTGCCTTTATATTTACCTCCAATTAATTGTTTGAAATTAATTAAACATTTTGTTTCGGCAGGGAGTCCAATGCTCACAAAATGTTTATGGATTAATCAGCATCATTGAACAACATACTCCATAGCCATTTCCTTTCTCAGAAGTTGCTGACGAAAATAGAACTTTTCAGCTATCTGTTAGATACTTCAGAGCTACTAACTATTGCAGAATAAAAGCATGGCAGGAAACTCAACTTTGTATCACGGAATTAGGCATCTCTACCCTACTCATTGGTTACTTGTGATAGACCTTGGCTCGTGCCAATTACCTACATTGATATTCCTTTTTATTTTCTCTTTTATGTATAGTAAGGAAGGTATTTTAATCGACCCTAAAATTGGATGTCGAGCTTTACCGGAAATGTGTTTTGAGGCCCCCTGAATAAAAAAAGTATTTTTGGAATAAGGTCCGTATGTGTGTGTATGGGTCTGTGTCTGTGTGGATGTATGAGAACAGCGTGACTCAAAAACGAAAAGTCGGTTAATACTCAAGGTTGCTATTTAATCAGTGTCTTTCAAAGATGCGAAAAGAACATTTTTAAGGAAATTCCTCCATCCTCAACTGCCCTTTACATGGAAAATTTTTCGAAGATTTGTGTTTTCTTGAAAATGGCTGTAACGATTTTTATTAAAATTCCATATATTTAATACATTTTTATGACAAATGCAATGCATCTTTTGAATTTTGTGGCTATAGCCTGTGTAGTCCTGTTTACTCTCGATGACTTTTGCGTAATTCGTAAACCGTAAGAAGAGACTAAATCTTACTAAACAAAAATGTGGATTTCTTTGAAACACACAAGTTATGTCGAAATGTATTCTTCTTCTTTTTTGGACATCTTCATTTCAGAGATGTTCTCGTCATTTCTGCGAGTTCTGCAATACTAATACTTTTCTCAAATGGAGGAGGTTGGTCACGGAAAGAGAACGGAATTTCAAAGCCTTCATATAGCGACCAGCTTTAAGAGATTTAACTGTCGCTGAAAACCTTCTGTACTCCCATATTCTCCTTGTACCTACAAAAAAATTACAAATTAATACGGTTTCTACAAATGCTTATCTTGACTAACATGAAAAAAAATAGAGGTATAAGAGTTTGTAGTTCTATTTAGTACAAGAGCAATAAGCGCAACACATCAGATTTTTAAAAATTAATATTAAACAGTTTTTCCTATATTGCTTACAAAATGCTCTTTAATTTTCATTGTATACATTTGCATTTGTTCTGAAATTCTGTAGCAGATCTTATAATTGGGACGACCTTTTTACGCGAAGCCTGTACATTCTGTTGCTCAAATAAAGTTATATACGACTCCTTCCTGGGTATTTCCTTCAAGCCTAAGTCGGGATTTTTACAATTCAGCAAAGCATCCATCAAATGTCTTACAAGAGGTGTGTTTCCATTATCAATCAGTGCCATATCTCGACATGTATTGTGGTTATCAATAACTATTCCCATTAGCATTGCAGCGTGACTACGCAGCGTATCATTCCATTGTTTAACCGCATCCCACCAATCAGGTCGTTTTATGAATTCTTGTACCAGTATTGGCAAGCTAGCAATTGGTACCCCGGATATTACCTTGTAGTCTTTGTTTAAAACTTGCAGAGATGTTAGGTCGGAAATGTCTGTCCTTGCAGCCAATAACTGCTCGAACACTGCACCTCGCTTCAGACTTTCACCTCCAGCAGATTCTAGCACTCCGGCCATCTTGTGGTCTAATGGTGTAGCCCGTTTTGCTTCTTCAGAGAAACAAGCAGTGTCAAGCACAATGGGTCCATACAACAACCTTGCCATCTCACTAGTTAACATACAAAGATCAACACTTGAAATCTTTTCAGCAATCAGAGTCGCACACGAACCTGTTTCTACAATATGAAGTATTTCTTCTGGCCACTTATTGTTGGGGTCTTTTGGACGGTGATCTATAATTTCTCGAACATATGGGCTTAGATGTGCATTCCGAGGTGCCAGGATGTGATGATCGACCAATATAACATTCAATTTGTTTTGTTTTCCTGTCTCTTCAACATTTAATGTGTCTCTGAAGAAGAGCTTATCTAAAGGAAGGCAGTGTTTCTTTAAAAAGAAAGTTACTTCAGTTTTTAACACTAACTCATCCTTCAAAATGTTAAGCATAGGGAAAACAGCTATGGTGCTGGTCTTCCTCGCTATGTGTTCTTTCAGTTTCAGTATCTCCTCTTGTTTGAAACCTAGCGACTTCTCAAGCCTTTCTGATGAAGAAAATGCTTTTGTACAATGGTACGAGCATTGAATATTTACTCCACAGCATATATCACGTTCATTAGCCTTTGTCTTCTCTAGTGTTCCTTCTTCAACATCAGAATGGAAGGCCTCTATTAAAACAGTATTCCTCATCTGCTCAATATCCTCAGCTGTATATGTTTTATCATGCTGAAACGTGTCAATGGCACTTAAGCTAATCTTGCAGTTCTTGTAAAAAGCATACACCAGTGAGCATACAGCAGAATCTAGGTCACAGCTTTCGTTGCCCATCACAATCCAAACTACTTCCATGTCCACCAATCTAGTTGCTTTAGCTTGACAATTTTCAAGAAATTCAGTCATTGGCGTGGAACAGGTTTGCATCGTTCCCTGGTATTGCTTGGTCAATCGACATGTATAAGATGTACAGATTTATAATTTGAAAATTATGATGCCAAACTCATGTTATGTAAAATAGGAAATCAGTTACTGCGTTTTGACGCTGTTTCTAAGTTGTTGTTGATTCCAATTGTTTGCTTTCACACAAGTCGAAAGTGTTTTGTTTTTGCAATTGCAGTAAACATGTGCTGACAGTTTCAAGGGATATTAATGTATAAAATTCCATTAATAGAGGTACTCCTAACCTTCAATTTTGGTATTTACATATGTGACTGAGGATGAAACGTTTAATCACTGAATCAAACAATTATCCGAAATATCAGATCACTGCACCTGAACTCGAATATCTTTGCAGGAGAGACACAAACTTTCTACATATATTTTAAGCTTATTTAAGCCAATTGATGTGGGTATAGGTAGTTAAGTTTACTGAAGAAATGTATGTGTAACTAACAAAAATCTGATGTGTTACAATTACATGACTTTCTCTACTCTTATGCTAAACCATTCCTAAAATCTCTTATTTCTCTACCTTCTTCGTGTTCGTCGAGATAAACATTTACAGAAATTATCTTATTGCTTATCTACTTGTAAGAGCAAGAAGAATATGAGAATACAGTAGGCTTTGAGCGATAGTCAAATCTTTTAAACTTTTAAATTCCGTTCTCTTTGCACGACTAAGATATAAAAATAAATAACGAGGTGTCATTTGACAGAAGTATAAAAAATTACTTTGTTGTTTAACAACGCTTTCAATAATGCAGGATCACATCAGCATCACCGGCGTGCAAATATGCTATGTAAAGGGTAGTTTAGGATGAAGCAACTTTTTTCAACACCTTCGTGTCGTATCTTTGAAAGAAATTAAAGTTAAATACCAACTTTGGTCTTTAACCGACTTTTCGTTTTTGAGTTATACTATCCACAGACTGACAGACACACAGACAGACACACACAGACAGACACGCAGAAGACAAACACACAGAAGGTCCTTTTTCTAAAGGTGCTTTTTTTTTATTCGGGGTCCTCAAAACATATTTCCGGCGAAATCTCAACATCGAAATTTTGGGAGGAGTACAATTTTTCGTCTACTTCTGTAGTAGAGAAAGAAAAAAACATATATTGCAATATTAAACTAAGTAAGAGTAACTTAGTACATCCTTTACTAGCATTCTTTCAAAAAATGATATTCCTGGAAAGGATTATTTGAGGATGGGGAGTGGTTTTTGTCAAGGGAACGAGGTAATCAAAGCAATGAATGCATGTCCCAAACTAGACAGACGATAGAGTAGTTTTATCTTTTTGAATTAATGCCAACTAGGATTCAGAAGAGGAAGATCAATCCTAACGGCAATAGACCTACGGCTTAATTACACTCAACCTTTCATGAACCATCGGAAACTTTTGAAAGTAAATTATGCGGACTGATTTGTGAACGCTAGCACTTATAACTCTGCAGTAAAAGAAAACTTAGGATGGATTGCTATTGTTCTTTAACTTGCCCTTGTGTGTAGTCATAGACTGCAAACGCCTCTTCTTCCTCCTTAAATTTTGTATAATTCCTGAATCAATTTTATAACTTTTTAAAGTTGTCTCACCATTATTATAATAGCTACTTTCTATATTTATATAGCAGTTACACCTATACATGTACAAATTAACCCATAACGTACGTAAACTAATTCTAATAAATTACGCCACTACCAGCTTAAGGTCAGCTTTATAGTTATACAGTCACTTTTACATAACTTAGTCATTTAATCAAAATTCAGCCCCGATCATTACAGATAAAGCATAGGATATACAACAGAGGGGACACCTCTGGCACTGCGACATAATAGACCTATTATTGATTTTATCCCTCGAGAGGAAGTGATGAACTGAAGGAACCACAGGAGGTTTCAAGGCGCAGGCAGACATACCAGCGAGATGCGCAGAAGTCTTTAACATTTCCTGGCTCAAAGAGCGGTCCTATTATTAGAGCTACCTAGAGAGTAGATGTGCACCAGAATCATAAACCACGAAATCTAAAGGCATGTCAGAAAAGGGGGAATGAAACGGAATCAAAGGGAAATGATAGGAAGGAAAACGTGACAGATGTGGAATCATTCCAGCATTCGCCTACTGACGAGGAAAACCACGAGAAAACCAAGTTTAGAGTAGGCGGCCGACGGTAATCGAACCCGGACCTCCAAATTGGAGCCTCAGCCTCTCACATTACTAGGAAGCCATCTTGTTCAGTAACATCACAAATTATTATAGCGCTGGACTGCGTACCCTTCTCATATCACCAAGACCGCACAGCCTGTCAACTGTCTGAGAAACCAAGTAGAGCAAAATCGTATATGCAAGAAAATGGTAACTTTTACAGAATGGAATTCTCTGCTGGAGCAGACCTGTTTCAATGGAAAGGTATTCATCGCAGGCACTCTATCTAGTAAATTAACTCGGACACGGGGAGAAGAGAATGGGAAAGGGGCCAATATTCAGTGGTACCGAACCATAAACGGGAAGAGGTTAGTCACGACCTGCAGAAATCACCAGTAAAACCGGAACGTGATGCCCCCATGTGCATAGCTTTACATATTTTATCTCCCCGGGCCAAACTGCAGTACATAACATCCGAAGAGGAATGGTTTCCAAATCAAACGGCAATGAGTACGTTCCGTTTATGATAAGGTATGCCTTCCTTTATCGGAATAGGTTTACATGGGCTAGTGTAACGCAAATACGGCAATTAGAAATAAGTTTATTTGCCAGTAATGCTAAAGAGTGTCATTAGCTTAAAGGTAATATGAATCAACATAGCGGGTGAAGGTACGTAATACCAAGGGAAATGTTCCGCGGTAAATGCGAGGCTCAGAAAGTCTGAGGTTAGTTCCCAATATGAGTCTCTAGATTCCATGTCGCAGAGCATTGGTCTGGATGGTCCAGTTAGTTAGACGCTGGCCTATTGGGTCCAAGATCGCGGATTGATACACGCCTGGGCCGAAAGTTTTTAATTTATTGGCACTCATGCGGGACGAAATTCCGGCACACTGGTACACTGATATGATTCTAGTATTGAAAGCGTGGTTAACATAACTAAAATATTTCTTTATTTATGGTGTACGGTGGTGCAGGACAAATGGTTCGGTTGCTCGTGGACTCCTGTGGACTCCTGTGGCCTATTTGGGTGACGCATTGTTCGTCGACCTCTCTAAGCGTCTAGCAGAATGACAACTCTTCGAGACTACAACTATTGTGGCCTTCCGCGCGTCTCTGAGGCCTATGCGTCTATAGCCTCCCGTGATTCCTTCATTTCATCGCTTCCTCTTGGGTGGTGGCATAGTAAATAGAGCTGTATAGGTCGCACTGCACGACCTATGATTTTTATGGGGTTAATTAGAACTTCTCGGGTTACCAGCCGTGTAATACCTATAAACTTTTTCGCTGAAAAATTAACCATTTTAAGACACCTGTATTAAGCGTCAAGAAGGTTAACGCGTAAGTTGGATCAGTAAGAAAACAGATCTAGTTTTATCCTCCAACTATAACGCAACAGTTTGGATTCATATATACGCGAGTTAACTGTGCAAACAACGTCAACAATTGTTATTCCCGACAAATGATATTAATGCACACTTTGTAACACTCTCACGGAATTGTGAAGCTTTTCTCTATCTGGTATGTAACAATTTTGTTTTAATGAGCGTTCCGCAGACTTGAACGGAAATATAAAATGAAATAAACAGACATTACTGGATTGGGAATTCATTAACGGAAATCATTAGTGTCTATTTCGTCGATGCAGACAAAGGGTAATAAAAGGGTGGACAGAATAATGGAAAAACTAAACGATTTTCCTGTTTTCTAAAGCGAAGGGGGATGCTTGTTTTTGTTTGTTATTTTGAGAACAGGGATTTTTTCTGTTTTGTTTCTATACGTTAGCTTATACTGCAATATTGTTTAGATAGCTTATTAGCCTGGGTTCTATGTTGCATCCCAGGCTGTATTTGCTTTCATTGAGCAGTTTAATTGGCTACATATTTATCGTTTGTTACAAGATTGTACACAATAATACACAATTCCACTGTTTTAAGGTTTATAATTAGAGGTTATTATTAATTGGCTGCCACATCTAGTGTTGTCTAGAATCAGTTTTGATCAGACGGACACACACACACACACACACACACACACACACACACACACACACACACACACACACACACACACACACACACACACACACACACACACACACACACACACACACACCCATCCCCCACACACAGACCTTTTTCTAAAGCTGCTTTTTAGAATTCAAGGGATCTCAAAACATATATTTGTGGTGAAATCTCATCAGCGAATATTGGAGTGGAATACACTACTTCCTCTACTTACTATTACGTAATAGAGAAAGTAAAAGTTACATAATGGTGGCCCTTAAAGATGAGAAACGGTTAAGATTTTCAAACCAATAATAATGGATATCTTGGAAGTCATAGTACCACTTGAATCTTTTTTGAAATAAGTTCTGTGTTTTTAACAGTCTTAATTTTGGTCTATTATAGCTTTGTCCATCTATGAACATTTTACTGCTATATTAATTCCCTTCACAGGCTAATTTCCAGAAATTTCACCAGACAGATTTTGTTAAGGTGCACGACTTACCGCATGCCTTTTTGTGTGCACTTAACCATTTCCAAGAGATTTCTTGTTATTGGTCAGAACATTCAAATACTAATACTTCTTTGTGTGATGTATGATATATTTCTGTCCTATGGCAAACAATTTCAAAATGGCCTAATTTACATTAAACTAACTTCTGTAGACTTTGTATTTGGTGGGAAATTGTTTTATAGGAACAATTAGAAAGTGTGGAACACATATGTATCTACTAAAAGCACCCCAAACAAAGGCACACATTAAACACAAAGGCACTTGCTCAAACAAGAATTTTGTTGTTTGCTTTAAACTCAACGGTTGCCATCCTGCAAGATAATGCATGTACCGCCAACCTAACAGCTGCATAAACACCAGCCACGGCCATATATTTAATGTGCGTGTAGTTCAGGAACAGTTGCTGTATTGATATCAACTGAACAAACAGAATGTCACCAAAAGTACCCAGAGAGCATATGGTGGGGGGAACTATGTCCTTAAGACTTTTTTGTCGAAATCTGCTTTAATGGTAAAATATATAATTTTTGGGTGAAATGTAGCACTTCTGGACTTACCAAAGGTACACAGCAGATAAATTAAAAGAAAGAAAATCATTGTCAAGTCAGTACTATGTAACGGCGAGAATGAGGTTGATAACCTTTTGATAAAAAGCTGATAAAATCTTGTTCAGAGAAACTGATCGTCATTAGCTTTAACAACGCTTTACGCAGATATCCTAAGCGCCCCTAGTAATACGAAGAAGAAGCAAAGGAAAAAGAAGGAGTTTTATATAAGCTAACAAACGAACGAAATTAATGAAGGATTTTCCAGAGCCTTTGTTTTCAGAGAAGACGATAAGCCGTAGTTTGTAATCGCTATCACTTACTAATGAAGGAAACGTGACATATGTGAAAATGAGCGACATTGCTCCAAACAAAGAAGTACATTAAGCTGTTCTTTTGTAAAAATACGGCGAGATAAAAATGTTTTAAACAGAGCCATTTGTAATCAGCTATACACGAAACTGTTCAAATATTGTAAACTAGATTTAATTTAAAAATGATTTAAGCAAATCAGTAAACTTAAAAGTTTCATCAGCAACTATAATAAATATTTACCAAGCGAGGTGTCACAGACGTGAGACTCTATTCTGGAGGTGGCGGGTTCGATCTCAGGGCCCAAACTTCCTGAACCTGGGTTTTTAAGGGACGTTCATTCAAACCGCCTTCTTATAGTATTACTAAGCATTAGATTTCGTTAAACTTAGAAATAACAAAAAGAAAGTGGCAATGTGTTTTTAGAAAAATTGTTCAAAATATTTATTTAGATACAAAATTACAAAAATGTGTATTTTATGTGAAATAGGCTTCCGTACACCACTTAAACGTGCTGTTTTGGAAATTTCTGTCTGAGTTATAGCGCTTTATCTACAAGGAAAAATTAAAAATGTTTGAATAAAAATATATTCCTAATAATGACTCTTAACTCCAGTGCTTGGTTGAATTAAATCAAATCCAAAGCGTACAAATGTCCATCCTGTACATTAAATGCTAATCCAGAATTTTAATTAAAGCTGACGTTTTAATTACTAAACTTACGTTGGGTTCTCTGTACTGTGATGTTAATGAAATGGCTTCTTTAGGACGCCTCGCATTCAGCTATATAAGTGCTGTGATTCAACCGACGCGGCGCCTCTTTCACGACTCTTGCTTTTTATGCCCTTGCAAACCGTTCTGCTAATGTTATCTCTTCCCTCGTTCTCCCCTTTAGGGTAACCAAAAAATAAAAGAGCAACTTGTAGCGTAAATGTTGCTCCTCACACATTGCAAGAAGCTACGACTGATAAGGTGTTACTGCTGTAACTGATAGCAGGCGCTTTCAGGAACTGCGTTATGTGTGAGAATCCGAAATCCTTTGCACCTTATTACCGCTCTAAATTACCTAGGGGAGTGAAATGAAAGAACACTGAGGTATTAAAAGGCGTTTAACCGTAATCGTCACGTTTGTATAATCTTTCCAAGAAATGGCGAGAACAATGGCACTGGATTTTCAGCTCCTTTTGGCAACTGATTTAGTCGGAAGCGAGATTTGCCACAGTTAAATTGTCTACTGCTAGGAAGAAAATCTGAAACTGAAAATTACTGGATGTTTAAGCAGCATCTTAATTACATGTCTAATTTATTCTTTCTTTATTTTGCTTTAGCTGGTAAAGTCCTTAGTTTTCTTCTGTAATTATTGAGCAGGTTGTCTTGATTTTCAATATTGTTAGAGTTAACTGAATTTATCGTTCTCTACCAAATGTTTCAAACGATGTAAGTATAAAAACAAAGATTTCTTTGGATATCATGACATTCATTTTTCTACCCCAAACTGTCCTTTACATGCAAAATAGTTTGGCTTTTTCATTTTCTGCAAATTATTATAACGGTTTTGAATAAGACAGCATACATTTTAAACTCATATTTGCATGAAGAATAACCTATATATTATCTTTAATTTACTACCAGCAGCCTGTGAGTTCATCTTCATTGGAACGACGGCTAGTCAGCACAATACGATCCGCTTTTTAAAAATCTTAGCGATTGCGCACATGTTTTGCGAAAATTTATCTCGAATAAGAAGGTAGAAGAACAAGCTTTTGTAACAGCTTTTGTGGCAGAATGAGCATCTAATATTATGTGAATTCAGCGCCCTTTTTAACTTTGAAATCAAAATATCAATGAGATTGCCGCTCTTCCAGAAAAAAAAATCAAGACAAACGTTCTACACATTTGATGTGGTAACTATTTAGTCTGGTCTGCACGGTTAAAACATAATACAATAACTATCACTGCAGATGATTACCTGGATTAGAACAGTATACACAACATAACACACATAGAAGCAGTGTAACTTATTATTCCATGACATAGCTAAACGTTTCTTTTAGTTTAATAAGGTCTTATGAGACATAGTGTTCTCCATTTTCAGAAATAACAGCTTATTAAACATATATGACGTTTTACATACATATGACTTTCTATGTCTTGTACAAATTGTTCTTACAAACGCTTATCCCGATATTTACTGTATGCCGTGAGATGTTCCATTTACAGGCGTCTTTTAAAATAAGGTCATACAGGGGCATTTTCACCTTTGGAGCAATTCCTCAACAGCAATGACGCTCACTCTTTTAGTGCTGTCAATTTTGGGTTGTTTTAGTTTTGGTTATTATACTAAATTCACACCCACATTCACAATCGTATTCATTCTTCCAGATTCTAGGATGGGGAATGGTCCCGGCCAAAGAAAAGTTCCCACTATCCCGAACCCGAGAACCCTGGATATCAAGGTTATCATGCTAGCCTCCAGATTTCCGAAGCAGTTATACAAATATATGCATAACTTTACCTTATTACTAACTTTTTGTGTGTGTAAGGGAATATGAGAATCCAGCAGGCTTTAACGATAGGTAGTCATATATAAGGTTGCTATCGATGGGTTTGAAATTTCATTGTCTTTGCATTTCCAAAACATGAAAAAGCATATAACTACTTCCTATTTGAGAAAAGTGTAAGTATTGGAAAATTCACACCAATAAGGAGTAGGTATTTTGGAAATGGTTCAACCCAGAAAAACTGGGTATTTGACATAAATTTTGTGCTTCAGCGAGACTTTGTCTATCTCTTACGGCTTACCAAGTATGCAAAAGTCGTACAGTATGAAGAGAACTTCCAAGGGGATTCCCAGAAAATTTTTTAGAGGCCTTAAAGTGATACAATATAATATACCGTATAATATGTAATAGCAGTTTGAAACTAGATAGCAGTAAACAACATATGTTAAAATGACTTTTTATTTATAACTCGTATGAATGTCAACTCATTAGAGGATGGCATACTACAATTACTAGAAGCTGCAGTTACAACATATGATAACCTAGTCAAGAGCCAGCAGAGAAGCTGGTGTATAAAAATAATACAGGCGATATGTGTAAAATACACTGTTTCCAATGCATGCTTTCTAATTAAAAGTTACAGTTTCATTAAATATAGGTAGAAACAATTCAATTAAAATTAAAATGATAACGCAATGCTACTATGCATTTCTCCCTGAAAATTTAATTAAAATTACAATTAGGATTCAGATGCACAAAAACAGTACGAGATAGGTAACCTATTAATGGTAAGTCAGCGAGCTAAGAAAATTATGCTGTGAATTCCAAAATTTGAAATACTGAGAAATATAACCCCGTTTAGAGATCATTAAGTATATTTCATTCCGGCCCACATAAAGGCCAGATGAAGCAAATATACCTATGTATCATCCCGAAGCAACTGTCAAGTGAATGAAAATAGTTCGTTGCTGCACTTCTTGTGCTATCCTACTCTTTGTACTTAAATAAAGGTAATGAATAATGATAGTATTTTATAATCTTTTCATTTAAATGCAACTTATATAATTAGCTTCTACTGGATGTTCATTTCAAGGTGTGCATTGGCATTAACGTCACTTGTCTGGCCGTTGAACATAGAATGCGGTCCACCTGGTGCTTCCGCAGAGATGTATGGCTCATTGGTAGAAGAGGTTGCCTAGCAAGCACGTAAGAATGTTCCACGTTATAGCAACCAACATGGGTTTACACGGTTGGTGTCTTGCCAAAAGCTCTCTCGACTTGTTTCGTTTGTTCGCTACCAGAGGTGTGTGGGTGTTGTAAGCAGGGTACTTATTACCATTGCCTGCGTAAGACAACACAAATTTCTCAGTGTTGTTGCGACTTCCTTCAGCGACAAATACAATGTGACAAACCCCACTCATGACACCAATATGATAAATGACAAAGTCAGTAACTCTTACTCGTTACCTTATTTCTCTTCTAAAGCTGAATCGCCAAACACAGTCATCTTTGTCTCATCATTAACGCAATTTATAACTCATCGTGAGCTTGCAACTTACAGTTGCTCTATCCTTTCGTAATCTTGATACAAAACGCTAATACAGCTTGATGCGAAACTATGAATGGAAGCCAAGATGGTGGACGCCTCGAAGTTGCTGGATAAAGATGTCACTACATAGTTGCCAATTGTAGATAAAATGTAGTTATTTGACTTCTTTTGGCATTATCTCGGCTGCTCTAAGCGAAACATGGATCGTTGTATGCTCAGGGTATGCGTGGGAATTATAGAAAGCACGATACATGGTTAATGTAGTTATTAATTTATTACATTTCGTGAAATACTTTCTCGACATAAAATTGAAAGGTGCCGACCGTTGACTGCAAAACTTTGCCCTATTTTGTAACATATTCTCATCGTTGGCTTACGCATCTTCGAGTTCATCCACTCAGTTCAAGCTACCACTGGTGTCTGTCCATTATTACAAGCCCTCACTAGAGTCAGTCCAGTAATTTTGAAAACAACCACTGATCACGCAGTGTCATCTAACTGAAGGCGTAATGAGCGCGTGATCACTGCCAGTGTCAAATGAGTTTCTGTCTCAAGCTTGACTATTCACACAAACAAATCCGACGATTCACTTAAAAGATGTTCCATCACTGCATCTGACGACAATCAACTCCCTTCACCCCTCCCCCTCTCTCTCCGCTGATACCATCACAATACATCCTAACAGCTATATTGTTCAACACTTAACAACTCCGAAGAACTGCCCTGTCTCGCAGCTGCATTTACTTATATCGGCGAGAATGACGTGGCACGGATTTTTGTCAAAACGCACCTTCACTAGAACCTTTTAACAAGCCGGCAGTCGAGAGTTTCACGAAAAGTCTAGAAACGCACTGTTTTGTCGCGCTTATACTCTTATATTCGTCTTTGTTCTGACCTGCTCCTTGTTACATATTTACTCACCGCGCACGGTGTGAGGTAACTTCACCCTGAGCGTCTTTGGTATGTGTGAACGTGTAAACGTCTTTTGTGCGTATGAGCGTGTGTGTGTGTGTGTGTGTGTGCGTGCGTGCGTGTGTGCGTGTGAGTGTGCGTGCGTATGAGTGTGTGTGTGCGCGTGCGAGTGTGTGCGCCTGTGCGTGCGTGTGTGTGTTTGTAGATTTGTAGCTCCCTGCTTGTAAACGTGCAATTCCGCTGGCACAACAAACACAATTCCCCATCGAATGACTGGTTCATCGTCACTGTGTTCAATTTCTTTTACCTTCCTTTATATTTACACATATATACACAAACTCTGTAGCACAAATATCTATTATACTGCTATATACAAAATTATAAACCTGCTTTCCTCCCGGCGTGGCGTAATTGCACCAAGAATCTGAATGTCGTGCCTTCCCTGCAATATGCTCGTGTTCTTGCTTTCCACCACTTGAGTCCAATATTTCTTAAAGTCCTTTTCGAACTTCTTCTACTTCCATTAATATCTATTCTCCCTAATTTTAGGTAGCAATTTATTTATGGTGGACAGGCTTTTCTTAATAACATAAAATTTATAAGCAATACGTCAATCACACATTGGCAAAATCGTCTGTATCTGTGACATGCTTTGATACACTTTAGCATATCCAAATAAAGTTTCAGTTTCTCGCCTTGTTTCCCTTCCTTGTATTTTCTTCACTGGAATCAATAACTCATCCATCATTGCTTCAGGTTTCGAGAACACATGACCATCATTCACAACTTTCAAGTCTGGCTGTACAAAGATTTGGCGCCAAGTTTTGATAACATTGCAGACAGTTTAGTTCGTGTAATAACGCTAAAAGAGGATAGCTTCTAATAAACACACCAAATACCCATTTCCTATGGAGATATTTTAGTCTTTTCGAAAACAGACTGGCAACACTGCAGATTTTGTGGGTGTCACTTTCACTAGGTCAGTACATAAACAGCCACCACAGCGTGGTGTCTCGTTAACGTAAACAAGTACCGTGCCATGTCCTTCCATGTTTACTATGCGAGTGTAGGCCAATCAGGAGCGTTAGTTCCCAAAAACCTTATACTACCCCGCAAGTGATCAACCTGTTTGCATCCAGAAATTGGTTCAATTCCCTGACCAACCTCAACGAAACGTTGTCGAGTTACTTCACATCTACAAAAGTTGCTCGGAGTATTCCTTCAATTATTTTAAGTGATTAATTATTTTGAAACCTTGTGTGATGTCCCATAGTTACTACCGAAGCTATGTCTGAAATAAGTTACCAACTAGCAAATTATTACCTTCGTGCATTCTTGTGGAATTACATATGTAGTGTGGACATGCACACACACGCTCACACGCACGCACACACACACACACACACACACGCACGCACACACGCTCGCACGGACACACACACGCTCGCACGCACGTCCAAACACGCTCTCACGCTCATACGCACAAAAGACGCTCGCTCACACGCTTTCACACACCAAAGGCGTTCAGGGTGAAGTTACCTCACCACTGTGCGGTGAGTAAACACGTAAAAAGGAGCAGGCCAGAACAAAGACGAATAAAACAAAACAAATGTTTACTAAGGTGAAATATATTATAAAGTTTTCTCTCCTATGACTAAATCAATACACTTAGTTTAACAAGTATAGGGGTATTATTTATTTAGCTTTGATACACTGAAAGGTATTACAAATTTTCAAGTAAACAGTGAGAAGTATCACAGATGGCCAGATCTAAATATACCAGCAGCAGTTTATTTATTCACTGATTGCTAGGGGCGTTAGCTTTCATTAGTCCTGAGAAATGTTTCAGTAAAATTATGAAGGTGACAATATTTGTTTGAAATTATTTGCTTTTACTAATGGAAACTCTAATGCAAGCCTCGAAGATTAAACCGCCCTTAGATAGACAGGGTAAAAAAGATTGGGAGCGGGTACCTGGCACCTCAGCCTGTAGATGTTTTGTGCCTATGAGCCTGACGGGATGCCCCCGGGGATGAAGTGAGGATTCGAAGTGTGGTCGGAGGGACGACAACAGAAGGCAGGTCTCCAACACTAAAAATGTGAACTCCCCTGTAGTGGTTCGTACTCCGGCTCCTCCCCCTTTCTACTGGCATTTGGTCCCTTTTAGGGGGGACGGGGCTAGGAGAGCTTCCCCGATCCGGAGGATAAGAATTTACTGAGCGGAAGCACCGAACCTTCTCCCACGTAAACCTTCAAACAATCAAGCAGATGAAAGGTGGAGTGAAATGAGAAGTGAGGTGAAATGGAGGGAGAAGACATTCGGGGGATGTAATTATCTTTCCTAGCATTCGCCTAGCGACTCGAGAAATCCCCAAAAAGCCATGGGTCAGAAAGTTCGGCCACGGAAATCGAACCCAAGATCCCCGGAGTGCGAGCCTCACATGTTACTGCAGAGCTATCTTGTTGTTGTTGTTGTTGTAGTTGTTGTAGTGTTTAACGCCCGCTTTTACTACTACGGCACCGCAGGAGGTGACACTGATGATACTTGAAGTTGGAGCACCGGTGGAATGAGATGGCGGGGGAAACCGGAATACCCGGAGAAAACCCGCCCTGACGCCGCTTCGTCCACCACGAATACCACGTGCGGGTCCCTGGGATCGAACCCGGGCCGCCTAGGTGGTAGGCGAGCGCGCTAACCGCTCGGCCACGGCGCTGCCACTATCTTGTTCAGTAGTTTCGACCTTCAGTGTTCAATTAAAGCTTCAGATTTCACATTTTTCACAATTTATCCTTGTCCAAAATGTGTTGCTATTCATTGAGGTTGTGTATCTATGTAGCTATTTTGCTGCTCATTTCTGCAACATCATACCACATCGAACATTTCAGTAATTCAAACAAAACTACAGAAGTTATTTTCAGTACTAATGGATACTAATAAGTGACATTTCTAAATCTTGAAGCTTTATACAAATGTGACATGTGTTCTTTATTAGAACTATGAGTATGTGTAAAATTTCATTTATATGTCGCTTAATATTCTTTTAGTAAAACCATTTTTATTGTTCTAATTTATCAGGAATGGCATACAAATATAGATATATACAAATAATTGCGCATTATTCAAATGCTAACACGCAAACCAAGCATTTAGAATTCCTTGTCATGTTTCTGCTTTTTTTAACCTTATAATTGTTGTAACAGTCCTCGGTGTTCAAATTAGTTAGGTGATATCCAGAATACCTTAAAACTACAGCAAAACTATGTCAGTTTTTTAAGTTCGCTTTCTCTTCCTTTACTGCACAAGTTTGGTTACACAGTAACAGTAGTATACGTACAATTGTGCTAGTAACACATTCCGGAGATAAGACTCAAGAGTTCGTGGAGCCATGTTATATGGCTCATGACTTTAATAAGAAGCACGCCATAACATCGTATTTTCAACTTCTAAGGAGAGAATCTGAGCTGCACAAGATGATAACGACTTCACCACAACCGCATCCCACGTATTCTCCATGCTAGCTTTGCATATATCGATCACTTGCTGTTCCCGTCTACTTCTAATGAGTTTCATCAACTTTCTTTCCAGTGGCAGTTAAAATTAGCAAAACATCTTAAGCACTCGTCTAATTATAAGTGAAATAAATTCCAATAGTCGTTCCAGTTTATCTTCTTTGTTCCAGACCTTATAGTTTGTTTATTCGCTCTGTTCGTGACGTATACCTGCTGCACGAGTGTTTATGAAATAAATTAAGGATGTTTAACATGAAATAGAATATCATATTAAGAGGATTTAATCCAAAATCAGATCAATATTTTTATGCTCTACATTCCTAAAGCACTTCCTAAAAGTTTATTTACCATTTTGACCTATTAAAGTGCTTCAACTTCTTTTTACCATCTCCATCAATGAAACAGCTAGGAAGCGGAAGTATAAGATATTGAGATTTCATAGGAACTACAAGCTCTGAGCTCTCCAGAATTAAATAAAACAAACCTTTTACTTCCTCCCTGTACGGTAAGTAAAACATGTATTTTACTTCATTCAAAAGCTATGTATTCATATTGTGACAAAACTGGCAATGTTACAAATCCCACTCCTGGCATCAGCGTGACAAATGCAAAGTCCAGTAAACTTTTTTCCTTGTCACTTTATTTCTCTTCCAAAACTGAAGCACAAAAACACAAGCTTCTTGCTTCATGGTTAACACAATATACAGCTCCTCGTGAACTCACAATTCACAGTTATACAGTCACATCGTATTCTTGACACAAAACTCTGTCACTACTCGACTGTTTAAACAAACAACTTGAGGGTTTAATTACAATCCTCTACACACAATTACATTTACTTGCATGCACTCACCCTTCATTCACCTAAATTTTCATTTTAAGGGTAGTACTGTATTCCACTCAAAAATTCGATGTCGAGGTTTCACCGAAAATACGTTTTGAGGCCCCCTGAATAAAAAAAAATGCATTTTTACAAAAAATTCCCAGTTTTTTGTCAGTATGTGTGTGTGTGTGTGTGTGTGTGTGTCTGTGTCTGTGTGTGTTCACAACCTAACTCAAAAACGAAAAGTCGGTTAAAAACTGAATACGATATTTAGGTTTAATATATTTCGAGGATACGAAATGAAGATTTTTAAGAAAATTCCTCGAGCCTAAATTATGCTTTACACAGAAAAGTTTTCGAAAATTTTGATTCTCTCGCAAATGACTAACGGTTGATTAAAATGACACATGTTTAAGATATTTTTATGACAAATGAAATATATTTTGAATTCCGTCGTTATAGCCTACGTAGTTTTATTTACTGTTGGTGACTTTTGGATAACTGTAGTCCGTAAGAGATAGACAAAATCTTACTATACAGAAATGTAGATCTCATTAAAACACACAATGCATGTCCAAATGAATCTTTTTGTCGGATGAACCATTTCGGAGATATTCCTTGTTATTTGTGCGAGTTTTGGAATACTTCCAACTTTCGTCAAATGGAACATCGCTATTCATTTTTTTCACATCTGACCTGTGCAAAGAGAATGGAATCTCGAAGCTTAGAAAGAATTGCCTATCGGCCTAAGCCCACTGTATTCCCATTTTCCCCTTACACCTACAAGGAACCAAGCAACAAGATAATGTCTGCAAATATTTATCTCAACACACGAAGAAGGTAGAGGAATAAGAGCTAGTACAAACGGTTAGGACAAGAGTAAAGAAAGTCATGTGACTACAGAACATCAGAATTTTTTTATGTTATTAGTCTTCATTTATATGCAATTAGTTGCTCCATACTGTCGTGAGTGGAAGAGTGGGTGTTTAGGGTTTAACACTAGGTCAACTAGGTCATTACGGTCTGAAGTCAAAACATAAAAACAGGGAAACTCACCATTTGGGAAGCTTTGCCGTTAAAGAGTAAAGATCATATCGTCGTAAATTACAATTATGGTGCAAAAAATTATGATTCCCTCGGCACTTTTATGTAAGCGTCTGAAAAATGAAATGCTTGAACTTTGTCTCCGTCATAGCTTGTTAGTAGCAATCCAGTGGCGGTTCCTAGGTGATAGCACACTCGCTACTGCACACCCACTATTTTTTTTCCTGCATGTGAATCTGTATTTGTCTCTTTAGACATTCTTATATGTGAGCTTGCGCGTTTAATTTTCCTGCGCCCTCTTTACCAAATGCCAGTGCATTCATTGAACAAGCTGTAGAGACGCACAAACCTTATTTTGTGACTCATGAAGGTAACTTTGTGGTGAGGAATCGTGGGGAGTGGTGGAAAGCTTGTATCTAGGAGAGTGGCGAATTAAAGAAGTAGTATAATCGACAAGGCAAATAGATGCTATTCCTGCCGCGCAAGCGTAGTACTATCGCGTACAACACATCTCCGTTCTCCCCTCTCGTTTAGAACCTGTTAGGCAGTTAGCCAAGTTAATGTTTCCAAATATAATGTAGCCATTTTCTATATTAAACAGACAGTTATGTTAACGTTATAATGTAATCTATTTTATTAAACCGTTATAAATTATAAACCCCAGCGCAGCAGCCCATGAAGAACCAAGGTTGAACGTATATGGTTCTGTAACACCTTTGCGCTGAGCAAGATTTGATTCCCTGCCCAAGATTTTTCACCAGCGAAGCAACATTGCCAACGAATAGAACAGATCTTGAGTGATTTTCTCTGGACCGGGAAATTACATCGTGTTTAAGGACTCAATTAGGTCTGCCTAGAGGCAACGGCGGTTGGGAAAGCCTTGATGCTGAAGATGCTCCTGCTTGCCCTGAAGAATTAGGGTGACCCGGTGGATATAATGCTACAAAATGCCTACAAATCCTTTTGGGATCGGGGTGAACCTCAAATGTTAGGTGACACGTATTATGTTTTGAACCAGTTATCAAAGATAAAGTGGGAAATGGTGAATTTTGTACGGTGAAGGATATTTGTGCTTTTCTTCGTCAAGATGCTGCTGTTACACCTCATGTACAATTAAAATAGGAAATAAATACTTGGAAATATTTTAGACTCCCGAAGATAAAATTGGAATGAATAGCGGTTACATATGAAATTGTCAAGGAAAATACTTCCAACGGCAGACAAACTATATCGCCACCGGATGACTATCACCCAGAGTTGCACAATTTGCTAAGAAATAGACTCTCTTCCACATCGAGTTCTGGAATGTTCCGGTAAAGCAGCAATATGGACTTGGGTGTTAGGAAAATGTCGCACTTGGATACCTGGTGGATGGAATGCTTCACAAACGGATGTTTTACATTAGGGCGAGCACTCCACTGCGCAATTGCCTTCTCTGGATCATCATGGACACCTTCAATTGGATACAATCTTTGGAAAAGTCAGCTGATTCTATTCTGCCTCAGTTAAAACAGTTACGTGCTGAGAGATGGAAAACGGTCCAATAACATCGAACATAAAAGTTCAAGTCCTGAGTATTTCAAATATAACTTCTCAATAAAAAAAAACACACTTTTAATAACTTTTGGGAAACACTTTGGGTAGTTTTGATTGTAAAGAAGCGATTGTTTTGTATTACTTATAACCGGTACTATGTAAATAAGGAAATAAATAAGTAATATTTTAAAAACAGGATTGCCGCCCAGCCGCTGCGTCTCCCCCCCCCCCCCCATCCTTGCCCACAAGTGTACATAATTACTTTTGATCTAATTTACTAAGGCCAATGCTTCAGTTTGAAATAGTTATTTTGTTACGGTGTTTATTACTGTTTGTTATGTTTGTGTTTCTGGCAGCAAATTGCATGCAGCTGCGTCTGCTCATAGCGAGAAATTTGAATCTATCAAAGTGTGTAAATCAATAGAATGGTGAAACTGAAGGAGATAAATGTTTCAGGTTTATCCTCAGAAGGGAAGCTGTTTTCCGCGCTTATTGTTTGCGAGTGAGAGAAACGGCATCAGGGCAAACAATATCATATTGATAATTAAAGGCAACAAATAGCAAAACATGAGAACTCAATTTCCCATATGAATTGCGAATTAGAATTGTGTGGTGTGAACCGGAGAGAAAGACAATAAAGGTGGACAGGATGCAATATACTGCACACTCACTGCGACAAGTCACGAGTCGCCACTGTAGCAATCATAATACAAAATGTCACACTGATAGTATTTTAATATGGAAAAAATGACATTCATTTCAACCACAAGTACAAAACAAGTTTCCAACTAAATTATCCCATTTAGGTATTTATTTATGTGACATTGCTATACTTTCATTGTGACGTTCATTCTTTGCCAATTATTTTATTTAAACCTTATTTCAACTTCTGTTCTGCATCTTTTAATTTTCTATCATTTTGTTTAATAACAAATGCATACATAATTTTACTACAATTTAGAGATCACGATTCCCATAGTCAAATTAATTAAACCAATGTGATTTTAAATTTAATAATTGAAATATACAATACACAAATTAAATCATGATCAATACCCATGTATTTCTTGAGATTTTTGTTGTACCATTTTAGCAAGCGTCACAAAATTATTTGCAATCCTTTATAAATAACTGCTTCAGTATGATTCAAACTATTTCTTGCGAAAATTCATCTGATTGATTAAGTGGAAGAACACTAAGCCCATTTATTTTGTTGAATTTTCTATGTGTAGGTTTTCTTTTAGCAATCCTCAGTATTAAAATTGATACTTCGGAAAATATCCATTTCAATCGACTTTGCTTCAGTGCAGCAAAGGGTCAATGCCTTTACGCACCACGCAAAGCTAATAAGCTTTTTTTTTTTTTTTTTTTCTTCTTCTTTTGTTAGCTTTTTTTCACATCCTGCCCTTGTTTTTTTCCTTTTACTCTTTACTTACTGGTATTTCGGCTTATGTGCTAACAGAGCTAAGAAAAGGAACAAGGGAATTAAATGCCGTGAAACTAATTCTGTTGTTAGCTATTTCTGAAGTAGTTGTATATGACGTTAGGACAAACAAATGACAAGAGCCACCTGTTTCCACTTCTTCATCATTTACATCGGAGATGGCCAACACAGCAGTTCCCAAACGTTACTCTGTGCGTGAGGAAGACGTGTAACTTATTATAGGACAATGGCCCGCAGAGTCATGAAATTTATTTTATTTGAAGCAAAGATTTGCTTTAAGAACTTCTGCTTGAAGAGCATGAACAAAAGATGCAATCTAAGCATTTTGATAACGCTTTATGAAAGCAACACTATCCTTAAATACATACATGCAAGCATATACACGGCTTTGTCTTGAAGGAACATGACTCTTTATCACTTCTATATAATAAGATAAAAAATCTGATCTGTGGCACTTGCCTGACTTTCTCAACTCTTGTACTCGCCATTCTTACAAACTCTTATTCCTATATCTTCTTCGTGTTACTTGAAATAAACATTTGTACATTTATTGCTTATTTTGTGGTAGGTATAAGTGGAATGTTAGAATACAGTAGGCTTTGAGCGATAGTGAAATATTTTAAAGCTTTGAGATCCCGTTCTCTTTGCACGCTTAACATATAAAAAATTGAACAACGGTGTTCCATTTCATGAAAGTTTTAAGTTTTCCGAAACTGACACAAGTAGCAAGGAATATCTTCGAAATGGTTCACTCAAAAAAAAATATTTGGACATAAATTGTGTGTTTTAGTGAGATCTCCGTTTTTTGTAGGTACAGTAAGATTTTGTCTATCTTTTACGGTTCACGAGTTATTCAAAAGTCATCCAGAGTAAACAGGACTACATAGGCTATAGTCAGAAAATTCAAAATATACATTTCATTTGTCATACAGATATCTTAAACATCTGACGCTTTAATGAAAATCGTTAGAGCTATTTTCAAGAAAATTTTCTAAAAATTTTCCATGTAAAGGGTAGTTTAGGGTAGAGCTATTTTCTTCAAAATCTTCGTGTCGCATCCTTGAAAGACATTAAACTTAATACCAACATTTTTGTAACATATTTTTCGTTTTTGTGTTATGCTGGCCACAGACTGACAGACTTACAGACCCACACAGACACGCACACACACACACAGTCACACAGACAGACATACACAGACATACACACAGGCACAGGCACAAACACACACATACACGGACCTTTTTCTTAAAATGCTTTCTTTGGATTCAGGGGGTCTCAAAACATATTTCCAGTGAAATCTCGACATCGAATTTTTGGGTGGAATACATTACTTCTACTATACTATACCTAGTAGAGAAGGTAAAAATGGATGCCTATTTTATCCCAAACTTAAACTAAGGCTGGTAATTTATCTGGCATTACTATAATATGTTGCTAAGCGCAAAACTCAAAAATACCTGAACCAATTTGTCGAACCATTTTCTTCTTTCAAATATTCTTGAAGTGCGAAGAGGCTTCTAATGAAGAGAAAAATTGGAAAAAGTGCACGTAAAGACAAAGCCACAGTTTTATTTTTCGCATTCAAACTTTCCTCTGTCATTTCTAGGGATGACAATCAAACTCGATTAATCCAAGAATCGGTTTTTTGGAGTCATAAAGTTTGGTATGAGCAATGCATCGATTAAGTGAATCGTTCTCAGACACCGAAAAATCGAGTTAAATACCAAATTGGCCGGTATGTTAGCAGTAATGTAGTAATTTGGCGCACTCTTTATTTTTCCATTCATGAAAGACATTGTTCACTTAGCCCTACACTTAGAAAATGGACAAAGAATATAGGTATTTCATGGCACAGAAATGATTACAACAAGCTGTTCAACCACCATCGACAACCCTGACCAGTTTTTCAGTTTCTCTACTGGTAAGGAAAGGAAGTATTGTATTCCACCCAAAAATTCGATGCCGAGGTTTCACTGGAAATATATGTTTTCAGTCCCTCTGAGTCAAAAAAAAGCATTTTTAGAAAGGTCCGTGTGTGTGTGTGTGTGTGTCTGTCTGAGGACAGCATAGCTCAAAAACGAAAAGTTGGTTAAAGACCAAATTGGTTATTTAAGTTTAATGTGTTTCAAGGATGCGACACGAAGATTTTGAAGAAAATAGCTCCACCCTAAACTACCTTTTACATGGAAAATTTTTAGAAAATTTTCTTGAAAATAGCTCTAGCGATTTTGATGAAAATGCTATATGTTTAATAAATTGTTATGGCAAATGAAATGTATATTTTGAATTTTCTGCTTTTGCATAACTGGCTAACCGTTAGAGATAGACCAAATCATACTGTACATCAAAATGTAGATCTTGCTAAAATACATAATTTATGTCTGAATAAATTTTCCTGTAAGGTGAACCATTTCGGAAATATTCCTTGTTATGTGTATGACTTTCGGAAAACAAATACTTTTCCTGAAATTCATCATCGTAGTTATTTTATGTTTTTATTTATTTATTTATTTTTATGTATTTTTTTTTCAATGTGCCAGATTTCCCCCAAGCACTGCTGTACTCTGAAATGTCAAAATGTTATCTTTGGAATCCATACTCAAAGAAATTTCAACCCAGTTCCAGGTTACCCAAATGTATATACCATCGATGCAATAGGTCGAATTTATTCTGTCCATCGAAGCAACGAGAGTGCTTTTATTTTTTATTTGCGAATGTTATTTAGTCAATGTTTGAGGCCCAATATCATTATAACATTTAGGAACTACTAACGGTGAATTGTGTGGCTCTTACAGAGAAGCCTGTCAACGTTTGTAGCTGTAAAAAATAATGCTCATTGGGATCAAACTCTCAATGATGCTGTAATTTTTTTCACAATCGTCAAATACGAACATAGTTTTCCATAATTATATTAACATGCTTCCCCTCAAAACCAATTGATTTATGAATCAAGTACAAAGTGTGGCGATATTTTACATTAACTGCAGACGAACAGGAAATCCAAATTTACAAGTCAGTGAACAAATTCACAGCTAGGCGTTAATATCAATTAAGTACATGTGCTTGATCATATCAAAGTAGTACCTCAATTAGGCATGGCCACGCCCAATCGCCCGATGCAAGACATCTTTAATCAAAAGTTGTAGTGTGAAAAAGTGTACGATCTCGATGCTTTAAGAAAGTGAGTTCGAATAAATCTTCCGCTGTTCAACCAACAACAAAGGTACTCTTATGAACGTTGTAAATGATAAAACTGGATAGATTACTTTTTGCATGCTCCCGGTGGTACACGAAAAAGGGTTTTTGGATTTCATTTATTTCAGTAACAATTCGCACACACAATGAAATTGCAATCGCACTTGCTTCATGGGGCATTGCAGTACATTGTTGGAAGGTGGTCGAACAGCCCATTCAGTGCGAAAGTTGCCGTTGAATATCCGGAGCAAGGAAACTTCAATGTGCAACATTTCGAGGAACTCTGAAATGGTAAAGGTTTTGCAGTAAATTGATTGTGTGGGATGAATGCACGATGCCACACAGGAAGTGTTTGGAGGCATTATACCGAACCATACAAGATCTGCAGAACAATCAAAACAGATTGGGTGCTGTGATGATTTTTGTTAGCAAGAGATTTTCGCCATTGCCAGTGATTCCACGATCAACGCCAGCTGATGAACTTAATGCATGCTAAAGACCTCCATTTTGTGGAAACACGTCAAGATGCTAAATTTCAGCAAGAATCGGGTGTCGAGTTGCAAAATGATCGATCGTGAGAAACATTTTCAAAACAACCCATTGACATAGGTAATGACAAATTCCCTTTAGATGATTTGACTGGCTGCAATACCTTTCCTTTCCTCAAAATTACAGAGATCATATCTGGTTGAGCGAACGAGCTATGTTGGCTGCCAAGAACACGGATGAAAATTAAATAAATTTTAAAATTCAGAATGAAATTACCGGTGAATTGGGGACATACAAATCAGTTAATTTGCTAACCAAGTTTATGTGAACCCGAATTTTTTAAACTGCTGGACTTGCCAGCATTGTTACTTCACAATCTCTAATTAAAGGTCGGACCGGTGATCATTACTCCGAAACAACCGAGTCTTTGTAAGGGCACACGGCTAGCGGTAAAAACTTATTGTACAATGTGATCGAAGCAACCATTCTAAAGGGAAAGTATAAAGGAGGAGACATTTTGATACCACGCATCCCAATGATTTCGATTGAGATACCGTTTGAATTTAAATGGTTGGAGTTTCTAGTGCGACTTCCTTTCCCTATGATAATAAATAAATTCCATGGTGAGTCATTGAATGTTTGCGGTATTAATCTTGAAAATCCATGATTTTCGCATGGCCAATTGTGTGTTGCCTGTTTCTTTTTCGGAAAACCATCAGCTTTGTTTGTTTACGCGCCAGGTAATTAAAAATATTGTGTACCATAAAGCATTACCATTAAAATATCAGTGAAGACAATATTACTGAAGTATTGCAGTGTACGAAATAGAAAAATCAAAATATATAAGTATTTATTGTTTGTAATTATGACATTAAAATACATAAACGTATATTAACATTATGTAAATTTATTGTTGATTTCATGGTATTTGATAGCCAATAAATAAAATGATCACTCTGAAATACGTTTATATGATTTTTTTATGATTTTTTTTAAATTACACAGGTGTGTGTATATTATCACAAACTAATCTCTTCTGATAAGTTTGTGGGACTGCCACAGTCCAATAGCTTTTAATAGAACGACATCTGACGGGTCAGCTAATAGTATTAAGCTATACAGTTAGTTTGAGCTATCCGCTCAAGTATTACTTTCGGTGCCTAGTTACGCACACAGAAATGTGTCGTGGGACACTAAACCTGTATGAACATCAACCTGTTTACGCAATCCTGCAGAAATTTGGAACTGTGCCAAGTCATTTACAAAAGGATGTGTTGCCATCATCAGTCGGTTTCATAACCAACGAAAACAAAACAAAATAACGTCGTTTGGTTCACTGTTTATAAACACATCAATCACTGCCTTCCTTTCAACGGGAAACATTTCATCCTTTGTGCAAGCAGTAGCAAGGTGCAACTCAGCAACTGTTGCATTCTCCTCATTAATGCTAATTATTTAATGAGATATGGTATTAGCTTTGTTAAATCCAGTACAATGAGATGTGGTTGTTCACGAATTCGAAATTCAGAGGAGCCATTTGCATATTGTAAACAAAACAACCAAGCTCACTGAAAGTGATTTTGTTTTATTAAGTGGATTCAGCTATCTCACGAAGCCTTCATTAAATTTGTAATAGCTTATGCTCGTACCATTTTACTGAGCAGTTCAGAGCACTACTGCATTCAGGGTTGTAAATCGTTTTAAAAATACATCATGAGTGCATATATGAAAGAAAAAATTGCTTATCACCAGCTATTGGCAGTAGTTCTCCCATTCATAGTGACAATGTCCCAAAAATAAAATTGGTGTGAAATAGAAACAAACTCAAATGTGTAACCGTTTACTTGCCGTATTTGATACAATTTTCACACGCGTATTGTGTATTTAGATACAATGTAAATAGAATGCGTTCCACACTGAGCCTAGAAGAGAAGCGCCAACCAGGATGGGGTTCCTAACGTGTGCTGGTAATTCTGTATCTCTGCTCTAGGTGTTTTCGCGTAGCTGCCAGCATAACGGGTTTCAAAACCAGTTCCTGCTGATACAGCGCTTCCTCTTCGCTGAGAACAAAGTTACAGAGCAGCGCCACACTCGTCCCTTCGCCGACAATTCAAAATAGAAAATGTTGGATTGAATTGTGGTGAAAGGAAATGGAGGGATAGGAATTCACGGAAAGGAAAGTAACCACCGAAGGAAACCCGCGGAGAATGCTTTAGTCCATGAAAAGTACAATTACATTCTATTTCCAGCAATAAACACATACTTATGATGTAACCTAAGCAAATAGAAAACAAGATCGATAATTCTGTTTATAACAATACGAATTGGATGTTGAATTATAGACTGGACTAGTTTATTCATGAGTACTATTAAACTGTTCATACTCCGTGTTAGTGCAAAAAAAAAAAAAAAAAAAAAAAAAAAAAAAAAAAAAAAAGAGTAATTAGAATATTTATGAAAAAAGTCACTATTTCAATATATTCAAAATCCACAAAATGTAACAGTACTTTATTAAATTACTTCCACAAAATCATATACCCTCAGTTTATACGTTTAACTGTACGAGAATGTTTTACAACTGTAACCTCTGAACATTATAAGAACCTTGGTGCAAAGTGATAAAGAATTATCCAGATTTCCAGAAGTTTGCGTCGTATCTTGCTTGAGTTTAGAGCGCCTATACATTTATTGATTTTTAATGTTAAATTAATAGTCCTCTTCTTCTCGTTCTTGTTCCTCTTGTTCTTGCCTCGGCTGTTTTTGAGACTGCTTAAAAGGTCGTGGGAAAAATGAGTGGTTATCTTAGAGTGGATTGAAATAAGTATTAATAAAAATGAAATGGAGGTGAAAGACAATTGCACTTTTATTACAATGTTCAGCAGCTAAAACTTGAATACTGTACATTGTAAATATAGACCGACTTTCAATAAATATGCCAAATGATTCGGTATCCTGAGCTTCACTTCACCGTCACCAAGAACGTATATAGCCGAATAAACATAAGATGGTATTGCCTAAATGAATCTTGGATGGAATTCAGCCTGACGCTTGTCTTGTAGCACGGAAACTTTCACTCTATCACTTAAACATACTAATACGTCGTGTTCTCCTTAGGATTGTAGACAGACCACTCCGCTAAAACTATTTCAAACCTCCCTACTCTTGCCTGCCAAAATATTGAATTTCTATTGGTTGCCTAGAATGTTGTATATTTCAAATTGAATTGCTTCGGGATTTCTCATTGGGTAAGCGCGCGAAACTGCTGCTCCCACGCTCTTGTCATATAACGGTGACGCTCTGCTAACAATGTATGATGTTTTATGACCGTTGCACAAAAATAGGTCTACAAAGAATATACTATATAGTTTTATTACTTCCGGGGTCAGTATATCGCTGCCTGTTCTTGCATTCTGGTGAAATGAATTCTTGTACTATATGAAACTTATTGTAATATATGGAAATATTTATTTAAATTGTGAATATATTATTACGCACGGGATACCGTCTCAAGTTTAACATTTATGAATTGAAAAGTATAACTAAAATGTTGTCAAGAAAGAATTTCTGTTACGCCTTTTATAACAGCGTCAAATTAAAACTGAATACAGTGGAATCCTGATAACTCGAACTAAAGTGGACTGAGGGATTGTCCAGCTACCGAAATGTCTACTTTCACGGAGTAAGTTGCCTATTATTCAAAACTCACAACATAATACTGAAAACCATATAAAGGCATTTTCTAGCACAATATAGGAAACAGAAAAGTATAAAATATCCCAAAAGTTATTATGTATTAATATGTTCTCCTTTGTTACACATCCAGTTTATTTTCCATTGTCCACAACGCAACTCAACACAACGCTAAGTAAGCCGGAAATCCGAGACGCATAATATATGCATAATTGAAAGTTTAGCTTACCACATACGTAAACCTTCAAACCTTCCTACGTATTCACTTTATTAACGGCAAGCTTTTGATTTGGTCACAATGGCCTGCCTGCTGTCTATGTTGGACTAGATATAATAATAGTGGAAAAAGCGCACAATGTGCATAATGAAAAGTTAGCTTCATTGTTGAGTCATTTTTAAGCAAGCCGGTAAGGATACTGTTCTCTTCTGACACATTATGACATAGTAGCGGTCGCAGAATCTCGCGCATAGCTCACAAATACACTGGAGATTTGGTTCATGATGTTTCTTGGTATTGCATATTTTATGATGGAACCCATGTGTTGCCATTCTCGTCACTAGATGTCTGAGTTTGTAGCCTGCTTGTCTCCAGTCCGTTGTCGTCACTGCGTCCGTGGTATAGAATATCTTTCTTCCTTCTTAGTTTGTCTTTTGTGGTGTTGTATGCGTCTGTGGACTGCAGATGCAGATTTTTTCGTAGCTCTTTAATGTAGAAGAGTTCCCTTGCTAGTTCATATACTAGGCGTGACAGTGAGTACTTCGACAGGCAGAGGGCCTTTTTAAGGTACATACATGGCTTTCACCTTCTCCATCTGTAGGAGGTCTGTTAAATATGTCCATATGGTGTCTAATCCATATGCTACGATCACTTTAAGGAGCCCCAGCGCGTGTCCAGGGAGAGTCTGTGTGTGAGGTTGTCATTCATATCTAGTACTGCTGCTACTGTTCTCTCTGTGATGTGTTTGCTGAAAACCGTTCCTCCTGTCTGAAAGCTGACCCCCAGATACTTGAAGTGCTTTACTCGTTGTAGCTTCTTATTCTTGATGTACATATCATCTCTCGGTGTGGTTCGTCCTAATGAAGACCATCGACATTGACTAGATAATGAAGATCAAAACGCGGTTAGCCCTTTTGTTACTGTGAGGGAGAATGCAGTAAGTTGTATAAGACGTTAATTAAAATTTACCTATAGTGTCTATACCGCACAGTGGATTATACAAATTATTACAATTAAGGTTAATGATTAAACAGTAAAAAGGTGTCGAGTTATACAGAATGTCAAGTTATCGAGGGTCGAGTTATCGGGGTTCTACGTGGTTCTACTGCATTACCTAGTGTGGTCGGAAAAATATTACAGTCTTAGATCATATGTTTGTTTTATTTAAAACATTGGTAATCGTAATTAATTTTATATAGCTATGCATGTTGCAGATTTGTGTGTTAGATTATAGCTATATGATTAGTTGGTAAGTTAGTACCTTTGTAGTTAGATTTGTTTGAGGTTTCCGCCTCGGTACACATGACGCTAGATTTCACGTATTATAATTTTCTGCTGTAAATATTGGCTACCAATAAGCAGATAAAATAAAAGATAACGGAATACAGTCTTGTCGGTAGAGTCGAATGCGATACTTCATAATCGTCCTCATCCCCCATGAAAGCAAGAGAAAGTAGCAAAAGGAAAAGCTGCTGCCTGACCTCTAAAATCCAGCGTCTGTACTAGAACATTTAACGATTCATCTTAATAAGATACATGTCCTTTACTCAAAGCCAAAGCTTCAAGAACCCAAATGGAGTCCCGGGGTTCAGAATAAACCACGACTCCGAGTTGAGAAGAAAAGGATAACTAAAGATTGAACCGATAACAGTAAGCAACAAGATCACGAGAACACCACGTTATTTGAAACACTGTTATAACCACGTCTTGTTAATAAGTATGTTTTAAAAATACAACTTTTATTTCAGTTTCTCCAGTTTTGGTAATCAATAGCCTCAAATTCAAAATGCACCCAGTTAAAACTTAAAAGAAGATATTTATATCACGAAGGGCTGAGTATTGCACCTGGGCTAATGTATCTGTGTTTCGAAGGCGACTTTGAAGAACGACCAGATCCGGAAGACGACGTGCGAAGTGTGCACGGGGTTTATAACGGTTCCAGATTGAACGTACCCAACACCGCTTAACCTTGACCACAGATTTGAGCTACTCTGGACCCCATAAGGGAATATGCTTACAGAGTCTGCGACCGTCAACAGTCCGACGCACGGCAGAGAGAAAATTTCACAAAACGCACCTCCACCAAGTTAGGAGAGGAGAGTCATTGCAGAAAACGAACTATTCTACTGTATTCACATATTCCCATTGTATTTAGAGGAAAATTTTAAATAAAAGCAGTAGGTTTATCACGATTAGCATTAAGTAGACAGAGTAATACAATTTTTGCTTTCTCTGTTACATATACATAGTAAGTAGGTGAATTATATTCGACCCAAAAATTCAAAGTCAAGATTTCACCGGAAATATGTTTTGAGGCCTTTTGAATTCAAAAAGGTATCTTTGGAAAAAGGCCCATGTACCTATGTGAGTGTGTGTCTGTGAACAGCATAACTCAAAGTCGAAAAGTCGGATAGAAATCACAATACTTATAGACCGTACTGAGAATGACATACAGTGATCACTCTTAAAACATTTGACAATCGCTTAAAGCCTACTGTATTTCCCTTGCATCTACAACATAAATAGCTATAGGATTTCTACAATTAACATGAAGCACATAGGGGAGTAACCGTTTTAAGAATATTTCTGCAGAAGTAGAGAAGATCATGGGAGTGCAACACATCAGGTTTTTTAAGAATAGCTTGTTGAAAAATGGGTAGAGAAGGTAAATGAGTGTGTGGGGTTTATGGTTAAGACAACATCAAAAACCACGTTTCCTTTTTGCAATGCATCAACCTCATCGTGCATTTTATGAACATTTGTCGTATTTTATGCCATGTTAAAGGTTAATCAACTTCTGTTATGTCAATGACTTCAGAAATACTAGTGTTTACGTATGTTAATAAATAAAGGAAAAAATGTGTTATTATCTAAACATAACCTGGTTCAACCTTTGTTTATACTATTTATGAACACTCAAGGAAAGGAAAAACCAGTCGTTAAAACAGCGCAAAACAAAAAACAACACGGTTAGGGCTTAGGCAAAAGATAATATCTCTGTCGTCAAAGCTAGCAGTCCAGACAGTGCATGGAACATTGAAAGAAACAAGGAAACGGGTTGTTTAAATCTGATGTTGCGTTCACAGTCTGTCACACCTGTTTTCCTTCGTTGTTTTTGTTGGAAACCTCTTAGTAGCGGTGAAGAGCTGTGGGCGAGCACTAGCTAATTGGAACTTTGTCTGTTTGGCACATCTGATCATTCAGAATAAACCACTGAAAGAGTGTGTCTTAAGAGATGCGCCACAGAGATCAAATAATGGTAACTAAGAATGTTAAGCCTAAGCACGTGTGAGAAGTTATGTTGCGCAAAATCTGTAGGCCCTGATGTGGAATTCTTCTTTAGGCTTCTATATTTCAGTCTTAGTGAGATAATAAGGGATGATTTACTTCGGGTAGAAAAACAAACAAAATAAGGCATTTGAGCATGCGAAAAGCGCCCGGGCTGTTTGGGGAGTGGCCCACTACATTTTCTTAGCAATCAGTCTTTTCTCCTTGACAACAAAACTGGGACTTCAGTCGTTCCTCGAAACGAAACAAAACGATATTAAGTTTAGCATAAGGCAGGCTTCCTGTCTATATAAGTTGTGTAATACAATGCTTTATAACCTAATAATTACTTGGCTGGATATTTCAATCTGAGCACGCTCTTATTTTAAGATCATTCTATTATATGAAAACCCACATTTTATATGGACATATCTAGTACTAAGTAAAAGCATACATCTCATCCAAATTGCACATCATGAATTTTTCATTTAAGAAGAATGTTAAAATGTTAAGGGTATATTTTTGCTTTCTGTATTGGATGTAGTAACTTGAAGTATTCCTTCCACCCAAAAATTCGATGTTAAAAGGGCCTTCTGAATTAAAAAGAAAAAAAAAAACGAAAATGTGTTGTGCATTGCCAGTCGAGACTGATGAAATGAACACTTGGTATTTTCCCGCAAAATAAATAAATTGTTTATAGAAAATCTTATTAATTTCTGTTAGGTACATTACGCAAATTTATTCTTTGCTTAATTTCATTATTTTATACAGTGTAATTTTGAATTTCCCATTCGCACATATTAAATTGATATTTTTCAGTTTTAAGGGCATTTTTTTTAAGTTTTATAGGACATTTCTTGAAACATTTAGACCATAATTGAAGTCCATTTTTAGTATTTTATGGGACATCAATATCCTATCCCTAGTTGTGACGGTTATAACCGATGCTGCCAACGCTTCATTAAACACTCATTCATCACTCAATCAAATTATACTTAAAACTGATGTGTGACAACCATACGTCTTCCTATACTGTAATGAAAACCATTCCTATATACGCTTATTCTTCACTTATATCGAGGTAAACATTTGCAGAAATTGTCCTATTGCATATTTTGTTGTACACATACTGGGAATAGGGGATTACACATATTACAAATGTTTTAAGACCTGATCGCTAAGCGATGTCTCTAAAATTCAATGACCTATGGAGCTACATACTTTTCATGGCTAAAAGATAAAAACTGTGTAACGATTTCCAATAAAGTAAAGTATAAGTATAATAGCAAACCAATAACTCGGAATATCTCGAAAATTTGTAACTCCCCATAGAGAACTTCTGAAATAATAAACAGGATTATACCTTAACGTATGCCGGTTATGACTTCTGTAGTGTGGCGTCCTTTATAACCCCCCAAAATGTACTTGAGATAACTTGTCTGACTTGTGTAGTAAGATTTTGTCCATGTGTTATGGTTTACCATTATGAAAGTCATCCAGAACGGAGAGAACTTTAGAGGCATTCAGAGCAAGTTTAAGATAATTATACATTTCATTTGTATCAAAATACCTTTAAAATATAGTACTTTAATCAAAGTTGTTAGAAGCATTTTTGAGAAAATAAAAAGTGTGGAACAATTATCCCAGTAAAGGGTAGTTACAGACGGCGAATCTTCATGTCACATCCTCGGAAGATGCTTAACTGACATGCTGTTCACAGACGGACGACACAGGCAAACAGACACGCGTGCGCGTACGTTTCTCTAAAATTATATTCTTTTCGGGATCTAAGGAATCTCATAACCTGTATTTCCGGTGAAATCTGGATATCAAACGCTTGGGTACTCTATTTACTATAAGGACGTAGTAATCTTGTGAGACAAATACTGCAACTAACTTACCTAGACCCCTAGATTGGAAAACAGGAATCGTACAGGCTGACCCCGCAGGTCATCGGTATGTCTGTTTGCTGTGCAAAGCGTCCCGAGAATTTTTCTTTCACTAGGATTATTCCAGAGTCAGGAAATATGAATGGGAGTGTGAATGTGTGTATGAATTTAATTTAATAAATCCAAATTTATAGAATCCCAAATTTTAAAACCACCGTTAAATGAGAACACCGTTGCTATTAATATATATATTTCACAAACAAAAATTGTCACATCTGCCTGACATTGCAGGTGACCATAAAGATCCAGAATACAGAGATATATGACAAAGTCAATTTTAAGAAGAAAAAAAAAATGATTAAAATTAATATTCAAAATATCTAAAACATTAAAAGATTATAACAAGAAGATAACAGTTAACACATTGAATACAAGTGATTATTTAAAATATATAAATAGTCTTTTAGGACATGTAAACATATATTTACAATTTCGGACCATTGCACACCCAGTGCTTTGAGGCAGGTACTTGTGAATTTAAAACATGTTCCGCGGGCACCAAAGAGTAGTCCTTTTACCTCCTATGCATTTTCAGGTACGTTATATCTCTCACTAAGGTGAGGAATGCATGGTTGGTAGATGGCTTCCTTTTCCTCGTTCACCTGTGTCGCCTGCTGTAAATGTTGCTCCATTCTTACTGTTGGATCAAGAATGAGACCCTTTCATGCATCCCTCTTGATGGCTACGATATCTGCTCTTCGATGGCTACCATCCTCAGACAGGCAATGGACCTCTTCATAGACCTCCCAATTGGCTCTACGAAGGGCTGTAGAAATTGATGAACGCACACGGTGGTGACGATTGTTGCGAAGTAATTCTCCCTTTGGGCAATATCCTAGTACGTGCCCAAGGGTTTCCACTTCTTTACAATTTGAGTGCCAAGAGGTCAAAAGCTACCGATATGACCTTCGACGTTAAAGGTGGCATATAAAGGGGGGGGGGGGGGGAAAGGAAGCGTACAAAAGGTCTCTTTAGCTGTAAGGACATGTTAGGGAGAGTTATGTGACATTGCTTGCATATATCTTATCAGCAGCAACGGCGGCGTTGGTACGATATTTTATTATTTGATATTACTTAAATCATTCATAGAGTATAAAATTACGCTGTTGTGCAGATGTTTAATTTTCAAGTAGAAGTGTACGTTTTATTTACTGTACACAAATAAGAGATATATTTATATTGTGCACTCTCGTAAGACAAATTATAGGTCATGCATAAACAGCTGTGCGGCTAGTATGAATGTTTGCCAACAGCGTCTTTTACAACGTTTAAAACTAGGAAATCTCTCTGTCGCACACATAGTAGCAAATTTTATACATGGGAACAACTATGATTCCGCAGTTATTTCAACTGATACAAGAAATCACATGAGTTAGGCATCAGCTACCTGGAAAATTGCTATCACTCATGTTGATAATCTCCAAACTCTAATAACACACCACCTAAATCGCTATTTCCATACTGTGAAAAATGTCACTTCTGACCCTAATGTGATAAATGACTCAGTTACTTTTTCTCGTTACTTTGATTTTTCTTCTAAGACCAAAGCACAAAGTAACAGCCTCTTTTTATCGTTAACACAATCTACAGTTCTTCGTGACCTTACAAGCCACAGCTGTTCTGTCCTCTTTTAACGCTTACACACACCTTTCTGTCATTCAGTTCTACTTCTCTCTGTCTCTTTCTTCAAGCAGCTGCTTCTGGCGTTTCACCCACTCAAACTAATTACACGCTCTCTCTGTCTCTCTCTGTCTCTCTCTGTCTCTCTCTGTCTCTCTCTGTCTCTCTCTCTGTCTCTCTCAAAACTAACTGCTAACAGAAGTCTCGTTCAATACTCGATTCCATCATAAAAACTGGCAGCCCTCGGAGTCTCGACTCACTTAAATAGGTGAGAATGACGTAGCACGGATTTTTCTCAAAATTCACCTTTTTTGGTAAGCAAGCCCAGAAGTTTCTACAACTGTCTAGAATGCTTCTGACCTCTCCATTGTCGTCAGACATTGTATTTACAAGCAGTGGTGTTAAGTAGCTTGACTTTGAGCGTCTGATGGTGGTTGCTGGCCGACGTCACGAACATTGGCCCTCCAAATAACACGAGTGAATAACTAATAATAAAAGCTTGGAGTCAGATAGTTGAAAAGCTTGAGCATATTGCGTAAGCCAGGTAACAACTATTATTGTCCGTGGACAAGCAAACCACCCAACCAAGGCTGAGTGTATCCAAGCCGTCCACTATATATGAATTTTCCAGAGAAGGCACCTAATATTTATTAGTATATTTGGGAATAACTCACTGTAAGGTATTGTAACTCTGAAGTGCTTGCATTCCGTGATTAACTCCAGTCAAAGCTTATTATTCAAATAAGGTGGTTGTATCTGTCTATGTAAGTGTAAAATTTGAACTTTTTTGTCTATGTGTGTACGGAAAGCTAAGCTAAACCCTATATCAACGTTGCTTTGTTTCACGCAAAGGAGGTGGAAATAAGATTCCTATGCACAGGAGAAGGTAATTTCCTGTAAGTAATTTAATGATGAACACTAGGTGTGCCGTTTCGTTGGAATTCTAGGTAGATAAACTTACGTTTGTTATATTAATGTAAGCATTTCGAATTACTGAAGTTCTAAATATGTCCTTAATGACGGGTACAGTTAATGTATAATTCCTCAAGTTTGAAGCTCACTTGAAAAATAAATTCTAAGTTTTAATTAACAGATAAAAAATTTAACATTGTTACTGTAACTTTCACATGACTATCTAACCACACTTCCTCAAACTATTCTTAAGGATGTAAGTATTCAAACTACTACTGCTTAACCTAATCAACGTTTCTCAACATTTTAACACAACGATCCCCTCTTCTTGAACTTAAGGAGAACCCACACCGCATTGACTGCAGTGTGAGCAATGCGGTCCTTCATTGTTGGCGACGCAATAATGACATTCAGTGGGTATTATAACTTTTGTTAATAACTGCATCGCAAAAAAAGCCTTTAGTGAAAAATGCCTTGTGTTAAAAAAAAAGCAGTCAGCCTTCCTAAAACAGGTACACGAAGAGGGATGGAGGATGGTGGTGTTGAAAGATTCGGTTTATGAAAATTAAGGTCTGCCAAAAAAAAGGTTAGGTTAGGTTAGGTTGGAGTTCTTCCAATTCTTCTCTACATAGCTGAGATATTGAAGAATGCTTCTCCCGAGCTCTCTTCTTCGCCAGACATGTGTTCTTCCTCAACTGTGTATTTTCAAAATATTCTTACTCCTACGAGACAGTCACTGCCTAATTGGATGAATTTTCCAGTCACCCATTGAAGAAGTCAAACATGTGACAAAACGTCGCATCAGTTTTAACGTTTTAAGTTCTTAAAAAGGCCAACAATTCGCGGCCTATACCGGAAACCAACAAATAGATTACAACTATGTTGTTCACCTTTATAAAATGTTTTCACACCATATACTCATTGCATACACCTTAAAATGTCACAAATTACACAATGGGTAGTTCATTTACTCATTTTGGAGATAATCTGTACACAATGAAAGCACGATGTTCACTTAATTGCTGTGTAGGGTGAAAGGAGGTATATTCGTGATAAAATTATATTTTTCATTGTAACTCCATAACCATTTCTAACCTAGACTTTTGTTTTTAATTTGGAAATGTACTTTTATCAAGGATAACGTGAGTCGAATGTTAACGCATTTGATTAGTTGTATTTACAGTAAAATAATTTTTTATTCACCTTGTATGATGAAGGTAATTTCGTGATATAGTAGTCTAATTTCGTGGTAGTGGTAAGGCAATTTCGTGACAAATGAAAAAAATTAAAACTTCTCAAAAAAGATTATTTAATGAAAAAACTTGAAATTGCACCTCAACAGAAGTAAAATTTTTAAAATATTCACATTTTTTAGTGATTTACTCCAAATTGTATTTATTAATCACAGTCACTTTCCTCACTTTCCATTTCACCAGCACAGCAGCTATCACATCTAAATATATCTTCATCAACACCTGCAGCCTGACATGTAGTGTGATATGGGACAAGGCAGAACGAACATTGTATCCATTTAGCCCCATTCCTTCTTCTGACATCATAAGAATACCTTCTGCCACAAATTCCACACTTCCAGTCTTCATCGTCACTATTGGCTTCATGGTTTTTGGGGGGTTCTTTAGATGTTCCTGGTTGAGATGTGTTGTCATCAGGTGGAGTCAATATTTTTGCAGTAGAATCACGTTTCTTCCTTTTAGGATTTTGGGGTGTTGCCTTTATGGTAAGAATGGTGAGTATTTCCTCAACTTCAGATGTTTGAACTGTTTGCGCTGCTGAGGCTTCATGAAGAGGCTTTCCAGTAACTTTGGATGGAGCAAGTGCTTCTTTTCTTATTGCAGATCTGTTGAGAGGACAAATGCCACATTTCTAAAATGCATTCTTAATATTGTCAGAGGAGAAGCTCTTGATGAAAGGAGGGTTTAACAGAGAGTGAAAATTTGTTCTGTCAGGTTTCACAGAAGGAACCCTCCTCATGTTTTCGTTCAGATTTGAACCCCAGTTAGATTTTAAGGATTTATACACACCCACATCCAATGGTTGTAACAGATGTGTTGTGTGAGAAGGAAATGTCATGAGAAAGATGCCATTTTGTTTGGCCAGATTAATGACTTCTGGGTTTATATGTGAAGCATGAGAATCCATTAGCAATACAACAGGACGAGGTGCAGGAATGGATTTAATGAGGAAGGAAAACCATTCAAGAAACAGGTCGGAAGTAATCCATCCTTTTGGAGACAGCTTGACTATGGAATTGGGAAGACAGTCTTTCTTCAACAAATCATTCCACCTGACACCTTTAAATATGATCATAGGTGGAATCCATGTGCCATTTTCACAGACACATCCCAACAGAGTGTGCGTTTATCCCCTGTCAGCGTATGTTCTCTTATAAACAAACCTCTTCCCAACTCCTGTGACAACTTTGGCTGGTTTCACTACGTATGACATCCCTGTTTCATCGCAGTTCCATAAGCGATCTGGCTGGTCCTTAATTCCCAGCTGATTTAGAAGTATTTTCAGCTTGTTGTAAAAATCATTTATTATTTCAGAATTGGCCATGGACGCTCTGTAGGCTGCTAGGTTTTCTGGGCATCTAAAAGTTAAATTAAACCTCTTCTTAAATTGTTTCCACCACCACTTACTGGCACTATTGTTGTCAGGATTGAGGTAGTTCTCTCTCGATGAAGATTTGGCTAAATGATATGCCACTTTTCTAACCATGAAGACACTAAGACCAAATCCTAACTCTGGCATAGTGATTATGAATTGAAATAATTTTACTTCAAGATCCGCAGTTAGAGTAAATGTCTTCCTAATTTGGGTATCTCTTCAGAATTTCTGCTAACCTAATCCTTAAGAATGCTCCATGGAACGCCTGATATTTTTGATGCCCTTTTAGTTAGCATCTTAACCGCTTGAAGAAAAAGATTTTCCGACTGCTTCTGACATCTACCGGAAAGTATTAGCACCGATACAAACCATTCTGATGGTAAGTTATTTCGTTATGTCTTTAAAAAGTATCACGAAATTACCTGTATCACGAAGATACCTCCTTTCACAAAATAATTAATTGGTATAACTAAATGTGTTGCAATTATACTCGAAATTCGATCTATAACCAGAAGAAAGATATGATTGTTTATGACAACGTATGTTCACTCCATAACAATTTCTGATAAAAGATGCTAGTTCATTTTACTCTTCTGCAAAATGAACATCAGTTATCGAAGCCAACATAAAGTATATACTAAACTCTCAGAGTCACTTAGAATTATTTGCATTGGTCCCGCTCTGCGTGTAAGGAATTCAGTGTTTGTAATGAGTATAAAGAGTGATTCCCTCTCTCCGGACCCTTTTGGGCATGATGATTCGAGCGTTGGCGTTCGTCCTGAGCGTACACGTTTTCTTCTCACTGGTGGAAAGACGGAATTTTCAGCCATCCCTACGGAGCAGGAGATCCCGCAAGAAGCTGGAGTGTGCATGCCGGTGGTGCACAAGCTTCGTACTTCGGGCTAAAACATTAACCAAAGACAACGTGGGGTAGCTCTATAAGAAGTTTGGAAAGCAAACTTTAGAGCTTACCGAAGGCTAGCTTTCCTGGAGCGGCAACAACTGACTCCTGATTGGACTTTGTATTGGAGTTCCTGATTGGTGCTTGCATCAAGCATCGGTATTGATCTCCAAATACTGGAAGCTAAGAAGTGATTTTTGTGCTTCTTAGTAACTGCACATGAGCAAAGTCCCGACTAACAAGCAGTAGCGGTTTGTCAACAAGGCTAGAGCCAACACCTTCGGGTGGATATAGGCGCATCCTTTGGGTGTTCGGTCCTCTGTTGGCGACGCTTCTTAGCAACCGCTGCTGGAGGTAAGTGGTCAGCCCGATAATATTGTACGCCTACAATGTCTACTATTAAACCCAATCCCACTGTCAAAAACAGCAAAACCAGGCTCGATAATCAGGACTCAGCAATACCCAGCACATCTGGCGCAAACAATAACGTCTCCGTAAGCTCACCTCAGGAGACAGTCAACCGGCGACGCCGAAAGCCCATACAAGGCGGAAATGGCAACGCCAAACGTTTGGCATTAACCGAATACACGTCCAACCAAGACGCCAAACGCGGATCAAATTCACGTTTAGACCAAACCTCAGAGGCAAACTCTGACAGCTCCCGCGAGGATTCAGATGCGGAATCCAATACTGACGAGACCGTCGTCCAGTCTGAAACGTCCAGGATGGACGAAGACGAGGCAAGCTCCTCTGACATCTCAACTGAGGTGGACGAGGCACAATTTCGGGAAGTGATCAACCGTCGGAGGAAGCGACGACAGAACCCATCAACTGTCTCGACTGGTGAACCAACTGAAAAACCAGACAAGCAGCATATTCCGCCTATCATTGTAGACGACTTCAGGGGTATGGTGGGCTTCTTAAAAGAAGTTATGCCAACACTTTCGGGGTCGTGCTCGGTGACGAGGAGGAAGAGCCGCTACGTCTTTCAGGCGAAACATGTGGGGGACTACAACACCCTCCTATCTGTCCTTGAGAAGAGAAATCTCCCTCATTTTACGTTTGGTCTCGACAAAACTCGAGACATCCGCCGTGTTATCTGAGGTCTTCCATTAGATACGCCCGTGGGCGATATCGAAGAAGAGCTCAGACGTAAAGGCATCACCCCTCGACTGGTAAGGCAACTTACCAAACCGGACGAGAACGGGGAAGCCAAGAGACCAATTCCTCTTTTCCTGGTTGTGGTGGAGAGGGCGTGTGATCCGGAGATGAAAATCGACGGAGTCACGTCTCTCTGCTACCTCAGGGTGAGGGTGGAAGCTGTGAGGAGTCCTTTTGGACCCCCACAATGCTACCGGTGTCTTGGCTTCAAGCATTCGAGCCATTTCTGCCGCAGAAACCTGCGATGTCTTCGCTGTGGTGAGGCGCACCACAAAGAATCCTGCCCTAGACAGATAACAGACGACCCCACGTGCGCAAACTGCAAGGGCAAACATGTGGCCTGCTATGGAGGTTGCCCTACGAGGAAGAGAGTGATCGCCTCCAGGAGACCACAGATACCTCAAGGTCCAACTCCCGTCAGAGGAGACCAAGTGAGACCTTCCACTTCAAATCACCAGGCCCCTCAACCCCAACTAGCCAACACCCCTAGGGCTTCGCAAGCCCAAACCAACCAACGCACCTCGGGTAATCCATGGACGTCTCGGGAACAACACCAGCAACCATCACACAACACACAACATCAGCCCCAAAATAAACCTCCCTTACAAACAATCCCAAGGCCGCAGAGGGAGAGAAAACCCCGGAAGCCCAAACGAGCACCCAGAGTGGTCGAAGCGAGAGATGTTTCCACCACCCGACATCCTCAGGAGGAGGCTAGAGCCGAGGAGGCTAGAGCCGAGGAGACACCAGCACCTCCTCCTTCCACAAACAACACCCCCTCAACCCCTACCTTTCAGCTCACTGACCTGCTCAAATGGGTGCAGCTAGTTTTGCAGACCCATGGGCAAAGGATTTGCGATCTCATCGTGAGATATAGTTCTGCGAGCGACTCAACAGCCAAGACGCTCATTGTAATGGAGGGGCTCGCCCTCCTAACCTCCGTACTCCAAACACCCAAAATGGCCAGACAAACTAGGCCAAGCACCTCATTTCGGTTCGCGTTTTGGAACGCGTGCGGATTGGCTTGCCAGGCGGGGGAGTTATCCCACTTTGCCCGCACTTATGCCCTAGACGCTATTCTAGTTAGCGAAACTCATCTACGTCCAAATGTTCGATTCCGTTTACCGGGCTACGTTTGCCACAGAACTGATCGTCAAGGTCGTCCTGGAGGCGGAACGGCGGTGTTCGTAAGGCAAAACGTAGTGCATCGCCCAAACCAGCTCCCACCCCTTCAAACACTAGAGGCCACGGCTAACACTCTGAAACTTGACGGCACAGAGATACTGATAGTCTCAGTATATCACCCTCCATGAAGGCAGTTTGTCCCTAATGACTACCTTTCCATCCTAGCCCTTTATCCCAACGTCATCCTAGCTGGGGACTTCAACGCCAAAGACCAACGCTGGCACTGCGGTCGAAGGGCGGATGCCCGAGGCAATTCCATCATTCGTCTCATCGACGCGGACCCCGAACTAAGGGTGGAGGGCCCGTGGCAACCACACATCACCCGCATGGTCTAGGGCTACCCTCTGTTATAGACTTTGCGATCATAAAGCATTTCCCATTTCATCTCACACTGACATCAATAAATGCTCTCCAGTCAGACCACCACCCAGTACTGGCAGAAATCAATACTCGGATTGCCAGTCATGACAGCTTGAATTACACTCGGGAAACGGACTGGGAAGGTGTTCGAAATTACCTTCGCACCTCCATCCCACCTAACCCCAGAATCAACGACATCCCAACTCTTGAGGCGGCAGTTTCTTCTTTCACATCCATTGTGACAAGAACAGCCCAAAACCTGACAATCCGTGCTCCAGCTCCCTTACACCCAGACGTCCTCCCACTTGACATAATCCTCCTTATCCGTCGGTCCTGGGCGGCACGAAGGCTTTATCAAAGGCATCGCACACCCCACAACAGAGCCCTATTACGGCGACTGCGCCGACTGGTCGGAGCTCGACTGCGTGAGCACCGAGTGCAAGCGTGGGAGAACAAGACGGCCGGCCTGGACACTGAAAGTGGGGACGTGTGGAAGATCGCCAGATGCCTTCGAAACCGTCGTGGTCAATACAACTCGCCAATTCAGGGCACCCGAGGCCTGGCATACGAACCTGAAGCCAAAGCCAACGTGTTCGCTGACTATCTAGAGCGGACCATGTGTCCCAGAGACGACCCCCAGGACTATAGATTCTCAGAACGTACCCGCCAAGAAGTACGTTAATTCTTACGACGTCCGCCGGAGGATGCGGAACGACTACCGGTGATACGTCCCAGCGAAACCCATGGCGCATTAAAACGCCTCAAAATCAAAAAGGCGACGGGACCTGACGGACTAACTCCCCTCATGCTTCGTCACCTTCCCTTCAACGCCGTGCTCCTCCTAACTAGAGTATTCAATATGTGCCTTACCCTGGGTCACTTCCCACGCGAGTGGAGAGAGGCTCGGGTGATCTGCATTTTGAAACCTGGGAAAGACCCGGTGCATCCCTCCAACTACAGATCCATAAGCCTTTTATCCATCCTCTCGAAAGTTCTAGAGAGGATGATCCTAACCCGATTATCCCCTTTACTGGGAAACATGCAAGCCATCCCGGAACATCAGTTCGGCTTTCGACCTGAGCACTCTACACCTCAGCAACTGCTGCGTGTGGTGGAGGCTGCTGCCCTGGGTTTTCAGGAACGCGCATTCACTGCTGCGGTATCTCTGGATGTGGAAAAGGCCTTCTTAACCACCTGGCACACAGGGCTACTTCATAAGCTGATTCACCTGGGGCTACCCACACCACTCATACACATCCTACACAGTTTCCTCCGACACCGGACCCTCATAGTCACAGTTGCTGGACGAACCTCCACAATTAGGCCAATAAGAGGCGGAGTCTCCGAGGACTCTGTTTTGTCCCCTACTCTCTTCAGTGTCTATATGGCTGACTTCCCAACAGAACCACAGGTCAGTATAGCGCAATACGCAGATGACGTATTACTATACTGCACCAACAGAAACATCCACAGAGCCTTCAACCCTATACAAAGACACCTCCGCCTAGTCCAAGACTGGTGTCGACGATGGAGAATGTCTGTCAATCCAGACAAGAGCCATGCCATTCTGTTCACGAGACGTCCCACACCTGCAGACTGCCCCACCTTCCAACTTCTGGGTCAAAGGATCCAGTGGAGAGACACCATCACCTATCTGGGAGTTAAATTAGACAGGAGTCTAACATTCCGAGGATATATTAGAGACCTATCAGCGTGGTCGCAGGGGGCTATTGCCTCACTGTACCCCATGCTGAAATCTGAGATGCCAGTCCGCCTGGAACTACACCTATTCAGAGCTCTGATTATCCCCCTCATGCTTTACGCCTGTGAAGTGTGGGGCATGGCAGCGGGTAGTTGGCTCCTGTGGCTCCAGAGGGCGCAGAACAGAGGACTTCGGTCCATCTACTCTGTCCCCTTATCCTTCCCCGTGAGACTACTTCACGAAGCCTCATCTCTTCCATACATGGAGGATGCAATTAGGCGCCGGGCAGCAAAATTGTACGCCAAATTACCCAACCATCAAAGCGTCCTGGTTAGATCTCTAGGTGATTATGACCCCACAACACGCCGCTTCAGGTCGTATAGGGTTCCCCGCATGGCTTGCGGGTATATCCCATAACAAAGTAGTTTACCCATCAGCAGCAAAAGCTAAACTACAAAATAATCCTAACAAAGAGCTATTCGGTTCAAAATTCAACCCACCATCAAAATTCAAAATTTAAAAGATCGAAAGATCTTAAAATTTGTTTAAACACTTTTTATTTCCACAGAATGCAAACATTACTGACTTCTGTGAGTCATCAGCTAAGGGGCAAAACAGCCTCCTTATTATATAAGCCTTAACCTAAATTCAAAAAACAGCACCCTTAACCAGCCTTTACCAAAAATTCTACCTGCGGTTAAACCCTATTAAGGGTAGGTACGCAGAAAAATATCGTCGGGCTGAACCACAGTCTGCCAGTATGTCGTCGTCGGACCCTTTTTGAGGTGACTCGTTCTTTTTGGTTTAGGTATAAATTTTAGAAGCATTTCCACCATCCACTTTACAGATCATTTTCATGACTACATAGACGAAGCTCTCAAATCTGAAACGGATATTTAAAAGTCGCAAGGTACTATAGACTGAAATATACTACAAAAGCATATCCTTCCTACTCCAGCATTTTTCGAGACTAGTTCATAACATTTTAACAAAGATTGCCTTTGAAAGCTGCTGTGATTGGATACTTCGAAATTAAATATCGTATGAAAGTTGCAGATAAGGTGTGCCAAAATTGCCAAATTTGTTCAAAGAATTCAAAGTAAAAGTAATATCCTGGATGCACTTGTTAAGGAATTAAAATGAAATAAAAATTATCCTTTAGTATCAAACAAAACATTATGCAGACTACTGTTGTATGATATTAAAATAATTTATGATCATACATGGTCGTCTCCTTAGCGCGGTGGTACCACTGCTACTTAGCAAGCGGAAGAGCCGGGTTCGATTCCCGGTACTGGCGTGGACATTTTCTCCCACTGGCAGACCTGGACCGGGGTGCACTCAGCCTCATTAGGTCCCTGAGGAGCCAATTGAGGAGATTCTTGAGTGAAATGTAGTAATCCCTGGTTGCGAAGACCGCATAACCGACCGGGAGGGACCGAAGGATGACCGCGTCCCACTGCCCCCCATTCATGAAGTCTGTGATGAGCAGAGGTGTTGGACGTAGCAGTCGGGGTTGGGCCTTGGCCCGCAGAGGCCTCTTGCACCTCGGGATTGTTATGAATATATGTAGCAGGTGGATCAAGTTCTTCAGCTCAGGTGACTAAGAATTAAAATTGAATAATCAAAAGGCTGTTTGACCGAAAGAACTTTTTTTTTTTTTTTTTTTTTTTTTTTTTTGGATATTTGAAGGGAAAACAACATATTTTACCAGTATTTATGGTATTAATTAAAAAAAGAAAATTATCCTTCTGAGTGTTTAAAATTACAACTAACACTTCAGGATTACCACATACAGCCGAAATTTTAATACACGTAACGGAAAGGATAACATTAGGATTATTGCCAAAACAGTCAAGGAAACGGTACAAAATTGCATCAAACATGTGCTTCGATCACGTAAATAAGAAAGTGCTTGATAATTACAGTAAAAAGTGGTGTTAGTATTCTTTAAAGATAGAGAAAAGAATATAGTTATCTCTAACATTGTGGGAATATCACTCAACTTGTGTGTCCAATTGGGAATATACAATTTTCACATATAAAACTCGCAAAGAGCTTCATTATTTTGACGCTTTCTCACAATTTAGGTCATTACTTAATACTAATAGTTGTATTAACTATTTGGGATAAAGCTTTTTTAATCAATCTTGCAAATCACTGCGATTTATTTTGAAATTCGGTTTCTAAAACCTCTAATTTTCACATTTAGTTTTGAGGGTTTAAAAAGCATACCGTCTCCAAGCATACCTTAATTTTAAGGACAACAATGATTTTAATAAGTACTACAAAGTAATATTCTTGAAACGGGATAACTGAAGGTTGCCTATCAATTATTTCCGCTGCCTAGTTCAAGTATAAAGAGTTTTTCCAACTCATCGTGTTATCAGCATTGATACAAACGAAACACATCACCCTCACGCCGCGGTGAGCAGCATACTAGTATATGGCACGTACATTCAAAGCAATTTTATTCTACTCGCAGGATAAATTTCACTTTTAACTCTTGTATCATAATTAACGATTTTATCGATCTCTTAATTCATGCAGCTAATTCTGAATGGCCATTGTTCCTATTTTCATGAACACAATACTATCGCGTTGTAATATTTCTGCAGTTTTCTGTATCTATACAACGAATGCTGGTTAGAGAGTGGAAGATATACGTATTTCAAGAAGCGCAGGTGCAGAGCATCAGTTCTTGGAGGAAGGAGAAAAAGGGTGATTTTTGACGCAATTTCAGAAACTAGACAGCGTCAGATTTTTATGGCAAACAGACAAGAGCAAGTTGGAAAGGCATGTGTTGAAACAGAGTTCCCGTTCTGATTAATTATTACTGAAAGTTTCTAAGAAAATATTTCAATCTTTTCTAAGAAAAAGTGTTATAATGCATGTAACATATAAGTTGCACATCAAAGTGGGACACCTGGCATACTATGACCTCAGTAGATCTATGAACGGAGGATCCAAAGGAGACTACAGGGTCAGGCAGACAAGCTACATAGACACTACACTTTTCAGACTTTGAGACCGATCCCAATGCTATAGCTGACTAAACAGCCCTCTAATGTCCACTGGAAACAGTTTCCTTTAAGCAAGTAACCGTGTCTTCTGTCCATTATCCAAGAAACCTGAAGGATGAGAAGGAAATTGAAAGCTGGGAAGAAAATCGTGGCAGACAAGTATCCACCCCAGTATTTGTCTACCCATGAGGAATACCACAAAAATCAGAAGATCAGAGCGGGAAACCAACGGAGACGGAACCCGAGACCAAACAAATGCTAGTCTCTGTTATTTCGCTCGATAAACATGTTATCAAATGTCTACGGTGAACTTTATATGTGAGATGAAGCTTTGGGGTTACGAATGCTTCAGAAGCTGCAATAGAAGTTAAAATTATTGCCGACTTCATAAAGAGGAACAGATTGGCCACACTCCAAACCTCTGAAGTACGTTGGCCAAATTTTGTTTAGTGACAGCCAAACTGCTCCTAATTAATGCAGGAAATATTGTTGACCAAGGGTTCAGTTAATAGAGCAAATGTTGGCTAACAGCTGAGTTGTACGTGACCAATTGCTCCAATGGTTTCTACATGGAGACGAGTAGTAAAAACTGAACAATTCAAGAGATTCTGATGTTGCTTCCTCACTGATTATATTCCAGGCCAGAATAATGCCAGACATTTTTAGGAATGTAAGCTCAGGTGCCATGGACCCAGAACTATTGCAGAAGTGATGTACAGAGAACACTTCCAACATTTGACATATATTTAACAGGATAGCATGCTTTGCTTAGGTTGCGCATTTATTTAAAGTTTCTACTTTGAAGATCTCACTAAGCGATTTATTGGTCTTTTCTTGTTTCACACACCTGTGCGAGATGTTTATCTACTCGCATAGTCTCCAAGAGTCCGCCTCTGGTATATATGATATACTTGAAGTGCTCCAGAGAGGCCGAAAGTGTATAAAATACGATTTATCTATGTACTAGTCAGATTGGTTGAAACAGGAAGTTTAGAAGTCTTTACCGTCGAATACAAACCTCAAGATTACCACAAAAGTATCTTGACCAGCTTTAAAAATGTTAGCGTATGTCAAATAATCCCCGATAAATTAACATTTTATATTGCGACTTCATGTGTAGGTGAGGTATTTTAAGCTGTAACCAAATATGTATAGATTTGGAATGAGGTTTCTAAGCTGTAGGTACTAAAGTGATAACTAAAATTACAGGTTAAGAAAAATTCAAATCTTTATGCAATAACACTTCCTTCACTCTGAACAGTGCATTCAACGGGTTCAAACAGTTTCTTAGCTTTCAGGTGACAGCAATATCAGTTTCAGTATTTCAATGTATTAAAAACATAACTTCTCAAAAGTAATTACATTTTTATTGTCTATCTTATTACTTGGTATATTAGCCTGTGTTTTAGTTTTGCCGATGTATTAAGACTAAACAAACTAATATCCTTCAATGCTATAAATTGGGTTACTTGATGAAGAATTCAAATGGAGCATGAATGTTTTGGTAAGAATTCTATATGCCACGATGGGTCAGCTTGCGTTATCTAAATCATGTAAATAATACTTTTCATTTACTATTAATAACAATGTTGCTATTCCAATATTTGTCACTACTCACAATGACTTTGTATGAGGAGACCATTTGTTTACCTCTTTCTCTATTACGTAGTATAGTAAGTAGAGAAAGTGTTGTATTCCATCCAAAAATTCGACGTCGAGATTTCATCGGAAATATATATTTTGAGACCCCCTGAATCCAAAAAAGCAGTGTCAGTCTGTGGACAGCATAACTCAAAAATGAAAATCGGTTAAAAGTCAAAGTTGGTATTTAAGTTTAATGTATTTCAAGGATGCGACACGAAGATTATCAAGAAAATAGTCCCATCCTAACTACCATTTAAATGATTTTTTTTTCAAAAATTTTGGTTTTCTTGAAAATGCCTGATGTGAAATGTACATTTTGAATTTTCTGGCCATGACCTATGTAGTCCTGTGTACTCTGGATGACTTTTGAATAATTTGTAAACAGTAAGCGATAGACAAAGTGTGTAGATCCAGCTAAAGTGCACAATTTAGGTTCAAATCGACTTTTTTGTATAAGTTTTGGAGAACTTATACTTTTGTCAAATGTAACATTGCTATTTATTTTTCTATATGTTAGGCGTGCAACAAGCACGGAATCTCAAAGGTTTAAAAGATTTGACTGTCGCTCAAAGCCATATACCCATATTCCCATTGCACGTGCAAGAAAACGACAAATAAGATAATGTCTGCAAATGTTTATCTCAACTAACACGTAGAAGATATAGGAATAAGAGTTTGTAAGAATGGTTCGTCCAAGAGCAGAGAACTTCATTTGAGTGCAACACATGTTTCATAGCAGTCCTAAGTTAGTTAATCTTCTGTTGTTTAAATTCAGGTTCAGTTCAGGTGCATTGCCTATTCGAAACGGTCAGACCTAGGTGAGCGGCAAAGGGAGAGGAGTACGTAAACATTTCACCTAACGGGTTATAGGCATGCTTTCGTTGTGAACTGGCTAATTATTTGTCTGAGGGTATCAGGAGTCGGGATCTACCAACTGATGAAGTGGTTCCTTTGTGTTCACCTTTCGTAATGTCTTCTATTGGGCACAAATATTAATTCTGCCTAACCTGTGATATTTTAGCTCGTATAGCAAATTGATTATGGAGCAGCAATTACTTTTCTGTTTTCTTTATTTGGGCGATTGCCAGCTTGTATGAGCAGCACTGGATCTACAGGTGTATAACAGATTAGACAGTAAAATGGTTCAGCTATGGCATTCTAATCTCATGCTCTTGTTAATTCTTGTAATAAGAGTCTCCTGAATGCAGGTCTTCTACGTCCGGATTTTAAAGACTTAATTTTGTCAAAGTGCTGGTGTTCCTAATTGGGCTGCGCCCTGAATTTGCAACAACCCAAGTATGCCATAACATGATGTGCTAAGATATATAATTTAGTGTTGATGGTTCTGTATATGGGCTCATATAGCTCTAGGAGCACTAGTAGTGGTCGTAAGGGACTCTACATGTTGTCCTTTACTACTCGGTAACAGGCAAACTACGTACTAAAAAGGCTACTTCAAGTTCGTGAGATGTATGTCTCAACTTCAGGATACAATTTCTGAAGTATATGAACGATTTAATGCAGGTTTAAAAAAATTACAGACGCAGTTAGGTTTTAACAATAAAACATTCTTCAGTTTTAGGAAATATGTTGTCAGGAGTTTGAGGAAATTGGTTCAGTGACAAAGAAAAAATTGAAAGGCCACAAATTATTGCTGCTGACGCTTTGTTTTTCAAAGGTGGCCCTGAAAATAGACGGTGAAGGAGAAACCGAAAGGCGAATCCAGACAAGGGGTTATTAAAAACTACATAATGCCATCAAATTCTGACATAGGAAAAAGTCCGCCTTACCCGTCCTCAAACGGGTGAGGGGGGTCCCCGGATTGACACAAATGGCTTCTAGGACAGGAGCCTCAGCCAAGAACCAGGAGAAATTGTTACACAACTTCCACGTCTCAACGCACCAATCATCGTTGCCAGGACTTAAAATCTCGAAAAACGATGGGGACAGGAAATGGTCGGAAAATTCACTGTCGAACAAGGTGACTGGCCATCGAGAATCAAACCCGGGACCTCTAGGGCGCGAAATTCACACGTTATAACAGGACCATGTCACCGAATCATTCGTACAAAGAACTGCTGTTTCTATATTGGTCCCGCAATTCTTGACGGTGCTATTAGCCTATTTCTTGGATAATAGCTCAACTTTTAGTATCTGAGCGGAGTTAACAAAATTAACCCTTTTGTGTAAAGCGTTTCTCAAACGTTGAAACTTAGATAAAAAGAAACTGTGCAAGCAAAGCACGTAGAAGGGCGATACCAGAAAGTTTTGCTCGCTTCTTTTCTCAGAGTTTTGCTGGAGTTTTGTTCTTATGTCCCCCAGAAGATAAATTGAGGTTGATTCCTAAGGCACTTTGGCGATCTCCCAAACGTGACACGTGGTGTCTTGACATTTTTCTTCTCTCCTATGCTGAGCGGATAATGTTCACGTGCGGATTTTACGGGATAAACTGTGAAACTCTTCTCTGAACAACTATCTCGATTACTTTTTACAATCAAAGGGAATACCAAGCATATATTTAGCATAACTCGCTATTTCAGTAAAGCGAGACACAGAAAGATTGTAATGACTCCGATGATTATGAATATCTAATTTTCCTGAAACAAAGGAACACATTGGTTTGGTTTGCTGGTTTGATGAGCAAGCTGCCGCTCAAAGAGCAATATCAATGGGGACAAGTCTGCATCGTTCTCAAAGATCAGAGGCCGTTTAGTGTACAGTGCTTTCCCAGTTATATAGTAAACGGCAATGACATAGACAAAGGACTTCCACGAAATTAGCACTAACCATCTAGGATAATATCCCACAGACAAACTGAAAATAAAATATTTCTAGCGCATACATTATAAGCATTATAATTTGCAAGTTCAGGGTGTAAAGTGCTCATCAATCAAAACGCAGGATAACACGACGCTTGTAGCCCAAGATTATCAGGAGGATGTTTGGGCCAGTTGCAGAGATAAACAGACACGATAGCGATTTCGTGTAGCGTAAACACAGAAATGGTACCCATAGATAAAGAAAATGTTCCTGAAGTTTCTCTTTACCCTGTTCACAGAACATCCTAGAATTGTCTGTTGAAACTTCCATCAGTCTATATAAACTAGCTAGTTAGTGCGAATTGCTAAAACGCAATTAATTGAGACTCTAGAGTACGCATGTGACGACAGTTTTTGCTGCTTCCGCAAGAGATTTAGAGACGCGTGTGGTAGATTCTTACGCTAGTGAACCGTACGAGAAAGAGACTGCTTCTCACCTAATTCATCAAGCGCTTACGTCCGAAGAAAAATGTAGTGACAAAATATTTAACTATAACACATGAGTGAAGTGACAGAATGAACTAAGCGAAGTCGCTGTAAACGTTGAACTAGATCACATTAGTTCATCGACAATGAAAATCCAATGAAGTGAGAGGTTCCTGCTATTATCATCATTATCATTACTAGTACAAGTAATGCCCTTCAATGTTATGTTATATCAGACGATAAATGAATTAAATTAGCTGTGACAAAACGTCACAGTCCAGTTACTTTTCTATCACTTTGTTTTCCTTCTAAATCTTTGCATAAGATCACAGTTCTCTTCTACTGACGTTAAGAGTCTATAGTATTTCGTGATATTACAACCCACAACTGTTTACGTGTCGTAACCTTGACTCAGTCCTTTCACTGTCTTTATTCACTTTCTCGATCTCTCGCACATTATTCCGACGATACAATCACTCAACGCTCTTTAAATCTTCTCTTGGAGGCGGCGTATCTTTCACAGCTGTCTCGCACTCACTGACACACTGACCGACTCATGTCTGTAACTAACTCTCTTCTGCTGTTTCCTCCCCTCCTTATGTGGTGATGGAACATGGTCCATTCTCGACTTCCACAAAAACGCCGGCCGCCAGACATTTCTCGAATTATCTGGAGAAAACCCGGTTTGGTTCTGTGGCTCTGACTGTTGTCACGTGTTTGCTCGCGTGAGTGGTGTGGGGAAAGCTTGAGCATGAGCGCCTTTGATACGTGCCTCGCCCATTGTTAGTCACGTTTGAACAAACAGCCGCGCGAGGTAGCCTGAGCTTGGGCGTCTTTGTTTGCTCACTGACCTGGTATGTGGTGTGATGTAGCTTAATCCTGACCTTCCTTTGTTGTGTGCCGAGCCCGGCGTACAATGTAAACGTTGATCTGTAAACTGTGAGTCACTGTATATGTTAAACTAGATCACATTAGCGAACTAACAATGAAAATTCAATGAAGTAAGGGATTTATTTGTTAACGTCCTTCAACGTAATGTCATGTCACACGATGAATGAATGAGATTAGTGAAATGATGCTGATATGAGCCCGAAGTCTACAGGGCTTACATTTTTCTGACATTCGTCTTCTCAAGATAAGGGAAATACCTACTCGAAAAAACAACTCATTAGGATAACTCGCCATAACGGAGATTCGAACGAGGGACCTCTTGAATGTGAGACAATATTGTACAATACCTTTAGCGCTATGCAGCTTCCAATCTTCTGATGGCATACTTGTAAGCTGACCTGGTCGCCTAACGTAAGGTCAACTTACCGCTGACCTCCATTACAGTTGCCTACGCCACGGTTAATGAAGGACAGCGCAACATTAAAAGGAAGAGGGCATAGCAGCAAGATGATATTTAGCCACATAAAGGTCACGCCTGCATGCATGTTATCAGCAGCTCGTTAGCTATTGTGTAACGCTAAAGTCTACCTAAAGCAATACGGCATTAATCTTTTACGGTTATAAAGAACTATTACATATTTAGAACATGTATGTTCCATAAACCGCTTGTCCCTAACTTGTCTGCGGAATGGAATCGTTACAGTTGGTGCCTATAGGCGGCATGCATAATAACCAGTGTTAAATGGTAACTTCCCATTTTGAAAACGTAACTTATACTAACGAGCATATATGGATTACCTTTAATAAATAAGAACTCATTTTATTTTTGTCTCTCCTTCCTCTTTCTGTCCTAAATGGAGAGCTTTAATAGACTCCATTAATGGAATATATGGTTTATTATTTAGTCTTTTAATGAACACCTTACAAACAAAATTTCCTAACTCCTGCTTGTTATTAATGTTTACAAAATTTCTACCGCATAAAACTTTTGCTACCAATATTCAGGTATGTAAACCTCGATTTAAAGCACCGTTCCGTTCTCATAAAGAAGCTCAACTTTGTTTGCATTAAACATTACTAATACGACTTATAATCAGTCTAAAAAGTATTTTATTAGTGGTTTTAAAATATGCAATTGTGTCCAAGTTTCACAGCCTAGAGGAAAATTGAAATTCAGTTTTAATTTATGGATGCTCCATAACTGCTATGGATCTCAGTGTCATATATTTGGACGGGTGATCGAAAAAACTCCGAACCGGGTGGGTGCACCGTGTTTTGCCTATGTGCATTCTCGGTGCTCGTCACCGACTGCTGTTATTAAAGGGGATGCTGAAACTGGCTACATACATTTTTAGCACCTGTTTAGGAAATTATTAATCACTCGCGGTAGTGCACGTTAAGAAATGCTGGCAGATATTTTGTTTTAATTCGTCCATGGTGTGTGGGTGTCTCTTGTACACTTTCTTCTTTAAGTTATCCCAGAGACATAAACTGCAGATGACTTGGAAATCTTTCTGCAAATCGCACTTTCACTTGGCGAGCTGACTGAGTTAACACTTACAAATCATAAGTACAAGCAGTGCAGTAGAAAACAAATGCTGAGCCATAATACACTTTGTAAGTAAGTACAGGACAAAATAATAAAACACACTGGTAATAACTCAATCATTTACGTCAGCTCAACACTGCACTTTCAGAGCAGAGTAAAACAAGTCAACCGCATGATCTTGTGTACAGCAGCTGCGTTATCGTGTTTCTGTGCGTGTAGCAGAAAAACACCGCTCAGTGCTTCGGATGCCTTTTGAGCCTCTCTATAAATATATAGGGCGAGAAACACCCCTTCGTTTTGCTTAGAGGTTGCCTTATCACGCTTGAGTTTCCTTTACGTTCCGTAAATATACGATACGGGACCACTGGCTTTACGTCCCTTACGCAGGAGGTCCTCCTGAGGATTTTTGCGCCCGAAAAAGTCCATCCGCCTCCGCCGAGTTTGAACCCGCAACCTTGGGAACCAGAGGCTAGCATGTTACCCGTAGACTATGGAGGAGGGCAGGAGAGAGAGGACAGGGCGCAAACGTAGAGGGTGGAAAAAGAATGAGAGAGAAACGTCGGATATGCATTTTGAAGTTCAATATTAAACAATCAATGTAAGCTGATAAACTCTTCACAATTCTCTTTGTGTCAACGGAATTCCTGTAAGGTTGGCAATACGTCAAGCGGTAGTAAACAGTCGAGCTAAAAAGATGCCTTTACTCCTCTTTATCTTCACCCCGCAGTAATATTCTTCTCACTTTTTAACTGTAGGAATACATGCCTAGAATAGTCTGTTTGATATGCGTTTATTCTTTGCATTATGAATTAATTATTTAAAACGTTTCAAATTGAGAGTACACAAATATCAGCATCGGTATATGAGGAGATGAGGCAATGAGTAAGAGAAGTTAGGGTTACAGACATGAGTTGGTCAGTAAGTGTGAGACAGCTGTGTGTGTGGTACTGTTGTGAAAGATACGTCGCATCGACGTAGAAGATATGAAGAGGTTTTAGTGAGTGTTGAGCGTTTAATGAGATAGAGATAGTGTATAAGGGACACAAAAAATGAATACAGTGAAAGAACCGAGCCAAGGTTACTAGAAGAAAACAGTTGAGTTGTAGGAATAAAAAAAACCTGTAGACTGTATTAATGTCAGTAACCGAGAACTGTGTATTTGTGCAAAACTTTGAGATGAAAATAAACTGAGAAGAAAAGTATTTGGACGGGATTTTACCATTTTGTCACAATACGTTTTCTCGTTTTATCTTTGTATCATTTTCCAATTCGTGTTTATGTGTATTTTTTTTTTTTTTTTTTTTTTTTTTTTGGGGGGGGGGGGTGGTGGGTTGCTAACGTCCTCCAACGTAATGTCATATCGGACGGTAAACGACGGTGAAATTATGCGCCCGGGTACATAAAGCTTTAAATTACCCGACTTTCGTCTTCTCAGGATAAGGGAAACCTTATCCGCATAACTTACCCTAAGCGAGATTCGAACTCGCGACCTTTGAACGTGAGGCAGAGACGCTAGTCATCATGCTACCGAGGCAGGCCCAATTCTTGATTGAACATTTTCTTTGACAAATGGCTCCTCTTCTTCAATTTTCTGTTATTTAATAGTTCACATTCAATAATCGAACATGCTTTATTATTGGTTTCATTTAATCACAGCTTTTTAAATGTGTGTGTCAGTTATAACTTTCATTTATTTCCCTAGCTCATACCATGCCTCGAACCTGAGGCCTGGGAATGAATGTGGACTCCCACCTGGTGTTCGGTATTTCTTTTTGTGTGCACATTTTCACTTCGTGCATAACCTCTGTAACATTAAAAAATCAGTTGCCTATTTGTGCCACTACATAGATCCTTCATGGAATTTAAGGGACACTGGGAGTGAAATTTTGGTCAAAATTGTCAAAAAGTCGAAAATAGTTTTTTAGCTTAAAATGTTCCTGGAACACCGGTGCGTTTGGATCAGCTAACATTTTTCATATCCCCCACTCCATGTGGCCATTACGGCCCTTTCAAATAGTGCTCTTCCCTTAAGGTACACAGGATGCTCCTATATAAAAATCTGTTTTTCTCAAAACTACATTTCTCCACATTTCAAAAGAAGGTCGCGCCTGAGGTTTGCTTCACATTCAATGAAAATTTCCAAAAGTATTCATAAATAGCAGCTAAAGAAAACTGTGATTCAATATTGATGTTATCATTAACATGAATTCCAAAAATATTTTTATATGAAAAAATCAATTTTTAAGATTAAATTTTCTTTGCTATTAAAAAAATATGTACAGCATAATCAGCAAGCGTATTTGAAATATCTCTGCACAATTGTTACCCATGTTTTAGAGTATTAGTTCTGCCAATATAAATTAATTTTGAAAAGTCAATACACGTGAGCTCTATTTTGAAAATGTGACTATTAAATTCATAAAATAATTTATATATCCTAAACGAATTATCTAATTTTAATGAAATTTGGTATACCTCCTATTCTCATAGAAATACAAACAGTAAAAGTTTCAAAACAACCTAACAAAAAATGTGGAACTTTCAAATTTTACTCCCAATGTCCCTTAATAAGTTTACTGGTTATATGTATGCTTTCGTGTGATTATGTTGTGGGACTATGTTTCGCTACCTGTTTCTAGTTTCATAATCTCCTGTGGATACATTATTTCCATATTACCAAATCCTACCTCGTCCAATTGGTGGTTTTGCCTGGTATTGTGGGGCAAGTTGTTTCTATAACCTCCATGTGATGAAACTGGTCGGCTATTTCTCACTCTTTCTCCCTCGCTCTTCCTCTCTCTGTCAGTGTGTCTAATTGCTGCGTGGGTTTGAGATTATCTCTGGTGTATACAATTCAAAATTTCACATTCTGGAGTAACTCAATCGTGTCCAAAAAATTAAACGGTTTGACAACAATTAAGTTATTCCTGTATCCCTATATATCGAATAATGGTAATCATTGCTTCTTGTAGTTTACAAATTCCTTTTGTGGACTAATTTCAAAATGCATTCAGTCATAGTTATGTCTTGCTTTAGGTCATATTTACCTGTAGCTAATTCCTTCTATGTTTTGTTGGTACCCAGAATCTCCCAGCGAGCATATTTATAAACGTAATATATGGTTCATGTGATGCTAGGGTAAACCTCATCCACTGTAATGCATTTTTCTTTACATTCCTTGACAATTATTATTGTGAGCTCATTATATATGTTTATTTCAATGTAGTTCTCCAAATCACTTACACTCACATAAGCCCTTTCAGAGTCGTCGTCATCGTCGTCGTCGTCAGCAGCAGCACTATCAGTCTAAAAGTGTTACGCAAATGTCCCTTCCGGCATCATTGTACATCAGCCGAACACTTTCTTCGACGTTCCACATCTCATCGTGTTCTTGCTTGGTAATTCTCTGCAAGTAATGGGTATATCTTCTCACTCATTTATTTCATGTGCTCAGTCCATACTTTTGGCGTATAACGTTTCTACTCATAGTTCCTCTCCCATTTCCTTATTTTTAATCTTGTTGAGTTTGGCGCAGCCCTTTTGTTCAATGATCTTTGATGAACAATGGGTTTCGTCCGATATGACACAATGTTGGAGGACGTTAATTTAAAAAAAAAAAAACAGCCCTTTGGCTCAATGACTCAATGACACCTTGCGGAGGGAGACGTTAACACCTCGACCGAACGCTAATCTTTTTTGCCCTTCACGGGTACCCTCGGGAGGGTAGACGAGGCGAATGGATTCGAAGGGCAGCCGGAACGTTGCCACGACAGAGCAGAGGGTAAGGTTCCTACATTTTTTCAGTTAGAAGTATACCGGTGGAGGCTGACTCAGCCGGATTCTTCTCCCATTCCTTCAGATCCGTACTCATGAGAGGGCGCGGAACTCGGAAGTCGGCTCTCTTCCACCCTCGGGATTGCAACATCCAATGGGAGGCCCGGACACCAGTAGGCTCGCCTTCCAATCCTGGGGATGAGATTTCAGAGCGAATTTTTTTCCCTGTCGTAGTGCTCGCCGCCGCTTCGAACCGTGAAAGATGCTGAAGGGGATCAAGGGTGAAATGAAATGATTAATGTACGGAGGGACGGGAAATTCTGAGGATATGGAAATCCTTCCTAGTATTCGCCTGGCAACCCGGAGAAACCTCCAGAAGAAAAAAACATGGTTCAGGAAGGTCAGCCATATGGATCGAACCCGCAACCTCTAGAATGCGGGCCACAGAGGATATCGTCTGAGCCATCCCGCTGAGTAACCCTTTACTTGACTAATGAACTTCATGTCAGCCGTCTGAATTCTAACTTCGTTTTTTCTTTGGGACCCAAGTTTCACAGCCACACAATATTGTGGAGATCAGCATAACTCTAGAATGGCGTTTCTGTTTCTGCTCTTACTTTGTTTTTAACAGTTCTTTGTATAGTTCCACAAAGTGCTGAGCATTCATCTTAAAATCAAGGTCTTACATTAAAACTGACCCTAAATATTCAAAATGTCACATTTTTCCTAGGTGATAATCTATCAAAATACATATCTCATCATACAGTAGGGCAAATATTGCTTTACAACCAAAGCTCGAAGTTGAGATCCGAGTGCTTGTTTGTTAACTGCATAATCCAAAATAATATGTCCAATAATTGCCAAGTTTGGAATGATCACATGCAGGTTTTTTTAGTGTTTAATTTTCTAAAGAATATCTATAACGATTTTGATAAAATGCCTTGCGCTTAAATTATTTTGCTGACAACAAATAAAATGTATATATTGAATTGTCTGGGAAGTCCTCTACATCCGAAGGGAACTCTGTATGATTTTATATAAGGTTACACCCTAAGAGTTAGATAAAAAGTTATATACAAACAGAGTAGATCTCATTAAATACACAACTTATTGCGAGTAAACCTTTTTTGTTTATCAGCAATTCTCAAAGTACATGTTATTACTGGACTGAAAATTTAATACTACCCCGCGGCCACATCTAATTAGTGACACAAGTATATGGACCGGAGTGCCTACCTGCATAAAGGGCTGGTCCCCAGCAGGCCTCATGAAAACAATCACTATTTTATGCCACTTCTTGTCTCCCGCGTTATCGGCTCTCCGCAATAGTCTCCATATTTCTAGAACTATTCTCTTTGTGTGCGGGACCTATATGAAGGGCTGCTGAGCACACAATGGGGCAGTTAAAGGTTACAAAGTCTTAATGGACAGAGAACAGAGTCGAGTGCAGTGCAGTGTGAGCTGTAATACAGCAGTAACATTTCAATAGTAATTTTATTCAAGGAATAAAAATTTATTCTTCTGAGTGTGTGTGTGTGTGTGTGTGTGTGTGTGTGTGCGCGCGCGCGCAATTGTGAATTAAGTATATCCTTAGTACTACACTGACCTTTTGAAGAGAAAGTGTGTAGTGCTCTGATATGGTGCTATATTGTATTTTTAGTGCTGCGGTTTTCAATTCTTTCTTGCGATGTCATGTAAAGGGTGTCTTGTTTTAAGGCCAGCATATAACCACTAGTTTCTAAACATTTAAATATCAATATTACATTTATGAGCCTTCAAGCCTCAACGAAAGATGTAATGAAACTATGTGTACCAAGTTTCCCAATTAACTGAAGCAGATATACACATACTTATAATTTAAAGAAATAAAGTATAGGCTATAATGCAAGAAAAAAGATACCTCACTCTACTGATACAGCGTCTATATAAAAACACAATTAAGATTGACAATTGAATTAATACTGGCAAAAGATAGAAGAAATAAGTCAAAGTTGTCGCCAACCTTATTTAATAAACATTTAGACGAAGCATTTAAAGAGTGGAAAAGCCGTTCCACTAGGTTATTAGAATAAATGTATATAACCTTAAAACAGCTTTAATTCCTATCGATCAGGTAATTTGAAGAAATAGAAGATGATAGGTGTTAATAAGCTGTAAGATATTATGAAGCCACGTAACTTAAGTATTTCAGCAGCCAACACAAAAGCAATGACTTTTAACGGAATAAATCATGTAAGATAGTTACCGACAAATCGGAAAAGAACAAGTCTAGTTTTAATTAACTTAGGTGTAATATATCATGTAAAAGTGAAGACCTGAATATAAAATTAAATAAATTAAGACAAATGAACGAAACAATCCGGAAAAGATTGAAAACCAAGACGTCAAAGGAAACAAATGAAATTTTATAAAGCATAAAGACATTGCCAATGTAAGATATGGAACTGAAAACTGACTATAGAGAGGACAGATAGGAAAAGAATTGAAGCAGCAGAGATTAAGTTCCTGAGAGCCATAGCCCTTCTAGACAAAGATATGGAGAAATTTGGAAACAATTGCATATGTAATGTAAATAAAAAAATCATAGAAATAACAACAATTGGTATATATATATATATATATTAAATTGTTTTGTTGTTAAACGACGCTGTCAATTGCCAGGATCACATCAGTGTCACCGGTGTACCAGAATTTTGTCCCACAGCAGTTCTTTTACATGCCAGTAAATCTACTGACATGGAGCTGTCGTTTTTAAGCACACTTAAAAACCATCGGCCTGGGTCGGATTTGAATCCGCGACCTTGGGATCAATAGGCCTGCGTCTAACCAACTAAGCCACCCAGGCCAACTAAAGGATGAAAGAGAGACCGGTAGCAACAATGTAATCATATTATAAACCTAGAGGGTACCGCCAAGTCTGAAGGCCAAGATAAAGATGCAGTGATACGTTTGAGGACACAAGAGGTAGTCAGGCCTATGCCTTGTGGAAGAAGATGAATTTAAAGAACAGCTTGTGTTAGCTATATAAACAAAGGATAGTAGAAAACGTCAAACTTTTTAAATACTTTCTAGCGAACGTTTATTGAATAATAAATGTTAATGCACATGTACCTACCGTATACATTTTCTTCATAAAATTCTTTTTTGCTTTTCACTGCCTAGTGCTGCATTTATTCAGAAATTCGCATTACTTAGCGAATATACTTTAAAGATTTCAATCTATCTCACAACAGAGTGCATCTCATTCGTGAGAGAATCTTAATGAAGAAAGATTATCGTTTGCGAGCCATCACAGCGTTTATTTGCCCTTTTTGTTCCTTCTGCTTCCATGGTGCCGTTTATCTATCGTTCCTTTGCCCCTCATCTTATAATCATCTGTTTAAGAATACATTTATTACCTCAAGGAGGAAGTAGTCATTGGCAACATTTCAACTCCATTAACTGTCAACAGCTTACAGCAAATAGGATAGGAGCAAAAAAGAAAACTGTTGGTGAGCAGTTTGGTAAATTGGACACCCCATCAGCGCAGTTTGGGAGTGAAGATGGACGTAGGCGTGGTAGCGGTAGCAAAAAGTAGCCGCTAAACTTTATGGTAACGGTCATGGTGTTGAAATTTATATACCTAACAACTCCTAAATGTTCTTCTGAGGCACAGCAATACTCCCGTAAAAGTAACCTCCCAGTTATGTCACTGGTACTGCCAAAACAACTCGTATTTAACATCTTTACTGCTATTGCAGGAGCACACGAAGGAAGCTTTGTGAAGGGACTATACTGGACAAGGTGTAATTGCTTATGAGAAAAAGAAAAACACAATCACCATCCCTTTCCAACCCGTCCCTGTGCTATGGGAGGCATACTTGAATATATGTAAAAGCTGTCAGGGAAACAAGCACTCGAAAGGAATGTTGTGCAATAAGCGGTCAGAGGATTGTTTAGTATTTGAGTATGACTTGCTTGGTTTTAAGGAATCCAAGAATGTGAAAAAGCCATGTAGCACACGTGTTACTGTTTTGATCACAGAATTGTCTGCTTCTGTTTCACTGAAAGTGGTTGAGCAGTTGTGATGTAAGTGATCACTACTTAAATGGAAAGACTACGAGGTCATGCATGTCATAAGTACAGAGAAACATCAATGATGTTATAAAATGGATCTGAATGAAGAAAAGGCTCAATGGCCTTGGCAGAACATTAGTAAGTAAGGGGAACATTAGTAATAACAGTAACAACAATAATAATAATACTACTAATACTAATACTACTAATACTAATGATAATGATAATGATAATGATAATGATGATGATGATGATGATGATGATAGGTAACAGTCTAAATCGGGTCAAAAATTAGAAACATCATAATAGTGATTATGAATTTTTATTAATTAATGCAAGGGTATATTGTAGGATTATGTTAGTCTTTAAGCAACAAAACCCACTGATAACATTTTAATGACAATAAAGGTACATGGTATATTGAACTTAATAGCACTTCCCTACATGACCCGATTTAACCTCAGAACTCAGTCTAAATCGGGTCAGTCATCAGGGTAAATAGGGTCAGTCCAAAATTGATTGCTTTATTAAAAATAGACGTTTAATGCAAGCAAATTAGTCACATAACTTGCATTTAGCATAAATGAATTTCTTCTTTCCTTTAGCGACTACACACTATTCGTGGTACCATTCTTTTCCACTTTCCTGGCACTGTATCCAGTCACCTAAGTTTTCTGAGTGGAGATCCTCATACTTTACCAAACAGAATGCACAAGTGCTGTTATTTTGCTCTTGCATGATCCTCGTCTTCAGAAGGTGTCTCTGGCACCAATCGTTTTCTTGTACCTTTAAGTTTAATCCTGTTTGATTGATATAGGACTTTGGTTTCTTTTGTAGTTCTACGTCTACAACCGTTTTCTGTCCTCCATATTCTGTGGCGAAGTCAAAAGAGTCGCTTTAGGTTTCTGTCCTGACCTCTGTTGTTGTGGTGTTTTTACTGGAGACGGAAGCACATCGTGGAAGGTCATGCTGGGCGTTGATGCACGTTCTGTTTAGAGATTAGGAATAACATCAAGCAGGACAGTTGCAGTTTGGTGGTCTTTCTGCTAATGCCATGACAACGCAAAAGAGAAAGGCCCTCTGTCCTCTGCCTCTAGCTATTAGTGGCTATTCCCAATTTCCCTCCATTTTGAGGGACAGAAAAGCAGAATCCAGTGACGTATATAGTAGGCGATTCCATGGCAGTTTCTAAGTCATGCTTAGAATTTTCTGGCAATGCCTTCAGAATACCACTTCATTCTGGATGATTTTTGCATAAATGGTAAACAGTAAGAGACAGACAAAAGCTAACCAAGTACAAAATTTGGATCTAGTTAGAACATACAATACATATTGTCACCGCGCCCGCCGCATCTAATTGCCGGCAACAGTTACAATATCAAATACCTTGTTGTTTTAAGTGAACAACATCCGGGATATTCTTTATTTGTTTAAACTTGCCAGTACTTATACTTTTCTCAGAAAGGAATATGTTATTGCACTTTTTATTCACTTTTCTTTAGAAATTTCCTTAAAATTAGTTCGACTATACAAGTTAGAAGATGCTGCAAAACCTTATGCCATTCGTTTATTCAGAAACTCTAAACCAACTGCTATTGGAATCCTTTAAGGTTATTCCTTGAAGGTGAGTCATGGGACGCAGTTCCGGATTAACACGTGCAACGAAAGCGCGTGCAATGTATCGACCCAAAAATGTTGCGAAGTTATAAAGAAGATGAGTGAAGAAGCAACGAATGGCAAAAAACGAGGGGGGAGTTGCAGACGAAGAGCATTCATTAAATCAAGTTTTGGCCACGACATTGTGTCAGGCCTCTTGAATATTCCTAATGAAGACGAAAACTGCAAAAGTTGGGTGTAATCAAACGCATGCCCGTTGTTTGCTTTCATGCACATTTTTGTTCCGTGCTAAATAGGCATCTAATGAATGTAATTAAATCTCAAAAAATAACTTGCACCTAAACACATGGTCATAAGTAAACCAAGCAATGCAGCGTTTTTTGTGGTGTTTAACGTCCGGTTTTACTACTATGGCACCGCAGCCGGTGACACTGAAGATACATGGAATGAAGAAGGAGCACCGGTGAAATGAGATGGTGGGGGAAACCGGAGAACCGGGGGGAAACCCACCACAGCGCCGCTTCGTCCACAACGAATCCCACATGCTCTTGCCTGGGATCGAACCCAGATGAGAAACAAATGGTCTATCCACTCGGCTACGGTGCGGCGAAGCAGCGTAACTGTTTCACATGATTCGGTAGCTTTTGGAACTGTTCTCAACAGAGGATTTTTTTCATAAGTGCTGCTTTTTCCTTTCCCAGTAATGTTTTATATCTGTAATTCGTATAATTAATTGTCAAACGTCAATTGTTTCACGGTAAGCTGTAGAGAATGAAAAATGTACGAAGGTGGAATTTATTGGCGTTTGTATGGAACTAAAGGCATTACAGGAAATGGTTAAGCACGGGGCATTTAGAAAGTTACTTTTACATGGAAAATAATTTGGAACTGACTATCTAAAACAATTTCTGGCTTGTTTTTTTACGTAAATTACAATGAAGATGAAGACTGCAACAGTATGATGTCACAAAAGCATTGTAGTGTGATAAAATGCCGATGTGCAGTTACTTTTCTTTGTCACTTTGTTTCTCTTCGAAAACCGAAGCACAAAAAACACAGTTATCTTGTATCGTTACACAATCTATAACTTTTCGCAACGTTGCTACTCGCAGCTGTTCTGTCCCATCGTAAGCTTGACATGTACCTCGCAGTCTTTCAGTTTTGCCTTTCTCTAAAACTGCTGGCTTGGGCATTCATATGTATTAAAACTTCTTCACACAACAAACAACTCCGACTCGTCGACCAAATGTCCCAAAACTGTCCGATGACACACACATTCCTCTCAACGACTGTACCCACGAACGCGCACACACATGCCTTCCCCAACACAGACGCTGTCCACAGCTGTCTCGTTCAATATTCACGACTCCTTCACAAAAAAATCGCTTCTCCCAATCCGTACTCGCTTATATAAGCGAGAATGACGTAGCACGGATTTCTCTCGAAATTCCCTGTTCCCGAAACTCTCACACACAAGCCGCCAGTAAGAAGCTAATGGTCTGGAAACACTTTGTTCTGCCACTCCACTGTCGCCAGACAAGCCTCACAGAGGGGTAAGGTAGCTTGATCTTGAGCGTCTTAGGCGCACGACCGCCCGGCATTAACGTAACCCAAGGCACTTGTTCTGTTGCATCTTATTTCCCACCTTTAACTTCATTGGTTATATCGGCAGCCTCTGCTTTTAAGTATATTGAATCTGCAATTATGTTGACTCGCTTGGGCTATTTGAACACTAAATTTACCCACATATATTCACCAATTGATTCATACCCTCAGACTCTCGGTAGCATAGGGAGTAATCTTGGTTAGACAAGAAGTTCACACCCCCTAATCGGAAATCGAATTCGGGACCCCAAGGCAATTTGACATACTATGCCGCCATAATGTGCTATTAATCTAGACGAAGATTAACCTTTAGAAGTATATTTTCAGGTGAAAAACTCACACATATTTTTTTACTATACCATTTGTTATAAATAATGTATACGTGCATAGTATGTGTGTAAATGTTTGCCAACTCAGTTATAAAAAGCCATTATCGGCCGTTCCGTTCCAATGTCAACATTTCAATTCCATCTCACTGGCTAGATGGAAAGGCTCCGTTCAAATCTCTCTCCGTTGATACCGGAATTATGAATGGTTATGGTTAAGATTAATAGCTTATAAAAATAATAGGAGATGTGATTGTAATAAATAAATTTCGTAGGTTAAAACCAATGCACAAATGTGGGAAAGCAAACGTTAGGTTTTGTCAGCTAATCTCCGTGTTAAAATGCCAGAGCGGCTAAAGTAATTAGTGCTCTGGTGAATTCAGTAAACAAAAAAGGCATTAGTTCAATGCATTCATGGAAATCATTATGTTCAGGGGCAAAAGGTGCAAAAACGCACGTAAACGAGAATCTGAGACTTAGAATTGCAATGAAGTTCTGAGAATCTAGGAAGTCACCGACTGTAGCATTGCATTTCATAGGCAAATGGAAGCTTCGATTTTAGCAAAGTAAAGCAGGGACGCTTGTGTGGAGTGATATTTGTTAGGTGGGACATAAATTGATAAAACGCCTCTTTGTTTAAAATTGTAATATTAATATAGTGAACACTAAATAGACAATTAGTTGTAGGTAGATTGCTATGTGTAATTAATTATATCATATAAGAAGTTAGTCAGAAGTACATACTAAACATAGCTGGGGAAAGTGGAAAACCTGGAGAAAACCTGTCCAGATGCCGCTTCGTCCCGGGCCGTCTTGGTGAGAGGCGAACGGTCAGAGCGCTCGGCCACGTTGCCGCCTCTAATGCAAAGCTATTTTTTAAAGAAAAAAATACGTTTTTGAGTTACACTCTTCAATTATAAAAAACAACGGAAATATTTTATCTCTTATAAATTTAACCTAAAAAAGCATTATAGGGTTGGTAAATGTTTAACACTTTGAGTTCCGACCGTAGTAGTACTGATGGATAGTCGAAATGAATAGTAGACTGAACTACACACAAATTTACCATGCGCAAGACATACGAAATTACACATCTATGGTCTAATTGTAACAAAAAAAAAGTTAATTATTTTACATAGGTGTCTTATATGTATTTATATTGATCTGTCTTGTAGGGAATGTGCTTGGTCTAAAGCTTGGCGTTTTTCGTTCTCTTCACCTGATATTGACAATAACATGCCTCTTGCCATCCACAACACAGAAGCTGCCGATGAAGAGTTGTCGCCTGCAGAATAACTAAATGGAAGCAAGTGCGGGGAGAGAATTGTATTTTCATTACATTTTAAATGGGCTGTAGTCTGAATGTTGCTTTGCAAAACGTTAAGAAGTTCTACGCATAGATACCAGACATTTCATCATTGGATAATTTTGGAAATAATGGTAACTTTCATGTCTCAATGATCAAAACAGTTTAAGTGGACGACTTGAATGCCAAAATTATTTCTAATCTAAAATAGTAGCTCTAGTATGATATAGGATTGATCTGTTCCTCTTTGATTGGGCCATTTCAATGAAATGTTACACTCATGTTCAGAAGAATGTCAATCAATGGAAATTAATGTGAGTGAGGTGCAGACTTTAATGTAGTGTCGGCACGTTGGTCACGGTGGAGCAGTAGTTAGAGGAACCGGAAAATCTGTGGTTCAAATCTCGGCTATGGCATTGAATTTTTCAGTCTTGTTCAACCCTTTTCAACCTTGTTCTGCACACGGCTGGTGTGGAAGAACAATTAATTTCCTACTACTTTGTTGTTCACATATCAAAATTTTATATATGAATTAAGTTAAAGGTGGGATATAAGATGCAACAAAATAAGTGCCTTGGGTTACTTTAAAAGTATTTTGATGCTGGGCGGCCGCGCGCCTAAGACGCTCCGTAGGTAAGGTAGGTTCTGTGCAATTTCTTTCTCTAAAAACATACTTGTTTTCTTAATTTCCGCTTTGAACAGCTTTTTCTGAACATGCCACGCTCAAGATGAAGCTACCCTACCCCTCTGTGCGGCTTGTAAATACGTGGCTGACGACAGTGGAGCGGCAGAACAAAGTGTTTCCAGACTATTCGCGAACTTCCTACTGGCGGATATTCTGTATTTTATAGATGAAATCGATACTTTGATAACTTATCAGCTTTATTTTATAAACTATTACACAAAGTTCGGGGACAATCGGTTTTGTAGTTTTGAGGGAATTGGTGGTGGTGGTGGCGGTGGCGGCGGCGGTGGCGATGTTTATTCATTTTATTCACGGTGTGAAAAGATCTTAATATTCAAAGTAGTTCATGCCCTTCAGACTAAAATATCACAACAGTTTTATTATTTTTATAAACTTTAATTGGCCAAGGAACACCATAAGCCTCTGGCAGAAAGAAACAAAACTTGTTTTTAAAGTACTTTTAAAGTGCTTTGATGGACATTGAAAACTTTTGTTAAAACTTCACAAGGTATTTAATTTTTTTAAAGCTAAACATATTTTTAGATTTTGATACCAAAGACTGTGCTGGGAAAATTCTAGGAGTATAGTATAAATTTTAATGCGCGTGAAATAGGTAGTGTATTAAGCATATAAAATGAGAATAACCAATTTTTATACACATGACCACATGTCAGATTACCTGTATTGTCACACCTTTCCTCTTTTGTCTAGTAGTCTCTCTCCTCAGATTTATTGCTTTCCTCTTGCGGCGATATGCCACTTAACCAGTCCTTTCCGCTGAATTAGCTTGTTTTGAGCCCTTTTTAGCGCATATTTTGTTCAAGAACTGCCGAAAATTGAAGCAGGAAGTTGAAATGTAGTGCACAAGGCACTTAGAGCCTACACCAGAACTTTAAAAGTGACGGAATCTAAAAAGTGCCAATGTCAATTGATGACTGAAGGTTTGGGGAACATTTATATCCATAAACCTAAGCATAGTTAATTTGATAATTTTCCGCTCATTTTTCAGTCACAGTAGTATTAATTTGTACAACTAGGGTTTTCTGAAGAGATTCGCTAAAGTTTGAACTGCAAAGTGTGTAGGAATATTTTTTTAGAAGCGGTGCAGAATACAGAGTACAAAATGACAGCTACAATACGGTTTAAAATATTAAAAAATTAATAATTTTGTCTATAATGATATGTATAAATAACAAATTAAAGGAGAATTTCTGAATAATAAAAAGATAATTATTTAGAAGTATTCGCTATTCAGTTTTTCTTTAATAGGACCATAACAAGAATATATTTATTTTTTGTAATGTACTCCACTACAATTTTCAAACTATAAATAATTTAATAGTTTTATATGCTAGAAGTTCCAGTCCTAGATCAGTTGCATTGCGAGCTGGCGGAAGAATAAACAAAATGTAGCGGGAAAAAAGGCTTTATGTTTCATGTGCATGTCTACAAAGTTTTCCATAAGATCCTGTATTTAAAGTTTAAAAACTAAAAGTTAAAAAAGAGGATTAAAAAGAAAATCTATGAAATAGTGTCGAATGAAAGAAATGCATATTAAAAGATAGGCTAAGGGAAGTGAAGGTACAAAATACAATAGGGCGCTGAAGGAGAAGAAAAGCAGCGCACGGAAAAAGGGGGAAAAATGAAAACACTAAAGAAGATTGCAATGCACTCGGAAAGTTCTCTAGTTTCAAAAGAGTACAGGTGCTGTGGGAAACAGCTTGAGGTCTGAAATCGATTGCAGACGACATTTTCAACCCTCGAGAGGATAACAGTTACCCCTTCCTTGGGAAGATGAGACGGCTATGGTCACAGAAAACAACAGCACTCCGTCATGGACATCAAGGGATGGGGTTGTCGGCGTGACAAAGCGTGGTGAAGGTTACAGCTTCTCTAGACTGCCAACTTTTAATTAAAAACCCAAACAAGTACGCGGTGCAACACTGCCACTAACATTCACGTTTCAACTTTGCACGTTTTAAAACATCGTGCTTATGAAAAGGAAGGCCTAGACCACAGTTTTTTTTTTCTTCTCACTCTGAAGAGCGTGTAGTGAAATGCACACAATGCACAAAGGCGACGAAAAGGTGTCTTTCAACGCAGTTCTCTGCTTAAATTTTATATCATTGAATTAACCACACGTGATAATCACATCAATGTGGACTTCCATGCAAAACAAAATAATGGTTGACTTTCTGAGGTCCAGCGATCAGGTTCCGGGTTCAATTCTGAGCCGCACTTTGTTTAATTAGGAGCCTTTCATGATTAAAACCCACGTTATAGTACAGTATGTCCATAAAAACACTGCCACACTTTAAATTTGTATTACGTCACTTTGGATAATAGTATTTAATAAAATTGCAACATTCAGAGGAAAAGCTCAAATATTGCATATTTTTGGGCACGTCAACAATAAACGAGATAGCAGGAGTCAAGGGAATTAATCATAGAAGTTAAAGGTAAAGATAAAGGGGGGTAGAGGTACAGAAGGGGACACCTCGCTCACGTCGATCTGCACAGATCTATTGTGGCTACCAGGAGACAGGGATCAAATGAGGGAAACGAATGGGTCCCATCAGACTGGCAGCTAGACAGGCCCACCAGAGACGCGTGGAAGTCCCTAACAAGTACTGAGATGTCATCTCGGCGCCAGGCCCCGCCAAGCAGACAGTATCACACCGCGAGGCCGGTTCGGTATCGCACGAAGCGTACCCCCTTCCCTCAACGGAGGACAAGAGCCAACCGGAAGCCACCTAGCGGCGAGAATAGCTGTTACCGTGCGCAGTCATCCACGCCACCGCCCACACTACATGTCTGGAACTGCACCACCTAAAAAATATGGAAATGGAATGTAAGGAAACGATGGAAAGGAAACCGTGGGATGAAGTAATACACTCCAGCATTCCCCTAAGTTACATGGGGAAACCACGGAAAAACCCATATCAGAGTGCGCGGCCACGGGGATCGAACCCGCGACCTCCCGAATACGGGTCACAGACGTTACCGCCTGAATCATTCCGCTCGGTATCATAGAAGCTAAACTAAATGCATTTATGTTTGTGATTGTCAATATGGGTTCATTATTGGATATTTAGCAGTCAGGTTACATGTAAATGTTTGCTTTTAAAATTGTATACATACAGTAACCTGTTTTAGGTTACCAAGAAGAGCAATGTCGGGTAGTTTAACTTTTCTGTCCTTTTTCACAGTTTTAACAATGATCTTTTGATGTCAGATACATATTTGCATTTATATACATACTTACAATTAACACCCATTGATTCAAAGTATCCTCTTGATGTCTGCAGCATCATTGCGGGGCCACATTAAGTGTCTATGAAGTATAGTAAAATATTAAATAATAAAATCTAAAAAAAAAAAAAAAAAAAAAAAAAAAAAAAAAAAAAAAAAAAAACCGGAAATGTTAAAAAACATATTTGAGTTATTCTTTCGAATGTCATGATTCAATAGATTATAAAAAGCTACGTAATATCAGTTTAAAGTATGACAGTACTTTCATGGACACCCTGTATATTGTGATATAAGGATGGTAAGTGATTTTTACTGAACCAAGGAAAAGTTTGAAGAGACAAGAGACCTGTGTTGTGTTTTTACTAATCCTTGGAAATTGAATACAATTTTGGAAGATAATCAGTAATATAATTAGGCGTATGAATTAATTCTGAAATACTAACCTTAGAATATAACATTCATCTTTCTTGTCTTGATCATTGAACTTATGTAACATATGTTAGCTATAGTATCACTTAAGATTTTCAGAAATGGGAGAAGTACAGCCTATTTTCCAATTTTCTTCGGTTTTAGAGTCAACACACTCGTTCAGGTTAGCCGCCATTATTACTATGGGTAATTATTGATTTGGTAATGTTTATTTAGCCCAACGTGTATTAAGATTTAGTGCCCTCTGTATATCTTCGATCATCATTACAACGAATGTTGGACTGATTCCAATGCTCTGTTCTTTTAAATGATAACGTATGCAATATAAGTAAGAGGACAATTGAGCTGGTAAAATCAACAAGTAGGTTTGATTATATTTTATATCTTCATTAATCAAATATGTATTGTTAAGTTTAAGGGTCTGAAAATGTCAGCGGGCGTAGGTCTTAAAGGTAAGTAATATATAGGTATATATAGGAGGGTAGATGTGAATACGGGATAATTCATTTGCTTGGAATGTCAACATAACCCTAGAAGTCATGAAATCGTACTATCTTCCAAAAAAATAAGTCATGGTTATTTCTCAAGTCATTGCTCCCGATCTGACCATTTAAGTGAGACAGTTTAGATTCCCTTTGTGAGCCCTCATAAGAAAATGTAAACCAGAGTTTTTGAGAAGACGATTGTCTTATGTTACAGAACAATAACAAAGCTTTGTAAAAGTGTGAGAATTATATATTGCATCTGAACTCTGCGGGAGAAAGATAAATTTCAGTATGTTACGTGTGCATCTCTAATTCAAAAGCGCTATAATAATTGTAAATCAGAATAAGGAAGATAAAAAATTAATGACATATAAAGATTAAGTCTTGTCGCTGTATATAAGACAGTAGTAGCTTTTTCGTGGTCAGCGCCTTGAGATAAGTTCTCATGAAAATATCGATTTATTTTGAACCGGGAGCAACAAAGAGCAAAAAGTTAAGGAATTGATATCATATCTTTGATACCAAATTAGAAAAAAGGCATCTTACCACATACAACCATATTAAATTACTAGGCAACGAGAGAATATGTCATGAATATAAAAAAGAATTCAAGAGCTATACGTATTTTCACAAGTTAAAAGGGCTATACAAATTGCCTCCATGGTTGAGTGGTCAGAGAGCTAAATTCTCACACGGAGGTCTGGATTGGTTCCAAGGGCTTGGGAATTTTTCTTTAAGTAGGATTATTTCCTAGCCTCCATAGAGTGGAAATACCAATGTGAGAATGAATGTGCTTCTAAAAGTAAGCTAAAATGACGACAATCAGCAGTAATCAAATCTAAAGGCTCAAATTGTAAGAATGCCATTAGACGTTTAAATCAAACGTATGATCTTAGCTACGGGTATATCATCTAGTCCTTATATTTAAGAATAACTGCTTCATTAAAAATAATACGATGTTCACATTGTCGTGAGTCGCAAAAATGCTTGTTTGACGGTGACCGCTGAATCTATCCAACTCAAGCGGCACTGGTACTTAATCACAGTTAACATTTCTGTAGGGCACCAAAGACCGGACGAGGAGGACGCGAATTTTATAAATGCATCATCTTTAACTATCCTGTATATGATGCACCTACTTTCAATCCTACAGCTGCTAATTCGCATGTGAAACAAATTTTGGTTTGGCTTGGCTCAACTCAAAGAACTTCATTTCCATTCAACTCCCAGAATCATAACTACGTGCTTGGCAACTGAATGTACCACGCACAGACATCTGGTTTCCAGGTACACGTTGAGCTAATGGTTCTGTTAGCTAGACTAACCCACCTCATTACCTGTATCTGAGCTAAACTGCACCGCTCACGACGCTCAAAACTTTTACACTGCCTCGCTAATGACTAACCTTGGTTAGTTTACATACGTAAATTATTTATTGTGATTGTCTGTCTCCGTGTCATTATTCATAAAATTATAAATCTTATGCTTCAATAATTTTGGTAACATCAAGTAAACATCGGAAGACCGACGCGCAGATGCGCTCCGTTTTAAGGAGCACGCAGGACAGCAGTGGTCACAAGTAGCGAGAGGAGAAAGTGCCTGAAAATCCTTAGACACATCTATGTAGAAATTAAATAGTGAATAGTGTAACGGTTGAACAATGTTATAGTAAACAGCGACTAAATAGTGCTCATACAGTCAGACGAAAGTGGCAATAAGCATGTGCAACACCTAACGTGGCGTAGCTCACCACGTTAGAATAAATTAGCTTTCCTTATTGATTGCCCTTCACGATTTATTTTAAGCTATTTTCATTTTCAAACATCGAAAAGCATCTGGAGTCAACAATGAAAATGGCATGCCGGGTGTATGAAACAGTACCTATCACAGTTGTACAGTAGATTGCCCTTAATCTCCGTCTGCGCTTTTCATTGCAAGTACTTGATGCGTGGCAATCGCAAGTTTTCTCTGTCTTTCAGTTCACCCTAACCTTGTCAAATACTTGCCTTGGAACGGGTTCAAATCTGACAACATGCAGCTAGTTATATACAAGATTGTGTTTTCAGATAACTCCTGTGAAGTATGAGAGGCAAGCAGACATATTTAAGAATACTTTGCATCTAGTGGATAAGACATTAAAAACACAAATACTTCAGGAACGCATAACGACAGGAAAGATACCCGACATAAATTACGTATGTAATTATGTATACGTTTTTTTCTATGTTTAGGCGATGGTTAAGTCTCCCAGCTTAAAAACGGGGAATCAAAGACAATCCAACACATGTTTTGTTCCTCGGACAATATGAAAGTAAAAGCTATTTTGATAGCCTAAGCAATAAGATACGCATGTTTATGTATGTGTTGTTTATGTATGAAGTTCTTTTAAAATACTGTTATTCCATCCATAGAAATGAGGACGAAACTAAATATATTAACACACTTTTAGCTTTTCGGTTATACAGTTCACGGAATGACTGAAGCGCGTTGACATTTTATTCCAAAAATGCTTATTTGCGGTTCAGGGATTTCAAAATTCCGTCCTAACTCCAAAGAATCTTTTTAATGTTATGGATCTAATGACTCTGTCTTAGGCGAGCGCTAAAGTGGGACTGGTAGTGAACATTAATGGTTTAAGATCAGCACAATTGTACATTCTCGTAATTACAATATGGACATATTGATCAAAATATGTGGCATGCTTGTAACTATGTGCTTTTGGTAGTGTTTTAATGTAAACGATCAGACATCCACAAAAAATAACAAGTAAAGGAGGGAAGCACGCACAAAAACATGGTTTAATAACATTTATTTTCTTAATATAACTTAATATGACGCGATTAAAACGTAACAAAACAGCTAAAGTTTGTCACGCACCTGTCCATTGTGTTTGCAGGTGTATGATATCTCTGCACTCCCATGGATATCTTTAACATTTCCGCCACGACTGTCGTTTCTTCAATGGTGTTTTCCTTAGGTAACAGGTGTGTTCATGATCTGCTTGGTATACGCTGCCTAAGGGTTGTTGACAATCAGAATGCAAAATTAATTTATGCATTTGATAACTTTGTTTTATCGTAAATAAGAACTCGATTTTATTATACTGAAATCAAAACTTTGTTATTCATGCATTTAATATTTTTGACTAGTATCATGCTCACTAATTGTTTTATGATATATAAGACATTTATTTTTGCCACCATTAAAATGTTTTGAGGTACAGCAGGTGCAGAGAGCATTTTAACATTAGTTAATGTCTCCCGTACTTGCAGTTAACGTTTGGCTATTAACTCTTTCCCTTAGCTAAAATACTAGTTAACCTATGTTATATAACTTCTTTATTATGTATACCGTTTGTAATACATTGCAAAATACAACGTCGAACTCCGTTACATTAAAAATAATAATTACGTTACTGCTAAACTGGTCACAATACCAAAAATAGCCCAATTCTTTGAGTAAGTGAGAGTCAGTCAGTCAATTACTGAGTGAGTGAGTGAGTGAGTGAGTGAGTGAGTGAGTGAGTAAGTGAGTAAGTGAGTAAGTGAGTAAGTGAGTGAGTGAGTGAGTGAGTGAGTGAGTGAGTGAGTGAGTGAGTGAGTGAGTGAGTGAGTGAGTGAGTGAGTGAGTGAGTGAGTGAGTGAGTGAGTGAGTGAGTGAGTGAGTGAGTGAGTGAGTGAGTGAGTGAGTGAGTGAGTGAGTGAGTGAGTAAAGTGTAAAGACCCGTTGACAACGAGGTCATTGGGGCCCGAAGTTCAAAGATAAAAACAGAAAGACTTAAAACCGTTTACGCTAGAATGAGCACATTCTAAAACTCTAAAAACCAAACTCCAAAAAAATAAAATTCGAATTAAAATTGTTTACAAAGGTAAATATTGAACCGCAGTGCCTTCTCTACGCAGCTGTGTAGTTGCCTATGATTAAGTGCCCAGTTCTTAGATCTTTAAGCAAGAACCACATACATTCTGGGAGCATATCCTGGAATGTGAGGTTTCAACTAACGTAGTGTTCATAACTTTCTGGCACGTTTAATTTCTCAAGTTTTAGTCCATTAAGGAATACCGAGAAGGAGCAGTTTTTCCATCTGTAGGTGGGAGGATGTGTTTGTTTAATGGAGGCAGGTTGTGCAGGACTGTCAACAGCTGGAAACAAATTACTAAGCATATATCCATGGCGCTCGCCATTTCTTGGCATCTTCATTACGCTCAGACTCATGTAACGACTTCCTGAGAGTGGCTTAAAATAAATGTTTCCTCGCTATGCGCAGAAATCCGTCTTTATGTGTTAAGACTCGCTCATCTCCGTGTAAAATACCGGAATTACGAGGTATAAATAAAAGAGAATAGAAAAGAAAGTAAGCTCAGTGCTTCAGCTACTGAAAACCTATGATATATTGTCTGACAACGCTGATATAAATACACCAAAAGCACTAAGGTTGTCCACAAAGTATTTTAACGTCCACCCCTGGTTACTGAATTTCCTTTCGGGTCTCAAATAGCAGTTAAAGTATTGCACAGGGAATAATGGACCATATCAGATCTTGTGAGAGAATTTTCATTGACGGTTGAATGAAGGAATTTAACACAAATAGTCCGATGCCTTGGATTTATGTGATTGACCCATTTAATCTAAGCTATCCTTATACGAATGAATATGAACAGGTATTTATTTCTCAAAGCAGAAGTTACATAATTTGAATCAATTTTTATACATGTTTTGTAATTTTTCATCATAAAAATACAAATGCTTCATTTATACAGTATTTAAATATATTTTACTGGTGTTTCAATTGTTTCCATAATTTTAAATTTCTTTAATTTGAACTTTTGGAGTTGTTCCCAGGTTTTTGTTTGTTTGTTTGTTTTTTTTTTCTTTTTTTTTTCAGATGTTGTATTTAGAAGTCTTATACCTCTTCTTGCATTTGATAAACTGTCCCGCTTTCGCAAAAGAAACTCGCCACTCCACTTTTTAGTTTGTTTACATTTTAGAATACAATATCATATGCTATCTGCTCCTTCACACACTGGGCATTTTTCCTTAACATACCCATTCTTTATCCCACTTGAGTATATTACCCATATTCTGAAACCTTCACTTCCTGCTTTGTCACATATTTAAATATATTTCTCTCTTCCCCAATCCATGTACAATTATCTGTACTATAGTACAAGTGATCTTCTGTTAACTATTCTTATATCAGTCTATTCTTCATATACCTCTTGTTACTAGAGATGGGTTTTCATTACAGATATATCATGTTAAGTATAAGAATAGAGTAAGCTAAAACAGTGGTAATATATTTAAATATATGATGTTTGTACATGTAACCATCCTCAGTTCAATTAGTAAATGAACTAGCCTACTCTATCTTACTCTTTCTGTATTTTTCTATCTGCCTCGTGCTGATCGCGATAACTTTTTGCAGAAGTTGTCTTATTGCGCATTTGCTTGCAGGTACAAAGAGATGAACAAAATACGGTAGGCTAAATACTTTAAGAGCTAATAGCGGATTAGCTAACTGCAGATTAGTCATTCTTGGATCTAAAGAAATAAACAGAGGATTCTCGCTCCACTTAACAGTCAAGTAACGTGTAATATTACATGTCCTAGTCAAGCAGTTGCATAGGTGCGTTCGTTGGAATGGGTGGAGCAGAAAGTAATAATTCCGTTACTATATAAATATGGCGTCCCAGACCAAAGATGTCGTGGGCGTGCTGCATCAAGGTGTTCCTCTTCCAACCCTCTGTCACAACTAAATGTTCTTGGTTCAATTAAATATCTATGATATACGATAGCTATTTGTGTTTTGCTAACTGAGGTAAAAGAAGCACGATTCACTTACACTGGCTATCAGGATCAATATTGAGCAGTAGGTTGTGTGGCTTGCTTGTGCAGCGTCCTACGTCCTCGGGAGTAGGTATCGCTTCGCAGTTGTAATATATAGTTTCCCTGAGAGTACACGCTGCAGTCTGATAACTAGGTGACTCGGCTCTGTTATTGAATTAGTTCTTCACCCGCATCATGGAGGGCTACGTTACGTAAACATATTGTTACAAGCTGTCATTTTTAGAGAGTCTATGAAACGACAGACAACTACGGCCAATTTATAGTTAAAGGTTTCCAGACATTTGGTCTTTGTTGAACAACATTTAGAAACTTTGTTAAAGGATGTGGCACTAGATATTCGCCATATATGTCCTTTTAACATGGCAACCGCGCTCACGTGGCAGTATGTATCTTAAACTCTTGCGCAGGAAATACTCCGGTCAATGAGTTGGACCAAGTATCTGGTTGCAACAGTGACCTCCGAGAACCAGGCATTCCACTAGATTTGGGTTTTACTACCTTGGGCTACATGAGAGATCGTTTTAACGAAAAGTATCTCCAAACGGAAATCGCCTCATGATTAGAATCTACGAAGATATCAAATGCAACAATTGCAATGGAGAGTAGGGTCCGGTAAAGGCAAACCAGGAAGGTCACATTATGTGTTGAACAGAACGGCGCCAAATTGCTTAAGGATTCACACATTGCATCATAACAAAGAAACTAAAGGAAGGAAGTTTAGTTGCAGGTAAAAAAAAGAATGGGTCAAATTTCTACTGTGAATAAAGCAGTATATAAAAACAGTGAGTGTATCTAAATCATGCTTTAGGAATGAAAAGCAGACGCATATCCTATTCCATTACAGTCCAAGATGAGGACGACAAAAACTAGTTTGATAATTACTTTGGAGCCGGGCCTGTTGGATCCAAACCATGAAGTTGATGCCACTGATGATCATCACCTTAGAGCTTCCAGAAACATCGCAATAGAGGCAGGGAGTTGGCTACCTAACGTAATTGCAGTCTGGGTAGCTCAGTTGATTGTGCGCAGTTTGACCAGCCTAATGATCCTAAGTCGCAGATACAAGCCCGGCCTAGATCAATCGTTTTAACTGTGCATAAAAGTGACAGTCCCATGTCAGTTGGTTTACTAACACATAAGAATAGCTTCTACGAGACGAAATTCTGACCATCATACGATCATGGCAATTGACCGCGTCGATAGAAAATGTTTTCCTTCCATGCAACCACTGCTCAGATCTAGCTGAGGTACCCAATAAGTTACCTGGGTAAACTAGTACAGAAATCATACTTCAAGTGACAGTTTGCAATGTCTCTGTGTTGATATTCCAAGCATTGTCATTCTGCCTAGTTCTATAAATAACATGATAATTACGATGGTGCTTTCTTATACTCATGTAGAATCGGCCAGCTTCATTACAGTCAACGTCATTTTACTACATGTAAATAATATTCCGATGCCCATTACTGCATAAGATTTTCGTTAGGTTTTATTCCACGCTGGATTTCATATAAAACGAGAAGCTTATTGTAGTTGAGGGATGTAAACAATATAGCAAAAAGAGAGGAGAATGGGAAACGAGACTGAGGATTGAAGGAGGTTTTGTTTGCGCAGTACATCTATAGAGAGAGAAGCATTGTTATCTGTTTCATAAGCAGTGTGGGCAGTAGATAGAGATGGAAACTGCTTGCATCACCTCCTGTTGTGGAAAAAATGGAATCGATTGAACGAGCTGACCACAAAGAAAGCAAGCAGTCGTCAACAAGAAAGATGAAAATCACTGCCAGTGACCCAGTTCTAAGGCTCAGAATATCCGATGATATCCTAGAAATCATCTTTCTGTTGCAGAGAGGAATTACATTCTGTTGTTACATATACTGCAATCGTAAACAACTATGCTGATTGTTTTCATATCTAGTTACGAATATAAATGCAAATGAATGAATTTGACTTTTCTTACACTAATGTAATGTTTGGTGGTGCTAATAATGTCTCTGGATATGTACAGAGAGACTCAATACATTGCACAATAACTTCAATAACGCTGTGAATCTCAAGAACCCCATAAAGTATTACCTAAATTTGAAAAGTATGTAATAACACACCCATTAGCTATACTCATATAATCAAATTGTAGAGCTGAGATGAAATTAAATATATGGAGGGGACACATTGATCACGTGATTGGGTCTTTTGTGCAGTAACCCCCTGGAGGAATGGCTGAAGACCACCTCCGTAGCGCAGTTGGTAGCGCACCTGCCTCTGGCGTGGAAGACCTGGCTTGGATCTTCTTAACAGCATAGGATTTTTCCCCCACTGGGAGGTCTGGCACGGGGTGCACTCGGCCTCGTTAGGTGCCGGGGAGACCAATTGAGGAGCTTTTTGATTCCGCATAACCGGCCAGAAAGGATCGGGGCGCTGACCACGTTTCACCCTCAAGTACTGCACCCCACCAATGACGTGTAACGGGCAGAGGTGAAGGACGCAGTGGCTGGGCGGAAAGCCTTGGCCCTTCATGGGCTGTAGCGCAAGAGGTTTAGCTTAGTTTTTTAGGAATGGTTGAGATGAAGGAGCCACAGATTCGTTTGGTCTGGAGGACTGATAAATCTGGTTGGAAGGCGCTGAACAACTCACCTAATCCACTGGAAGGCGGCTCTAGCGGGAATCGGGAAGAAGTCGAATCGAGAGTGAAGGCTTAAAAGGTCATCTTTTGGTGGATCCGAGAAGTTCCTCGCTATCCTGTACGCCATCATCCGTCGTCAATTGACATACGGAGTTGGGTGCAACATGAAAGAGTGAGTGAGTGAGTGAGTGAGTGAGTGAGTGAGTGAGTGAGTGAGTGAGTGAGTGAGTGAGTGAGTGAGTCAGTGAGTGAGTGAGTCAGTGAGTGAGTGAGTGAGTAGGGTTTAAGGGCCCGTCGACAGCTAGGTTATTAGAGCCCGCAACATGAAAGAGGGAGATAAAATGAGGGACAAAAAAGAGGAGAACTAGGTAGAAGACACTATCCCAGCATTCGTCTTGCGACTGCATTCCAATGTATATATGTATATTCATTATGGGGTAAATGCTTATAAAGTAAGATAATTGGTAAAGCAGTAACAAGAATCTAATATTTTCTAGACGCACCTCCATTCAGAAAGCCGTTGATTAAATATTTTTTTATTATTTTTGTGCCTACGTGAGTAAGTCAGAGACAATTTCTCCAATGCTTATGGCAACCTGCTCTAATTGTAGTCGGTTTAGTGCTATTACTCTGGAGCCCAACTGCAGGTCAATGCACAATGGGCAAATATCATAACACTAGTTCTTGCGCCTCCTGGCAATCTTAAGGTTGTGTTCGTTTCTCATAACTAGAGGGTGGAAGATTGTGAAATTGTGAATATGTTTGGTGCACATGAAGTCTGTTGTTGCTACTCTCGCATGTACACAGCGGTAAGCTCCTGTTGATGCATATAATGACGTTACGTCATTCATTCTCCGTATCGCATGTGACCACACGTGATTTCGGGTTCTACTCATAACTAAAGGCCGGAGACGTGTGCGGTTTTACATAGGTATACCGCATATGGATCTTACTGTTATGGCTCGCGCATGTAAACAACTGCAGGTAGACACAGCCTGACCATGAAAGAACACCATAACTCCATGTATGCAGCTCAAAATATTTTACTGCACTAAAATAATTAATGGGATACTGGGCGCCTATATGGCCGTGCATCAAATATGACTCTCTGCAATCCAATTGTCTCCTCTACTATCTGAAAAGATGAAGTCATTCTTTTCATTACTATTTTTTGGAATATAAGCAGTATCTCTTGTTTGTTGCTAGCTACATCGTAAATTATATTTACTAAGTCTAATACCTGATGCAGTTGCTTGCACATGCACTAGAATGCTCGAAATTCCCTCAATCCGCTTGGGTACTTCTCTTCGATAATGGATATGAGAGAGGCTCAGTTGAGGAATAATTAGTCCTTTGCTCGAGAATTGTTCATAAGTACCGCTTGTTCAACTATTTAGTTTACACAATGTCCGCTACAGAGTTACCCGAGATGCACAGAGAAAGTGCCGAAAATATTTAGCAGGGAAAATGAACCTCTTTGTAAACGAACTTTAAATTTCTATGGTTTACAAAACGTTCTGTTGAAGAGTATACTCACAAGAGTACTTTACAAGAAGTTGACAACTTAACAAAATTTATCATCCAATTGCTACCAATATGTTGCAGAAGGCAATATTAAAAAATCTGATGTATTGCACTCACATGACTTTCTCTACTCTTTTAGCAACCATTCTTACAAACTCTTATTCCTATATGTTCTTCGTGTTACTTGAGATAAACATTTCCAAAACTTATTGCTTATTTCCTTGAAGGTGCAAGGGGAATATGGGAATACAGTAGGCTTTAATCGATAGTCAAATCTTTTAAAGCTTCCAAATTCCGTTCCCTTTGCACGGTTAACATATAAAAATGAATAACTATGTTCCATTTGACAGAAGTATAAGTTCTCCAAAACTCACAAAAATAACAAGGAGTACCTTCGAAATGGTTATCTCAACAAACTAACTTATTTTGATAATAATTGTGTCTTTGGTCAATATCTCCATTTTTGTATTGTAAAAATTTAGTCTCTGACCAGTTATACAAGTAATTCAGAGTAAATAGAACTACATGGGCTATAGCCAGAAAATTCAAGGTATATATTTATTATGCCATAAAAGTAATTTATATAGCGGTTTAATCAAAATAGAGCCATGTTCAAGAAAATCAATTTTTTTTAAAATGCTCCAAGTAAAGGGTAGTTAAGGGTGGAGGAACTTTCTTCAAATTCTTGGTGTCACATCCTTCAAATATATTAAACTTAAGTACCAACTTTGGTTTTTATACTTTTTATTTTTGAGTATGTTGTCCACAGACTGACAGAGACACAGACACATACCTTTTTTTAAAGCTGCATTTTAGTGGGCTCAGGAAGCCTCTCAAATCATATATTTCCGGTGAAATCTCATGACATCAAGATTGTTGTTTGAAACATCCTCGGATTACACTCGCATGACTCTCTACTCTTGTACCGACTAATCTTACAAATACTTATCAGTCCTCTGCCTATTTCATGTTAATCGAGATAAACATTAGCAGAATTTATTTTATTAGTAATGCTATTGTAGAAGCAATGGAAATATGGAAATAATACAGGAAACTTTAGGCAATAGTAATATCCTTTAGAAGCTGGTTTCTATGTGATGGTTTTAAAATTCCGTTCTCTCTGTATGGCTGAGTGTAAATATAGAAAATTGTGAACAAATAAAAGAATATCTCGGAAATAGTTCACTGCATTTCATATAAATTGTCATTCAACGAAAACTGCAGTTTACAAGTTTGGCAAAATACATCCAGTGAAGAGGACCTTTGAGGACATTCTCAGAAAATTCAAGACATCATTTCATTCGTTACTGATGTCTTAAAAATGTGGCATTTAAATCAAAATCGTTAAAGCTATGTTGAGAATCTTCACATTTGGAAACTCTTTTATATGTAAAGAATAGTTGGTATTACAAGAATTTTGTTAACATTTTTCGTATTACGTCCTTGGAAGATGCTGAAACTTAATTACAAGATTGGCTTTGAGCAACTTTTCGTGTGCTGTTCACAAAAATACGCGCGTACTCTTTCCAAAAATTCTTTTTTTCTTGGCTCAGTGGACTTCAAAACATGTTTGCGGAGAAATATTGACAAAATTATTTTTGGCAGTAACTTATTACTTCCGCTTGTTATTGTACATATTAGAAAAAGTAAAAGACAAGCCAAACAGTGAAAAGACCAAAGATACTTATGACTTCTACGCTCTTAGTTTAGGTCTAGCAAAGCTTCTTTGAGCTTAGTATAAAAGAAATCTAAGGAAATTTTATTTGGATCCTTGATATCCAAAACCCTTAACACATTTTAGTTTCATTTGAAACTGTAGCATTAGAATGAAACTGTATTTGAAGTTTGTCTAATTATGCTGTGGATTTCATCGGTGTAGATGACAAAGGTCATCATACTGGAAGATCTCTCTGTAGAATTATTTCATGAACCTCTGACAAACACAGACGCTATGGCCTGCACTTCCGTTAGTAACAGTTCGTTAAACAATAGACAAACAGAATTAAGCTAATCAGCAAATGCAAACTCATGTCCCTATGGTCACTTCTAAAAGCAAACACTCGGCGTACAAAAATACTTCCGAACTAAGTTTGGCATTTTATAAAGGGCCGTTAATAAACCAGATTAAAGAGTAAAAATAATATTTATGAAACATTTAGAGAATAATGTAAACTGCTGTATTTTAGAACGCCAGAGAGAGAATAGGTGAATATGATGGAGAGAAACACAAACATAAATGGACGGTCTCTGAGGGGAAATTGGTTTAATTTTTAACGAGAAAAGCAAACGTTATATTTTCACTGCATCTACGCCATAACAGAAAATGAGAAACACACGTAGTAACGTCAATAATTACTGAAATGCGATACACAAACTTGTTTGCCCTTGCGTAACTGCTTGGTCAATGGCTACTGGAGTATTCACATTGTGATGCAAATGTGATAAATGAACGAGTGTTTAAGAACATATTTGTATATGCCGAATCGGAGAGGCTTTCTTTCCAGTAGGCTTCAATACATAGCATTCCTGAAGGTGCGTTTTTTAAAGACTACAAATAAACTAAAGTAGACAAATTTCAAAAATCTATTTAATGTCAATACCAAGTCAGATATCTCCAATCACAGCTTTTCCATAATTATAGCAGACACCAAATTTAATGGGAGTGAATACCCGACTGTGACAATTCCTTCCTTGTTGTGCAAATAAATTTTATGGTCGCAAATGATAATTATATCACCGCTTTACAGTTTATCAGTTATGCAAAAGTCATCCAGAGTAAATAGGACTACGGGCTATAGCTAGAAAATTCAAGATATACAGTTCAGTTGTCGTAAAAAATATTTGAAACACTTGACACTTTAAGCAATTTAGAAGAAAATCAAAACTTTGGAAAAATTTTCCACGTAAAGGGTAGTTTAGAGTATAGCAATTTTTTTCAGAATCTTCGTGACGCATCCTTAAAAGACATTAAACTGAAATATCAACTTCGGTTTTTAACCGACCTTTCGTTTTTGAGTTATGCTGTCCACAGAATGACAGACACATCGAAACCCACACCAACACCCAATTTTAATATCCCAACTTTGGATTGGATGAACTTCGATTGGAGTCCCCGAGTTTAGCGCACTATATACAATTTATATGTGTGTTGAGAATTTTTCCATCCGCTTAGACCTTGACGATACATTGTGCTCTTATACAAAGCTGTCCCCTTGAGGAGTATACAACAAAGGATGGGTCACCTTCCGGTGCTCACCTTTAAAAGCACGTCGAGATCGCCAATTATTCTGTAAATATCACCTGTAGTCACATCACTTATAAACCTACTTATTTAAAAAAATAGAGATATCTGCATAAGAATACCTTATTATTAGATTGATATCAACTGGAAATAACTAACCTAGTGTTGGGGATACGGTTAAAGTTTCCGTCACACGTTTTAATTTTCCGAAGAGGTTGAAGGATTATATTGCACTGTAACTAAATGAGTAACAAAATTCCAAACTTATACAGGGTGATAGAGGTGAAAGTGCGGAGTAGTAGTTTTCAGATTGCTTAGTACAACTAAATAGGGGTGGCACGGAAGGTATATGGTGGGCCGTTCTCGTGATAACGAATGTATGGAAACCGACTTCCAAGTTTTGCTGCAAGGAATATTACCAAATTCAATAGTTCACGCATTAAGATTGCAGCTAAACAAATTGTCTATACGACGATGTAAAAGACACCCCGAAATAACATGGTTCTTAGAGGACATACTTTAGCCTCACGTTATAACAATTCCGCGCTATATCGAAATATGAGCTTAGAAGTCACAAAAATGAACTTTCATTATTATTTATTTCTAAGCCACGAATGATGCTTTTTCCTCATGATTTTGTTCTTCGTGCACAGTTATGCGAACAAAATTACTGTGAGACGCTTGGGGCTTGAGCAACACTTTCTTACAATTTGTGGAATTCCTTTTTAAATTGTTTTATTTAAAAAGCCCCGTGGAGTAGCAATACTTATGCTTGGCCTCTTTCTTCATGTATTCACAATCGTTAGCAGCCACCGTATAAATCTAACTATAAGTGGTTTTCCTTTTAACTTGGGAATTAAAGGCGGGATTATCACAAAGGTAATTTAACATCCTTACCACAATACTTTACAGTGAACTGTACTCAGGAGCAGACGATTCACCTACGTATCGCATCAGGTAACACGAACCGTAAATTCACTGGCTACAGGAGAGAGGGTTAAATTCAAACTAGCTAACTAGTTTCTGGATCAAGGTCACTACTCTAGAATGAATACGCGAGTTGTATCAGACAGATCTAAGTGTGTTCCTACGTGCATTCTATGCTACCAAAATGTCCAATACCTGTTTAAGGGACACAAGACATATGTATGTGTGCAAAAGCAAAGCTCATCAGTTAGAAATAATTATAGATACATACGCAGCTCCTAGTAAGAACCTTTAAATCGCGCTGAGTGAAACAAAAGAGTAGCATTAGGCAAACCTTCAAAAATGTTGTTTTCATATAAAAGGCTAACTACAGATGCACTAGTGCGGTTTATATTCTGTTTATCTTTAGCTTACAGCTCAAATCTGATCGCTTTGATGTTTAGATTTACTCTGCAAAGCCTATACCGAATAATAATAATAATAATAATAATAATAATAATAATAATAATAATAATAATAATAATAATAATAATAATAATAATAATAATAATAATAATAATAATAATAATAATAATAATAATAATAATAATAATAATAATAATAATAATAATAATAATAATAATAATAATAATAATAATAATAATAATAATAATAATAATAATAATAATAATAATAATAATAATAATAATAATAATAATAATAATAATAATAATAATAATAATAATACAAGTTATAAGCTAACAATATCAATAATAATAACTAACAATAATAAACAAATACAGTAATAACATTAATAGGAATACGAAGAAATTCCAATGAAGCATTACGTGCCCTCATGCTTGCTCTTTGCAATCTGTAATTCAAATGTTAGACAGTGGCAGCATATACAGGAGTGAGTTTATTTCTTGGAAAATAAAGATCCTATAAGTAGAATGTGAATTTTTCGGTTGTTTATACTGTTATTGTCTATTATCACGAAGTACACAGCTGGTTCAATTGCCTCTCACCTAACGTCCCGCTGAGAGGCGCCAACGCCACTTGCCTCCCTTCCGCCGTGTACTTCTGCAACTGTTTTAACACACGAATGGTTATCTTCTTATGGGCCATCTCGTATAATTCATATACACGCTCCGAACACCTTGTATATGAATTAAGAAAAAACATGCTCACTATCGTCATCTACGTTAAACATACCAAACCATTAACAATTTTCTTTGAATTGAGTCTGCAGTAAGATTTATCGATAAAGGAAACTTAAAATAATGTCGATTATTGCATCGTTTCTACCTTGCTGGCCGTAAATAATATTAAATGATGAAGGTGTATTCATCAAACGAAATACAACTGGATTCTGCCTCTTTTTCAAATAGTGCCGTTGAAAAGTTCAAGAGTAACATAAAAGTATAACCAGTAATTGTGATTTCGTACATATTTACCTAAATTGTATCTAATGTGTGTGTACGAGTTTGAAAGTTATACACAATAGCTTTTAAGCACTTTTGGAAGTGAAAATGGGGTAGAAAATAGCACAATTACTCCTTCGAGGAAAGCAGAAAGTTTGTTAAATGGTCTTTACTATTACTATTACTACTATTATTGATTGCTATTAATGAGTAGAGAAATTCAGGGAACTTCTGTATGAAGTCTTTAGCATTTAACGAATATTCGCTGGCAGAAATAACAACAGGCATGCGTGTTTACTTGTCTAACGTAAGCTAATTATCTAAACAAATACGAATCATTGATGTAGTGTGCTTACAAACAGGTGGAATTGTGGAGGCCTTCTAGCGAAGTTGGCACGCAGCCAATTCTTGTGGTGGTGGTGGTTCATGTGATTAAATTATCCATAATTATTAGCCCACTAAACATAATGCCCGATAAGACAGAGCACAGTGGATTAATGTTAATTAACTCCATAGAGTTCCGATAGCAAACGGGCAATGTTTGTAAATACAGCTTTGTGGGGAGAAATGGTATAACTTGACCTACCATTTACAAAACGATGAATGAATAAGTCATGTGGGTAAATACTCACACTCCAGCCAGAGCAGAGATCAGCTCAGAAGTACTTAAGTGTAATAGCATTTATGATATTTATGACCACATTAGGATACTTGGGTGAGGCATACAGATAAATAAAGGTATAAATAGTTAAATATATATGATTCAAAAGTAACGGAAGCACTTCAACTATAAAATCTGATTGAGAATTAGCATTTCTTCATTTATTTTTGTTAGTTTACTTTGACTGCTCAGCTGTTGAACTCCCTTATTTTCTTCCGAAAGTATCAAGAAAGGCCCAGAGAACACATAACGGTAATGGCCAGAACTTTGCAAGATATCGGTGGATATAAATACAGAGAAAGATGTGGTTCTTCGTTATCTATGGGTCAGGCCGTAATGTCTGTGGCCCGCATTCAGGCGGTTGCGGGTTCAATATCCGTGACCGACCTTCCTTACCCATAGCTTTTTTTCGGAGGTTTTCTCCGATTTTCTCGTCCCTCCATTTTGTTACATTAATCATTTAATTTCAGTCGTCATCCGTTAGGTTTCTTTCAGAGTTGAACCGTTAGCGAGCGTCGTGGCAGCAGCACGACAGGTGGAACACATGCGTCCCCCGTATTGGAAGGCGAGCCACTAATTTCCGCCCCTCCCCCAGGAATGGCACAAGCACGAGGAGGGGAAGGGGAGCTAACCCAGCCTCCGTCGGGGTGCTGCTAACTGGGAAGTATAGGGATCCTGCCACCTGCTCTGTCGTGGCAACGTTCTGGACGCCCTTAGGATTCATTCGTCTCATCTATTCGCTCGGGGGGTCACATCAGGGGCAAAACTACAAAGGATCGTCTTTCGGTCGAGATGCTAAGGGCCCCCCCCCCCCGCCACCGGAAGTTGTCATTGCGTAATGGGTAACATCCTAGCCTCTGGTTTTGAAAGTCACGGGTTCAAATCTGGCAGAGCGCGATGGATTTCTTTTTCGGGCCTAGAAACCTTTAACCTGGCTTCATTCGGAAGGGAAGTAAAGCCAGTGTTTTTGTGTCGTAAGTTTACGGAACGTAAAAACACTTGAAGCCTACAAACAGGCCTCTGTGTAAAAGGAAACGATCTTTGACGCCTAATACAGAATGAAATCCTGATAACCATGGTTAAATAGTGTCCATAACATTAAAAAAAAAAAGATTTCTTCAAATGCAGAGAATGGTAAGAGAATTTGTTTACACGCTTGTAAAGTGTGTCGGGGCAAATAAAGAGATTACAACACCTAAGAGTTCTTTATTTATTGGTCAGGGTTGTTTTAAATGATTTATAGTTCTTTGTCAACATATCCTCTTGGCAGTTATTCATACAACTTTAATGTCATTGCAGTAACTTACATTCAGAAGTGTAAATGTCAAATGCATGATGGAAACGTACATATATGAGTGGATCTTCCAAATCGCCAACATACAGGGAAACTGGACACTGCCATCCATCCTGTATTAGAAATCAACATTAAACAGAACGTGTGCGCTTTTACTTTAGTATATTTACACATATTTTTAAAAAGTCGATTCAACCATTTAACGCCTAAATGAGCATGGACTGTTCTATACAGCTCCGGTTACTTTTTGCATTTTTCTATCTAGAGAACTCAAGATGATCGTTGTTTCAATTACCCTTAAAATGAACACACATTTATTTTGAAAAAGTTCAACATGTTATAGCGCCGTGGTTACGGCCCAAGCTTATGGAAAAGTTGGCGTCGGGCATTTGGAGATACAAATAGAGATAAATAGAGATCAATAACACGATAGCACGCTCGTCCTGAGTAAACATCAGAGATGTTATCGACAGATCCAAACCACCTCCAGAACATTCTAGAATTTTGTGTGGAAAATTCCAAAGCCTGTAAGCCAGATAAGTGAATTAATGAGCATGTTTTTAGTGTAACAATGTGCTCGTAATTCAGACCGTCCTGAGAGTGGGCTTATGACGACAGTTGTGATATTTAGCGAGTATTGCTTCCGCGAGAGCTCACAGACGTCTTATGCGCGATTTCCCAGCGTATAAATCATCCGAGACGGAGGCTGCTTCGTGCGTATTTCATTCCGTAACTACGTCACGAAGAAAGGTGATGTAACAAGGGATATTTACGTGGATCACATTAGTGAAGTGACTAAGCTATTGAAGTCACAGTGGAAGTTAAACAACATTAAATGAGTGGCAGTGAAAAATGGAGAAGCTTACAACATGCACTAAAACCAGCTTTTGTTTAATAGCCAGCAGAAATTAAACGAAACTCTGTTGTTAGATTTGGAGAGCTATTCCGTTGACACACAAACTAAAATAGGTCTTTGAATTATCTGTTTTCTTACTCAGCTGTTTTGCTAGGATATTATTGTACTACAGAGCTAAATTTACAAAATCGTGTTTTCTTTTTGTGACTAACGTAACTTAAGGATTAAATGTAATGACTAAAACCAGCTACAGCTGATGTCACGTACACTGAATGAGGAATCAAACAAAGTCTTAAATGAAGCGAATTACCATATTTAGGCATTAACAGACATAACAATTCTTAAGTAGGTGACTTCAAATTAGCTACCTTGAACCATCTTCGGTGCATAAAACTAACATAATATCAATCAGGGGTCATAAGGTGTGTAAAGCGTAGTCTCGTAATTAGTCTGTACACGTCAGTAGACTGAAAGAAGAATGAGAATGGTTTGTTATCAGCGACGTCACATGTAAAATTCGGTAAAACTTTCCTTTGAGGCGGGGTCGGGTTCGCTGGAGGCGTCGTTGCTTCCCTTCCCGGTGCCTCCGGCTAGCGTCTTACCTCATCGTCTTCCGGAAATGTCCTGGGTTTGATGCCCGTCCTCGGCTAGCGTCACTGTTACACCGTTGATTGAGGATGGACTACCCTTCGGTGAAAGGAACGATGATCTCAGGTAGTGGGAAAGCAATGAAAGTAACTGGTGTGGTTGGGCTTAGGAGCAACAATAAATTTATTGATAACTCCTTTAATCACTAATTAAACATTTGTGTCATTGTTAAAACACTGTCCTTCGTCCGCATAACGGCACTGATATGCACGGCTTTTAAAATGCATAGACAATTCCTTTTGTTGCCTCTAACACTAGGCTAATTTCACTTAGCGCACGACTGCCCTAGCATGCGACACATCTATAAATCAAAATTGTTACATTTCGGTTCGCGCTCGCCAATTTACGCGTCCAATTTTCGCGCTTATAACGGTGTTCCTTTATTTGTGCATCCGCACCATCTTCTGCCTGTAGTATGTGTGGAACTGTCGTAAATTTCGCATTTCCATGTGCATTCATGCACAAGAGCTCCTGTAACCTACTCAATTCCGATTGTTGGACCTTTTGGACGATTTTATACGTTTCGTATTTAATCCTTAGATTTGCATTGGGGCGTCCCTATTCCCTCCTTTAAAGTGCTACCTTAGATTCGGAACTTCCCTTGTTTAATTTTTGGAAGACGTTCGATCTCGCTTTCTGTCACGATAAGTTATGGAGTAATAGAACAAAGGCGATACACCCTTGTCGATATAACAATGGGCAGGTGAGCGGAGAGACATTCTAAACTGACTTGGTTTCCCAAAATACACAAGTTTTCAGCATCTAAAGCTTGGTACCGGACTGTGTTTTAACATAGACTAACATTTTTACTTTCAACACCGAATAATACAACTAAAATTTTAATATTTACATCTCACTCAGTAACGCCTCATTACGCTCAATTATGTTTATTACCTAATTAATAACGAAAAACATATTACTTTGAGACTTTCTGGTCTTTAAGTACCGCCTGACCTTCCATCCGGGCTTTAATGCTTAAAACATTTCCGTGCCTGCTCATTTTGACTTTCAAAAATTTTTTTCTAACGTACTTTAGGTGCACGTCATTAGTGTTTGCACATCATAATTAATCCAACAGAAGCACACGCAAAAACAGTAGATAATACTTTGGTACTTCTAATATGTTCCCTATTATAGCCCCTAAACACTTCATATACTACCTGAACCTACTGCTCTGAAATTTCTATCTAATACAGAATCTGTAAATAGTGCTTATTCAGTTTCGAAACTTGTTTTGCCCCCTGTCATTGCCGTTTAAGATGAGTTTAGAACTCTATTAAACATTTCAATTTTAATGTGTGTAAAACATACGCACAAGCATTGTGCCATGGCTGAATCTTACCTTTCACCAAGGTGGAAACTGGTTTTGATTCCGGGGGACCATATTTGGGGTTTGTGGAGGAAAAAGAGTGTTTGGGTTTCTGTATTGACCTGGGGCTGCCTGATCTAGGAAAAAATTAGTAATTGCACAATGTCTGCAAAATTTAACTCGATTAGCATGAAGTAGACAGCGAAATGAGTATTTGCAAGAATAGTTTGCAAGTGTGGTACATCAAATTCTTAATATAGGTATCTTATTCTCATTGTTGGAAAATTATAGATTTTATAATGCTAAGGCTTCAATATCTTTTAGATATAACCTCGGGTAGTAATTAACCCAAAATTTGCCTAGAGGTGAGAAATTTTTAATTTCTTTAGGAGTATTGTAATGAAAAGAAACACCAAATGAAGTTTTGGTTCCAATTTTTGCAAATAAAATATACTGAGTTAGCATAACGCCCAACGCAACAGCCCTGACGAAAAAGAGACCGCACAGCCGATTCGTCTCCCATCTCTGTCCACTACATGAGTGGGATGCAGTACTGGAGGGTGGGACATGGTCAGTGTCCCGAACCCTACCGGCCAGTTATCTGTCATCGCAACCTGCGGTCGTTACTTCTTTATCAAGTAGCTCCTCAATTAGCCCCTCTGGGATCTAACAAGGCTGAGTGCACACCCTGCCAGACCTCCCAGGAGGGGAAAAATCCTCATGCCGGTACCGGGGGTTGAACCTGCGTTCTCCACGCCAGGAGCAGGCGCGCTACCACTGCGCCACGGAGGCGGTCTGAGGCTGTGTATGCACCTTAAAATATATAACCATAGGACAAAAGCAGACTACAAGTGCAATGAAAGGCCGTTTCCATTTGAATTTAAATTAGAGTGATGGGAAGTTAACACCCAGAGGGACGTGGACAGCTAGGGCCTGTAACAACCGTAGTTTTAACACTTTATAATGGTGTATGTAGACTTTGTCAACGTCTCCAACACTTGCCGCAAGTAATTATAACCAAAACAATTTCCCGAGGCGTCAAGTGAGTGCTGCCCCTTAATTAAATTATAGAGAGACAGGTGGTAGCTGCTGTACCCAAATTTACACGCTGGTAGCGCCCCGTGCGATGTGGCAGCACTGGACAGTCGCGGTCTCTATCTAGTGCTGTCAGCCTGTCCTAGCTTGTTTTAAAATTCTCTCTCTCTCTCTCTCTCTCCCCATATTAACTTCTGCCTACATCCATTAAACACGTGATCACCTTCAATGCAACCAGTTTTCACTACGTGACATAATTAAATTTGAAATAACGGTTGCAGTGAGAAGAAGGGCTGCAATATTAATAATATACCTACTATTGATTTTCACAATGCTAGGATCAGCATAAGTTATTAGGTGTAACCTCTTCTTCTTCTTCTTCTTCCTTTCAAGGATGGGTCATTGCTGTCCAGTTCCGACACTAATTACATCTTTCCATCTTCTTCTTAGTCGACCCACGTCACGCTTCCCAACGAGTTGATAAAAACATTCTTGCCTTCGTAGTTTGTCAACAGACATTCATTCTACATGATCCAACCAGTTCTTCTAATAGTCTTGAATTCTATCTGGAATATTATTACTTTCTCTACTGGTAAGTAGGGGAAGTATTGTATTCCACCCAAAAATTCGATATCGAGATTTCACCAGAAATATGTCTTGAGGCCCCCTGAATCCAAAAAAAAAGCATTTTTAGAAAAAGGTCCGTGTGTGTGTCTGTGTGTCAGTCTCTGTGTCAGTCTGTCTGTCAGTCAGTCAGTCAGTCAGTCAGTCAGTCAGTCAGTCAGTCAGTCAGTCAGTCAGTCAGTCAGTCAGTCAGTCAGTCAGTCAGTCAGTCAGTCAGTCAGTCAGTCAGTCAGTCAGTCAGTCAGTCAGTCAGTCAGTCAGTCTGTCAGTCTGTCAGTCTGTCAGTCTGTCAGTCTGTCAGTCTGTCAGTCTGTCAGTCTGTGGACAGCATAACTCAAAAACGAAAAGTCGGTTAGAAACCAAAGTTGGTATTTAAATTTAATGTCGTTCAAGGATGTGATACGAAGATTTTGAAGAAAATAGCCCCACCCTAAACTACCCTTTACATGGAAAATTTTTCGAAAATTTTAATTTTCTTGAAAATGGCTCTAACGATTTTGATTAAAATGCCGAGATATTTTTATGACAAATGAAATGTATATCTTGAATTTTCTGGCTATAGCCCCTGTAGTCATATTTACTCTGGACGACTTTTGCATAACTCGTAAACCGTTAGAGATGGACCAGATCATACTATACAAAAATGTAGATCTTGGTAAAATACATAATTTATGTCTCAATAAATTTTCTTGTACGGTGAACCATTTCGGAGATATTCCTTGTTATATGTGTGAGTTTTGGAAAACTTAGATTTTTAGCTAAATGCAACAACGTTGTTCATTTTTTATAGGTTAATCGTGCAAAGAGAACGGAATCTCAAAGGCCAAAAAGATTTGACTGTCGCACAAAGCCTGCTGTATTCTAATATCTCCCTTGCACCTACAAGGAACTAAGCAATAAAATAATTTGTACGAATCTTAACATGGAAATATAGGAATAAGAGTTTGTTAGAATGGTTAGTACAAGAGTAGAGAAAGTCATGTGAATGCAACACATCAGATTTTTTATATTTAGTTTATCTCTTTTTTCGCTGCTTTTCTTTTTGTCTCTTATTGTTGCCGTTTCAACTGATGTGAGGAATCCTATTCGTGCCTCTTCTATCCGATCCTGAACTCTCAAGGTCCATGTTTTACTCCCATATAACACTACTGGGCTTGAAAAAACATTGTACATCCTTTGTTATATTTATTTCAAAATGACTCCTGATAATTCAATTTTTCCTGTTATATTTCTGCATGCTTTCCTCTAAATCTAAATTAATTTTATAATTCGTTATATTGCATCCGAAGAATTTCATCATTTTCACCTATTCTCCAGTTTGCTCCTCTACTACTATTTTTGCTCTCTTCATTGTTCTACTATCTATTGCCTTTAGTTTTGATTTATTGCAGGATAGCTCCATGTTACAACTTCCTAAATTATTTTTCAATTTAATTACATTATATTGGAGGTCGTTCTCCTTATTAGCTATCAATACCTGGTCATCCGAAAATAAAACAGTTTTAATCTTCTTATTTCTTTCTATGTTTATCCCTCTTGTATAAGGTGTAACTTTGGCCTCTAAGAATGAATTTAGACAACACACTACATTACTTTTCTAAAGCGTAGGTACTGATTAGGCATTGTTCCCCCTATCTGGTGGGTAAAATTAAAGATATACAGAGTAGAAGTGGCATGATCCATCACACTGTAACAGCAAATTTCTCATATTATGAATAACAAGAAAGTCTAATACCAAAAATGTTGGAAAGCTTATAGTTTTCTAGAAAAAAAAAATATTTTTATCAAAAAAATGTATCATCATCTGGATGATACATTATACATCACCTTCATTGATTGAAGGCTCCTCATTTATAGCTATATTCATAGAAAATTGAATAAACGACAACTTTTTCCTTTGGCGTATTTCAATAGCTTCAACGGTTTTTGTGTAAATTAAATTTAAAGTAACTCACAATTTATTCCAACAAAAAGGCAAGAAATTGTGGGTTGTAGACGAGAAAAAGCTCTTTAGATGATCTTAATTCAACTTCAAGAATCTTATGCCCAAAGTTAAAATAAAAATGAACAAAACTGGCAACCTAAGGGGAAGAAAGCGATAATAAGGATTTATAAAATGAATTTAAACACTAGAGCGTGTTAATTTAACCATTGGGTGTGAACATTGAAGCACTGAATTTATCTACCTTGAAATGACTAAATAGCCACAGTTCGGAAAGTAATACATCATCTCCAATAACGGGATCATCCAAATTAACCCCAGACCAGAAGCCCCTTGCTTGGGCAAATTTTCGTTTGCTGTTTAGAAACAAGTGAATTTCAAGCAACTTACCAAGAGGTGTGGGTCAGAGATGCCTCTGAAGGTTGCTTCGGGAGGTCCCGGAGATCATAGTTTTTCCATGTCAGTAGGTGAAACAGTTTTGCTAGTTTTCATTCCATATCGTTTCATTTCCGCTCTTCGTTCAAACTACAAGGCTGTTGCGATTAAGTTGGAAACGTGCGCCCTATACGGTAGAAATTTCATTGAGGAGAGAACTATATATTGTGTAGCCTTCTGGGGATGAAAACTCTGAACATTTGGGAGAGAAATTAGGATGTCTCCATTACTTGTGCACTTCAAATGGTCATTATTGCTAATACAAGCGCAAATGGCATCACCACCATTGAATTTCGTATTCTCTTTACCGCAAGTCATATGGTTAATAAAACAATTTGAATCATAAAAGGCATTAGAAGTAAGTTCGTTAAGTGTTAAGGACTAGATGCAGAAAACGGTTCTGTAAAGATCTCCTTTTGGTTTCCTGCCATCATTGGCCTTATTCCAACTCCCAGGAACTATGTCAGGACCTGGTCATTGTACCGGGTGAAACCGAAATTATAATGTGAATATATGTAATTGACAATAGAAAGAAACAAAAGGAGATTCTAATCGATAGTTAAGGGGAAGACGTAGAAAGCTGAACAGATTAAAGTCTCAAGAATGGAAGCCTAGGCAGATTTAAATGAGTGATAAGGTTACAATTGTTGTATGCACGAAGCCGGAGCGATTCCGTGGACTGATTCGTATCTTACCATGACGTGCTCTAAAGTTGGCCAATGGAAATCGCTTCCTTCGTGTCGCCCACGCAAAACAAATGCAACGCAAGACGCACTCGTCTTGAATCGAGCCGGGAGTGCACGTGCAACTTCGTGATTTGTACGTAAGCTAGCGCGTATACATTTTTTGACGGTTGCCAAAGGGTGACAAAGTTCAAATATTATAATGTAGCAGTTGAAGTTACAAAGTTACATTCTATTTAAATATCGTCGGCAGTTCTCTACAAATCTGGAAATTTGCAAATAAAGTTAAATGTTGGTTAATTCTTCGTTTGGTTCCATTCCTATCACAATTCACGCATACCCTACAGATTAGGACCTCTTGCTAGAGCTAGTCCGGACACCAAACACAGGATAGGAGATATCCTGGCGACGAGATCTTATAGGTCTTAAAGACGACGTCTTCGACTTAAAGGAACGTTTGCGTCACTGTTACCTTTCTGTTAACTAGGACTCAATTGTATTAGAGTCTGACTCCACTGCATCACTTTAAGAAAACTGTCACTTAGCGGCGCAAAATATTCAGTGTTTCAAAACAATGACAATACTTAGGAATGGCAAACTGATACGTTTTCAACAGGCAAGCAGAAAAGCACGATTTGGGCATTGTAGAGCGTCGAAGTTTTAGAATGACTTGCGTATGATGAAGACTGTCGTTCCACATTTCGTCAATAACCTCGACAAGAGCAGTACATTACAAAAGGCTTTCAAATTACTTCTAGTTGATTGTCGAGTCTGACGCATATGAGCCAATGGATGCGGTGTCATAGTAAAAGTTTCTATCACTGCATGGATTCCTAAAACAAGGTTACAGGAAAAACTATACACCATTCTTCACTGTACCCCACATAAGCTGAGAGGTGCAAGATCTGATGAACGTGGTGGCCATGGTATCGCCCTCTCTACCGCTAGATTGATTTGAATATGCGACGTACATTTCGCACATTTTCATCAGCTTGGGAACCTGTGGTGTTACTGCAGGCAATACGACAACCATGTCCAGTAAATGTCAAGTAGAAAGATTCTGGCAGCAGACATGGCTCAAATTGTACTTCCGTATTATGATCATGGCTAATGGGTTGTACAACTACACATAAACAAACTTTATGTTCCACACCCTAGAGCTCCCAAACCATAATTTTTCGAACATGGGTTGTTACAAGGAGAACTTATTACCTGTGCCACACAACTTAAGCGTCGTCGGTGTTTGACACACCCGGTATAGGAGAGTTTTACATGAAGCAAAGGTTAACGTGCGGCTTTCTTTTGCTGACATTTCGTGTCAACTAAAAGCTACTATGGGGGAGGAGATGCCATAAATCCGTTGAACCTAAAAGCCGATCTCTTTCCGTCCAGAACTGTTTGAACTAAGCTCTCTTGAAGAGACAGCCGGTCTCCACGCCTATAGTAAATTAGGTTCTTTTGGGGGCTGAACTCTGTGCGCATTTGTGATGTCCTCCGTTATCAGCCTGGACAGCTGTTAGATTATATCGTCCCCATGAAGTGCTTTAGTAGTCTTCCTTTCCGGTTGACGTGCGTAAGTGATGTATTATCCACTTCTGTATTGCGTAAGCCAATGAATAACCGTTTCGCCGATAACAAATTGTGTCAAATATTTCTTGACAAATGTATATAAATGGTTTGCTACTTCAATAACTGTAATGCGTTTCTGCCTCAATTTAGTCACAATTTAATGTTAACGTCACGTTGCCAAATGTCTTTTGATTAAGAAATTAAGCTTTTCAATACAGTTTAACGTTAAATTGTGACTGCTTTCATTCTAATTAAGGTAGATATGCATTACAGAATTGTTCACACACTGTTTACGCGATACTTATTTAAATAAAAAGCTATATTAAGAGTCAGATGCTTTCAAATACTGGACATTTTTTTTTCGGTGACCCGGTTCTTTATTGCCAATAGCTGTATTGGACATACTTGCTACACTCATGATGTAGCATCCCTGGTCAATACATGGCTCAAACAGTACCTTCCACACGATGTATATGTATATAGATATACAGGTGGAAGGGAAGTCACTACATTAATTTAAACCAGTGATAGATCTCGGTATTTGGAACACATTTTGTATCTTACGTTTTTGTCGCTGGCCATTTCCTACGGAGATATTTTAGATTTATCGAAAACAAGCTGGCAACACTGCAGGTTTCACTTTCACTAGGTCAGTACATAAACAAACACACGTCACGGAGCCGAGCGGCTCGTGAGTGTAAACATAAAGATATACCATGTTGTGTCTGGTACCTCGTAATGAATAAGTACATCTGAATTCTCCAGTAACGCATACTGTAGCCCAGAATCACAATCTGAGGATATTGTTTATCATTTCCTTCAACTTCAAACTTAACCAGTTGCTGGTACTGCTATAATTTAATAAACCAAACCAGCTACCTGACTTATAAACACAAATATACATTTGTAGGCTCTTACAAAGTGTACCAAATGATATTTTCAAGGTGACAACAAAAGAATAAGCAACGAACCAAATGGTTCACCCACTTCACACGTATTGTTCAAAATGTCCACCATTTACGCACCTGCAAGCCCCACACATTTTTAACCAATTACGTCGCACTCTACCAAAACCACCATTGTTGCGTATTTCTTCCGCAGCCAGATAAATGCATTCTCTCAAAGATTCGAGGGTACTAGTTACTGTTTTGTAGATCCCGCTTTTCACATGGGGGAAAAAGAAGAAAAAATACAGCGAATTTATACCATGTGGAAGGGAAGCCATTACATTAATTTAAACCAGTGGTGGATCTCGATATTCAGAGCATATTTTGTATCTTAAGTTTTTGTCTCCGACCATTTTCTACGGAGATCGTTTTGTCGAAAACAAGCTCCTGACACTACCGATTGAGGTGTGTGTGTGAGACTTTCACTGGTTCAGTACATAAACAGAGTAATGTTGCTTCTTGAGAACACAAACAAATAACCTACGTTGTCCTTTTGTGTTTACTGCGGGAGTGTAGGCCAATCACAAGTGTCAGCTCCCAAAATATTAAAGCAAAAGCGAAAGTGCCAGACTTGTTTACATCCACAAACCACTTCAACTCCCTGACCAAGCTCAACGCAACGTTGTCAACATACCTCACGCCTGAAAAGCCGTTCGGAGTATTCCTTCACGTCTTTTAAGTGATTAATTATTTCGTAATCCTGTGTGATATCCCATAATTACTACAAAAGCTATGTCAGAAATAAGTTACTCTACGCATCTTACAGGTAAACTATTGTCTTGATACATTCTTGTGGAATTAGGTATCCAGTTTGGAAGAAAAACAATTTATTCTTTCGAAATCGGCTGATCAAACAATAAAATGTCATTGAACCGTTTTGTTTGTGTTGCTTCTATGAAGCACATAGAAGAAATGTAATGACTTCCCTTCCATCCTGTATAAATCAGTTATTAGTCCTGATGCAAAACCACAAGAAGCGATGACATATCGCCAAACAAATACATCCAGGTAGATTAACGGAGAAACCAATAATCAATTTAATTCTTTGGTACAAACTGGGAACATTAGCCGCCACCTACTTGGTAGTTATAAGTTAGCGATTATCAAATAAACCCTTATATGGAGGAAAATGTATAGTAAACTGAAACTGTAGCAGAATCTACTTTTGGATTATGTGGCTCTGAATATCACCATCGGAAACATATGCAAGTGGATATCTCGACAATGATAATGCAGCAGCGCGGCTGGGAACTTTTGTCTTTACATTTCTCTTCTCATACATTATTACTTTTTCAGCGGCAGTTTGCGCTGTGTTTGGCATTTGGTATGCTACATGGTGAAAACTGCTGTATTTATGGTGAACAGCAAAACGGTATTACATGCATTATTATTTCACAATAATCCAGAGAAAGATGTGTATTTTTGCTAAATTCTGTTTATGGAATTTGTGGGTCAAATGTAATGTTTACTCTTCATTGGCTAAGAGTAAGTAACGTTAAAACACGTTAATATAGCAATACGTGGAATCGTGTCGATATAGTACGCCGTGGATTATATTGGCAAGGACATACTTCTGTCTTTCTGTCACATACTTTACCTGGTTCTACCACTCCACATAATCACTCCTGAGACTGATATCGAGCTGTTTAGGTACTACATTTTTTATACCAAACAAATAAGACACTGTCAAAATAGTGACAAATATAAATAGTGAGAATCAAGCCCAGAGGGCAAAGGAGTGAAACAAAATAAGGTTTAACAAATGTAAGTTAAGACATACTATCAAAGATAAAGACTGGGAAATTCCACATTCATAGCTCCAATGCGGGAAAGGTAGCTTAAATACCTTGGAAATAACCTTTCACACTTCGACATCTTCCTTAAAGGACGGAGAGCACTCATTTGGTGCCCTTTCTTGGTCAAGGGAGGGATTTTCAGCTCCATGCATTTCTCGTATCACGTTTACCAACAGAAGGGTGGAGGGTGGAGGTTATGAGCCTGCTCCAATCTCTGTTATGCTTTCACCTATATCTAGTTTACATTGTATGCACACACAGTTGACAAACAACCACCTTTACTACTACATAATTATTACAGTATACGGAAGCCCCTTGAGTTCACGAGGGCTGCAGGAATACACAACAGCCATTAACTCTTTTACCTCAAAGTCTGAGGTATTATAAGTTTACTCATTAAGGGCAGCCTCTACTACCTATCCTACACAAGGATATCCCTGGAGAGCCTCTTCCACTCACTTTGTTGGCCATTAATTCGCTAGGTTTCGTTGTTAAAACATTTTATAGGGTACACAATAAGTAGTTTGAAAATTTATGTATTCAACATTACATTAACTGTATAAGACAATCGCATAGATCAACACACATACAATTCTCAAATATTATGTCTAGTCAACATTTACGCAAATACGCTATACATTAATTATGTACCTAATTTAGGCTTGTTTTGCCTATTAGTACTCAAGTCCAGCTGTACACATGCTCACAAAATGTGCATGCAGTTCCCCTGTTTCCCGTATACAATATACACTTGTAGAGAGATTTATGAAGTAAATAATACACATATCACATAGTCACCTTTTGGCTGTCTTTCTACGACAATAAGTAGGTTTCCATCATCTCTTTGCCAGATATGGTTTAAGCCAGTGGTATTCAAACTTTTTTCTCCGCGTACCCTCAAAGGTAATTTCCATTTCAGCCTACACCCCTGGACATCATGAAATCTGGTCATCTTGAAATCAAATTACACATAACCATATCTAAAGTAAATAATATTTATAACTTGTTTAATATTTCACAAAGAAGGATTAAATTAAAATGTAGGTACCCCCTAAGAAGTCCTCGCGTACCCCATTCAAGAATACGCTTTTAGAATGTATTTTATTTACATTATCCATCTGCTCCCATATCCATGCCTCAATTACACGTAGTAATGACCTAACTGTTGCCTTATGCATGGTTTGGAATTTTTTCAATGGCATATCTATTACCATGGTAAACAATAAGTATTCCAGGCGTGTATATTCACAAATGTTCGGACCGATAACACCAGGGAAAGGACGTTAGTGCGCTCAGAGCAAAGTTTTCCAAGTTATTACTGCCAAAAAGTGTAAAATATAGCACTCCCATATATCACATCAGGTCATGTCGAAACTACCTGCCTTCATTTTCTGGCGTTTTCTAAGAAATTTTACTAACATTATGCTTCACATTTACCTGAAGACTGAGAATTATTTATTGGATTTTTAGCAAGCAACAATTTGCTGTATCTACTGTAGCACATTATTCGATTAATTGTGCAAGTAGAGTGTAGTACTTCAAGAGATGGAAGCTAAGATAGCTGGAACGCAGCAGGTATTTTGTCAACTCGGTCGCAGATTTGATGCGTTCGAAATAGACACCATTTGAAATTAAACTGTCATACCTATCACCTTAAATCTGCTGTATGAGCTACAAATATTTAGTATTTAAAATCCTCTAAGTTTTCAGGAAATAATTTTGGGTAATCGAAATCCATTCGAATTTTTAAGGTTTTCTAATTTTGTTCGTCTACGTCTCGTGATTATTTCCAAGACTTCTTTTAGCAATGCAACAAACTATAGTTTGATATATCGAGTCAACAATAAAAAATTTCAAATCCAAAAGAGAGGCGGCAGAAGAAGATATCCCTCCAGTTCTCGAGAGAGAGAGAGAGAGGTAGAAGACGCAATAGAGAATCTGAAGATAGTAGAAGTGCAGGAGATGACGGCAGAATAAATGAAATATTGAAATGGGTTAAGGAAAACCTACTTACCCAATCACCTCCCTCTTTAATAAAATATGGGTTACCGAGGAGATACCATGCCAATGACAAGAAAGCACGATAATTTTAGTAATAAAAAGGAAAATAGAGAAGACTTGAACAAGTACAGGCCGATAAGTTTGCTGAAACTACTCACAAATCGACTCACCAAGAAAATGGGTGGCGAATAACCGCCAGAACGGCAGGTTTCAGAGCTCAATGCAGTGCAATAGGTCACCTGCAAACCGTAAATCAGATTATAGAGAAAACAAATGAATCCAATCTAAAACTTTATATGGAATTCATCGACTTCAGGAATGCGTTCAACTCAGTCGAACATAGCAGTTTACATAACATGAATACATCCAAAATTTATAAGATTGTTGGGAATGATTTACATTAACTCCATCTCAAAAATTAGAACATACGTAGAAAGAAGATACTTCAGAATAACCTAAGAGATCAGACAAGGAGACCAATTTCTACAAAACTGAACTGTATCATAGAGATAGTACTCGGAAGTATAAGATGGAATAAAAGTTGGGGCTGAATATAAATGTTAAAAAAGCTAATCAACCTCAGGTTCGCAGATGATATTTTACTTTTTGAAAACTCAGTCGCAAAACTTCAAGAGATGCTGAGACAATAAGAGCAAATAAATGGGTTTGCACAAAAACCAAAATTATGAACAACTACATAAAAAACCCTATCAAGCGAACAGTGAGCGAATAGAACATTGTAATAACTATATCCATCTAGGCCAGATGGCAAGTCCAACAGGAACAATAGACAAAGATGTACCAGGAAGAAGAAAACTAGCATAGAGTAAATTTTTGAGTTTGAAATTCATCCTCCAAAACAAGCACATAAGGCGGTGTATCAGGCTGGAAACCCTACAAACTAGCATTTTCCCCACCTTACTACATGGCTACCAAACTCGGACGCCAAGACAAAGGTACACCTTGGTTTGCAAACATGCAAACGAAAGATGCAACGGAAGATCCTAAATATGGCCTTAAAAGATAGAATCCATAACGAGGTGCTAAGGAGCAGAAGTAAGATAAGGATGTAACCACAAGTGCACAGATGATCCAATGGAGATTGGCAAGACATGGGATAAGAATACAGCAAGAGAGAGGGGCATACGCCACAACAATATGGGACACAAGAAGAACGTGCGCAAGACAAAGATGGTCCAAAGAGTTCAAAGAAATGACAGATATGCAGTGGACTCCAATAACCAGCGATAGACTTCAATGTAAACTGACGCTAGCAACACCAAAACTAAAGTGAGCAGAACATACAGCCATAGTGATATAATGCAACAATAATAACTAGATGTATATCTTATATACTTACCTGAGTCATTCCACGCCAAATCGCACAAAATATCGTAAAAATTGACCTTAGTATATAATATTTTCCTGAAAAACTTTTTGGTGTTTTGGAAAAAAGTACATTTGATCCGTGTTTCTTCGCTTTATAAAAAAATTTTGTTAATTTTTTAAATGTCCCAAAAATCGCGCGCTCCTCACCCTTGGAGCGATCATACCTCCGATTGTAATCAAGCAAATTATCTAATCTTTGGTTCAAATTAAAGATGATGGTATTTTGTGAGGTATTTATCAGAAAATTTTATTAATTATTAATATTATATTTTACACGATTAAATCTAAAGTTAGATAGTAAAACCAACTCGACTATTTAAAAATCTGAAAAAAGAACTAAAAATACACTGATGTTTATTCCATATTCTCAGAAAAAATCAGAATGAAATCTCTAATAGTCCAGTTGTAATTATTAAAATACCAGATTTACTCACATTCTGCCTCGTCCCCTCTGGAGCACTCACACACCTTGCATTTTAATTGTATGTCACTGTTTCCACAGTGTTAGACTTTCAAAACTATTGGGCGTGTCCAGAAGCTATGAAGTCTTATATAAATTAACCTAAATAATAAATTTCCTACTTATTGTAAAATTTACAGTGTTGACTTTGTAATACTGACGCTTATCACTGGATGGCCGATGGTCTGGCAGAAGCGTTTTTGGAATTATATTTTACTCAATCTTCAGTTTTATTTCCCTTGTCTTCATTACAGCAGTAGAAAGAAATGATATCCTCTACACCATTGGCATTGCACACCTACTATACCGCCACTTTGGACGTTACTTCTCGTGTTTATAAAGTCCAATGACTGTACAAACTTTAGAAATAGTCTAAAGAACGTTGGAATTTGCTGAATCCGAACTCACAGAGAGCAAGAAGAGAGACATAGTAGTTTCCCATCTTTAGTAATCCAGGAGAAAACAGAAGAAAGAGAAGCAACAGATTGCAGAAGTTTCGTTTACTGATTATAAAATGTAATTCCGAAAACATTTCTACCAAACCACCTGTCAACCACTAAGGAACGTCAGTATTCCAAAATTGATATTGAAAATTATATCACTTTAAATGTTGCTTTTCGTATTTATAAAATGTCCCCTGCTTGTTTATTATTCAGTGTACAAGAAGTACTGCGATGCCGGCCAACAGCAACGCCGGCAGCGGCAACAGAGCAAAAGCTCGGGACCGGGTTGCCTCACAATACCTGTGCATCAAAGGCGTTGAAGGTCAGCCTGGCTCACGCGACTAGTTGTAGACACGTGACAACAATCAGTGCGGTAAAACAAGGGAGTTATGATATTCGCGAAGTGTCCGGTGGCCGGCGTATTTTTAGAGATTACAAAAAAAAAAAAAAAAAAAAAAAAAGTGAACTTCGGAAAAGGTCCGTGTTAGTCATCTTCGCTACATAAGGAGACGAGGACAGACAGATTTAGTAGTAGAGAAGCAGTAGGTAGTTACAGACATGAGATACGTTTTAGGTCTAGTGTTTGTATGTGTGTATATCTGTGTGTCAGTTGCATATGTTCGGTCGTCGTGAGAGAACAGGCGCATCGTGAAGGAAGACAGCGAAGCAATTAATGAGTGTGGAGTGATTGCATCATCAGAGTCAGCTGCTTGAGAGACAGAGAAAGTGAAGAAAGACAGAAAATTGTGTTAAGGATACAAGAGGGAAACTGTTGTGAGTTGTAATATCATGAAGGACTGTAGACTGTGTTAACTAGGAGAAGATAACTGTGTATTTTTTCAAAACATTTTAAAGTGGAACAAAGTAACTGGTGTGCACTTCTGTCTTTTTTTGTCACAATGTAAACGAGTCGTGCTGCAATATAGTTTACCATTTATTTACTTAATAGTGGTTGAGTGCCAAGTCCGGGAATTAAAACACGAGATTGTAAGCCGCCATTAGAATATGGGATAAGGAAGTCCTGTGAATTTTCATATTTCATTGATTCTTAGAACTGTATTCAGAAGTGCTAAGCGATGTGAACTGTATATTGCGTAACACTATATTACCATTTCAACTTGCTTTATTTTGTGTAATATGCACCTTTTAAGTTTTAACTATTCAAGTTATTTTCAACAAAAGTGTATCATGATTACTAGGAAACAGTCAGAAAATAGTTTCATATTAAGAGTTTTTATGACTATTGAATAAGCTTCTGTGTTTCGAAAACAGTATCTCAAGGTTACAAATTTATCTTCTACATACTATTTTTCAAGTAAAATACCGGTCACGTCAGTGTTTACTAAATATCAAATACCACTATTTATAATAAGTTTGAATTTTTCCGTATATGTGGGATTACGAGGTTTGGGAAGAAAACCAATTCAGGTCATCCATCCTTACTCGTAGTTTACTTGGCTCCAATAGCTCGTACAAAACCACACCTTCTCCATTTGCCCCATGTTTTAAGAACTGCGTCACCAAGTTATTGCTTGTTAACAAACAACCCAGACAGCATAAATTTCCAAGGCTCGTTATATTTTCCGCAACTGCGACGCTGGTTTTGCAGAGATATGTCGCTAAGCTGCATTAGAAGTGAAATACTGTAACTGCTGAAATTCGTCTTTATTTGTTATTCTCCTTCCCTTCGCTTTCTCTCGCGTTTCTCTGACCTCGGAAAGTTGAGAATTTTGTGCGAGTGACTTCCATCTCGGTACAGAGCTTGTTTTTGTAATCCAATTCCGCAGAGGCTAATTGCATTAACGGCACGTAACTTGGGAGTGTTTCGAGACGTGTGCTTTTGACAAGGAGAAGCAGCAGGAGAAACTACATTAAAACCTTCAGCGCTATGCACGTTTGGAACGCAAAATAGTTCCTTAGTACTACTAGTGCGAAGAAGTGGAGACAGAGAATGATAAATGGTACAGTAATGTATCTTTTCGAGCTGGAAAATTAGATGTCACAGTGTGCCTCTAAGAGATGGAAAATGAACATCCTATAAAATTTTCATATTTAGACAGCTTCCGTACTTTACATAGTTGCTTACTATCAGATTTCCCCTTGCAAAGGACTAACCACTGTTATAATGGATTACGATCTTTTCGTGTTTACGTCAATACCTTTTGGAATTTATGCAGGTGCTCAGGTTTTATTTACGTTTTCTTGATATTTAGTGATCTAAAGTATGAATTTATTTTCATTTACCTGGTTTATATGCGCATATATTCAGAAACATTTCAAAACCACGCTCTCCTACCACCCATACTGGTCACCATCTGAGTTAAGTAGGTCAAATAGTGTAGCGTGAAATGCATACTGCGCTCAAATAGATCGAGGCATTGTACATTTAAGTTGAATCTCTCACGGGTTGCATAACAATGACTGCATGGGGCTTTAAAATAAGCTGCATTGTAGTGAACAATATCTAGAGCGCTAAAATTGCCAAGCAGCGCATACTAAATGTATGTTTACAAAAACCCGTGGACAAAAAACAAACAGAAAGCTATGGGAACCGACGCTCTACATTGCAAACTTGTGTATTTTATTTTACTAATTTATCATTTAAAGAAAACAAAATTACAAAATCAGATACGTAAGTGAGAGTTTGTATTATGCACATATTTTGTCTACGAGAATTGAAAAGAAAGCAGTTTTCAGTATAAAAATTGTGATCTGTATATTTCCAACCTTTTGTTCTATATCAGAGACCTCGCATCAGGTAAATAGCTGAAGGTTTACAAGTTGCAAGCAATGAATCTGCCCAGAAGTACCTATAAGATTGTATCCTGCATTACTTTGTTCCCTGGCGCAATACTGAATTGTAACAAGTTTACAGGCATTGGCTTCCATGCATTGCTAATCCACCGATATAGTTCATATAAAAGCCACGTGCAGATTGCTCTTTCCACTATGCGGTCTTGGATGGACTCTGTTACTTAGAAGCTGGTTGGAGTCTGATTTAGGAACTACCTCGTTGACCAACATGCCGATATTTCCCGTTCTGTAAGTAAATATGAACTGTGAAAATTTTCCCGAGGGTAAAGGGGGATGTATTTCTTTTATAAGCTTGACACATTCGCATCGTTTTGCAAAGATATCAGCATGTTTTTGTAACGTAGCATGCTGAATACGGGTCTCCCGCTTGGAAATTGTAAAAAAACTTCTTGTTACAAAATGTGTACCTATTATAATCATATCGCGAGGTAGGTGTTCATCTCCCATGATTAATCACATATAACATAAGTATGCAAAACTAATTTAGAGCATAGAGAACTTCATAGGATGCATACAATTTAAAATATAAGTTTTGTCTCTCATGAAAGATGGTATAAACTGAACCTTCACTACATCATACAAAATAGGACCCGCATTTTGATCAAAGAGATAAAAATAGAGCTCATTTTCAACAATTTCATGCCCTTCTTTGTGAAAGGAACTTCTAACAATTCTTTCACGCCTTCGTTTTTTGGAGTACAGCCGTAGATTTCTTTGTTTACTCATATGTTAATAGCAATAATATTAACAATAATAATAACAATAATAACAAGAATAATAACAATAACAATAATAGCGAAATTTATAACAAGTTATATATCCAAATGTTTGCAGATTAATCACTTTTACAGATACTCCACTTTTGCACTAAATAGAGCTAAATTGAAAACCAAGATTTGAAATTGAACATACCTATTAATTTTTTAGTTTTTCTACTAGGTACATAAGTACTATCTTTCAGAAAAGTAAATACCCATCTTCAGTGAGACGTGCGCGAACGGTCATCTAATTCTCAGGCGTACTTGCATAGGTGGTATGAGAATTAAATTAGTCATATGCTTCCCTTACTGTTCGGAGAACATGGCAGCCATATCACCTCGCAAGTTACTTCACCTCGCAGTTTGGAAAAGTAATATTTCAGCAATCCTTCTACATTAACGCGCAAACATTGCAGATTTAACTTTAGTGCACCTGCAAAACATGTTCTTATGGTGTGTCTATTAAGTTGTGGACTAGAACTCAAATGATTCCAGTGTTGGTTTTAGACTTACAAAACGTGAGCGGACAAAATCCGTGTATTCCCTATATCTGCGCTGGCTAAGGCGTGCTGCTTTAAATGTACAGTGTGGTCTGACATTTATTTTTCTTTCCCTTTTTCTTTTTTCTTGTTTAACGGGAATATTTTTATTTATATAACCCGTGCGAAATATAAAATTATACAAACTAACGGAATCTATTTCTCATAGAGCTCCTCCTTTAGGTATCTTTATTCCGCGTATCGTTGTAACTTTTCCCGCCGTCTTATGAATATTGCAGTATGATTACAATTTTACAACTGAATGCTTCATAAGATATTAATTGCAATTGCCGGAAATGAAGCAGGGAACACGCCTACCTCAAGTGTCAAAACATTCCTCCTGAAATTAATATTTCCATTTAAACTTTCACATTCAAAATCATCTCTATAAATTTAGAAACACTCCACAGATATGCCAAAGGAAAATGCAGAGGAAGATCCTTGGCATCTCTCTGAAAGATAGCACAACAGGCTACGAAGACCAAGTGGAAATGGGGTGGCCACGTGATGAGGCTGCAAGATGACAAATGAGCTACCACATGGGACCCTTACATCGGCAAGAGACTCCCAGGAAGACCAAGACGCAAATGGTCGGACTTGTTCAGAAAACAAGTAGGAAGACAGTGGACCACCATAGCCAGAAACAGACAGAAGTGGAAAGAACTAGAACAACATATAAGTGACCATGTTTAGTGCATTATGTACGATACCCTCTTACGCAGACTAGCTCACCGCGTGAGTGTTTTAAAGTAGCTACCCCTACTTGTATGAGGCCTTTGTCCTCAATGGGACATCACAGGCTATTTTCATTCATTCATTACTATATTAATATATATAAGCGTGTAGTAGTGTAAATTACCAGATCTGGATGCCAGTGAATATGACACACTAAACAGAACAGAATGCAGTTGTTTAAGCAACCTAAGCAACCTAAGTTGTTTATTTCCAAGGAGACACAACGTTACCATGTCTCCATTAACTCAATTTGTAGCAGTGTGCCTTCATCCGATTCTCCAGTCCTGATAAAAAGTTGTAGAGAACTAAATTCGTTTGTTAATTTTGTATTTCAGAAAATAAATATGTGAAAGACGAGGAACGAACCCCCGGCAGCTAGCAGTTCTGAATTTCACAGTCACCGACGAAGTGCTCTTCGCTGTTCGTCACTTGGGCACTCCCGCTGTATCATATGATATTAAGCTAGCTGTCAATACCTAAGCAGCTAATTTCCCTGCAAGGCGCAAAGTTCGTGTGAACCTTTAGAAATGGTTTTAAAATTTGCTGCTTTTCTTCTTCTAAGTATTGGCTTGCATTTATATAGCAGAATAAGAAAGGGAATATTTCTATAACAAGCACGGGTGTCGCAGTGTTCAGTGTGGAGTTTAAGTTCGTTTTGTTGATTTGTTTTAATGACAGACAAATGAATTTGAAATTACTAATATCAATAATTAATTTATAATTATTACCTACTCAGAATATACGCCTATCTTCAAGAACAGGAACATCTTTAAGACGTTACCTGTGTTCGAGAACCCTTTCTAAAGGTATTATGTTTGTTATCTTTGACTTTCGCCATGGTCCATTTTATAAGCGCGCTGATGACCAACTAGCTGAGCGTCCTTAAAACAACGTTAATACTGCATTATGAAATGATACTGTTTTATATAGGAATCGTCCTGTGATTATTATTAATGAGTTCAGAGATAATTTTCATTACCAGAAGTAAACTTTTGTTTCAACAGCAACACTCCCGATCTCTGCAAGGTGGATCGGATGGGGGGGGGGGATTCTTCGTTAAAAGGCGTATGAATCAGGATGACAATGATGTGGATAGCATCTCAACTAATCAATGACAACATTTCCACTTTCTTCAAATACAGAAGGATCACTGCAATATTCAGCTAAACTGCCTCAATAATATACTCTAAGCTGTGTTTGTGAAGTCACAGTTCACCAGGGTTGCCAACTCGTACGATAATTATGGGGACATACGATAATTTTAATGTTTGTACAATGGTTGTCAACCCGTACGATAATTATGGGGTTGTACGATAATTTCAACGTATGATAGTTCAATATCGGCGAAATATCATTTTCACTGATTTGTCACTCCAGCAAATGAAACTAATTACAAATAACACCACTTTTGTCCTCATTGTCTGTCTCCACCCCATAGCTACTAAGCCTGCTATCCTTTATCCTCTTATTGCCAGTGTGGCCAGGTCTGATAATCTCAATGAACGCACTGTTCAGAAAATTGATGATCAATGTAGAAAACTCGGAATACGTGCTACTCCGTGTGAAATAAAGAACTTGCCTGAACCTGACAGTTTTTGGAATGCTATTAAACATATGTCACCTTAGTGGAAATACTGATTTCAAAGAACTGGCGGCCTTTGCATTATCAGTGGTTTCCTTGCCCCACAGAAGCACTTCTTGTGAAAGTTTTTTTTTTTTTTTTTTTCTTCTTCTTCTAAACTGGGTTTAATAAAATCCAAAGTTAGATACAGATTAGTACTCGATACGGTAAATGAACTCATTTTGTCGTGTCAAATTACGAAAGAACGTGGTAGATCTTAAAATCTGCAAGTCACCGAGAAGATTTTAAGGTTTATCTCAACAACAAATTTGTACAATGCTGCAACGGTCGAGGAAGCTGAACTTTCAGATGAATAATGCGAGAAACATAAGTGCTAAAGTTGTAATATTTGTTGAGTTCGTCAATCTTGTAAGTGCATATAATAAACATCATTACTCTTATATTTCCATAAGATTTATACTGATATTTTTATTGTTGTAGCGTTTGCTTTATGATGTACGATAATTTTGAATCCAAATCTATAATTTTGAGTGGCTGGTACGATAATTTTACTTTAAAATGTTGGCAACCCTGCAGTTCACCCCTTTGTTGTACCAAGCATCTACATATTAGTGCACTCTCTGTATGCTTCTGCATTCAGTTATACTGTAAGCCATAACTGGTTGGTCTTCGTGCAGTGTGATCGCTAACACGGTTACGTTAGTGGATATTGGTACTGCGTTCTAATGGAATATAAGTGCACAATGTTTGCATTGTTTCTACCACCGTTGTATCTCAGCAGTTACCCAGCATTCAAATGTTATGGTAGAAAGCCTAGCAATTTGCACCTAAGTTGAACTTTAAGGGGTGTAATGTTCCACGAGAACAGTTGAGATTTAGAATCCAAACTTGACGGTGTATACGAAAGTCACAAAGCTAGCACATGCTCTAAGAGACTGCATATATAGTCGTATTCATTTATAAAAAAACTGGGGAAGTAGCACAAAAACTAGTATTGCTGTGAGGGATGGAGGTGCTAACCTCGACCCTCTCTGCAGAACTCCACCCCACTCATGGAGCCCAATGGGCACAGAGGTGGAGGACACAGCCCTAGGGCATTACAACTTTGCCAGTTATCGCGGTGTACCGCCATATATCTTAGTTGTTTATTTGCAAAATATAAAGTATCCGAAGATACAATCATTACAGCTATTTTTAAGCACTTCGTCCTCATTCCTTTGCTTTTCTTTGCATGTGAGGTAATGCAAAGAGTACGAAATTTCAAATCCGGCATATGGCGATTTAGTTCCTGTATTGTCTCTGTATGTACTTACTTGAAATACGTAACGAAACTACTTCTGCAAAAGCTTATCCATAATGCACTATTTAGAAGAATAGCTTTTCTACTGAGAAAAAGTGAATAGTAAAGTGCAAAAAAAAAGTAATGTGAATATAACATTAAGTATTGCTATTGTTCAATCGAATCTCTTAGCTAGGAAAGAGATGTAGGACGTACTTGGGGTTTATTTAAGCAGAATGCGTAAATAAATTAGTTTTAAAGTATTATTATTTACAAACAATTACTATTACATATAGGTTTTGGTATACAGTACAATATGCTAAAACATTTCACTTTAGCAGATGCCTATAGCAATTGGACGAATACCATATCTTTAAACATCTTAATTAGAGGTGAGAAACTTTTAATATAAGCTTATTTAATATAGTTTGAATCCAAGCAAGATATGTATTAAATTATGATTATAAAATTTTTTCTAATTAAGCTTTCAGAGGCTACACTCGTTTAAGAGAAGCATAAGCCTGCTCAATCACTATGTCAGAGAAGTTGTCGATGCATCCAGGGGTAGGTCTAGAATTTCCCAAGAAAGCAACACCTACGCCTCACAACGTCGACAGAGAAGTTGCCTATACATTAGGGGCAATCTAACATTATCCGTGTTAATGTCAGAGAAGTTGTCGATACATCCAGGGGTAGGTCTAGAATTCCTCAAGAAAGTGGCATCTCCGCCTCACAATGGTGATAGAGAAGTTGCCTGTGCATCAGGGGCAATCCAACATTATCCGTGTTAATGTCAGAGAAGTTGTCGATACATCCAGGGGTAGGTCTAGAATTCCTCAAGAAAGTGGCATCTCCGCCTCACAATGGTGATAGAGAAGTTGCCTGTACATCAGGGGCAATCTAACATTATCCGTGTTAATGTCAGAGAAGTTGCCGACACATCCAGGGGTAGGTCTAGAATTCCCCAAGAAAGTGGCCACACAACGGCGATAGAGAAGTTGCCTATACATCAGGGGCAATATAACATCCTCTATTTTAATGTCGGAGAAGTTGGCGATACATCCAGGGGTAGGTCTAGAATTGCCCAAGAAAGCAGCAACTCCGCCTTACAACGGCGATAGAGAAGTAGAGAAGTTGTATATACCTCAGGGGAATCCAAGGAATTCCACCTTAATCTTTAACACATTCTACCATTTACATCATTACCTAATGTTTGTGCAAGCTTTGTTTGTAGGTAGTTGGATATGGATGATGGATATGTCAGTGATCACACGCCAATCAGTGGTACCCTATGACTAGTGTCACCGGAAAGGGACAATTTAACCTAAACTGCCATAGTAAACGGCAATTTTTTTATTAATCTGCATAATGTCTATAGATTTCTCATAGCTCCTATGATGAAACATTATCAGAAGTATTCACTTAGTCTGTAGAAGCTCAGATTTAATGTGACAAAGAAGAAAATGTATGATTACTAAATATGTAACGTAAGATATCACAACTATGCTTTCCGAAATATATATGTAAAATAAAAGGGGAATTTAATTACATTACAAGCTAGTTTGTACTGATATTGCTTGCCAATATATTCGAAATATATAAACAATTATGCTCAAAAGAGGATTTCATGTAAAAGCAAAATTGTGTTTTGTCTGAGAACTGTATCTTTAAATAACAGAAAGCTATTTCGCTTTTATCAGTAAATCTAATAATTATAACCTATCTTATCGGCTTAGCTCTTTTATTGTGTCAAAGGCTTTGAAAACCTAATATAATTATTGGATAGCTTTCTTACATATTAATTATTGCATAATATGATTACTTTTGCGTAGCTTGTAAATCATAAGGGATAGATCAAACCTTACAGTACAAAGAAGTAGATCTTGTTAAAGCGCACAAGTTATGCCTGTCTGCACTTTTTTGTGGAGTGAAGCATTTCCGAGATATTTGTTTTTATTTGTGTGACTTTTGCAGCACCTGAACTTTTCTCACATGGATTGTCGTTATTCAGTGTTTTATCTGTTTGACCGTGCAAAGGGAACGCAATTAGAAATGTTTAAAAGATTTCACTATCGCTCAAAACCTACTGTATTCGTATATTTCCCTAAAATCAGAAATAATACAATTTCAGGGAACTTTTATTTCGACTTACTGGAAGAATATAAAGTAATGGTGGTTTGTAAGAAACATTAGTGCAAGAATAGAGAAAGTTATATGCAGCACATGGGATTATTTATTTACTTTTTATGTATTTTTTATTTTTTTTATTTATTTTTTTTTTATTTGTATTTTTATTTATTTATTTATTTATTTTTTTTTGAGAGGGCTGTGGACAAGATAGAATCTTCAAATCGAATTTTTAAGTTTAACATAATAATTCTACTGCCCCCTCACTATAAGCATTAGAGGACGTTAAAAGTGCAGCATTGTGATCTATCTTTTCTTTTGGGTATATGAATCATTCATTTCTCTTATCTTCTGTAATCCAATTTTTTTTTTCTGAAAATAACACTGTAAGTCTAAATAACAGCACGTACTAAAATATCATGAACCACTTATGGGAAAGCTGAAGTATTTGTCCTCGTTAGTGGAGATGGGTTAATCTTCAACCTTTGCAGATAAATACGTTTTTTAAATAAAATTCTTTATCAATAACACGCCAATAATGATTTATTCCTTAAGTGAAGACTGCTCTTTGTAAGACACTCGGGTTACCCATCTATGGAACGAAGTAGGCATCTTTTCTCGAGTATATTTGACAATTGCAAATAAAAAGTTGTAACTTGATACATATAACGTTACCCTGACTGTTTTAATGTTTTCTTTGAATGTACAATTCTCATTTAAAGATCTAGTTGAATAAAAGTAATGTAACCAAAATTTAAAGCTCCTTCATAATTTTAGGACATAAGCTTATTTATCAGATCGTTTTAAACATTAATCCTTATGCCCGAGTATTGTAACAGTAAATAAGGTGTATTGGGTAGTTGGAAGAAAATCAGGGGTTCGCTAAAGCGCAGTTATGAAGTATCACTTTTAAATTAGGAAGATGAGCATTGTAATTTTGTCAACTTTCACTGTTATCTCATTAGTTCCTATGTTATTTCACTTTATTTCTTGTGTAGTGTTGTAATAAATACGCAGGACGTAATCTCTTCTTCTAGGCTGTTCACCCGCTGGGGAGTCGAACACAAGTCCTCTCTAATCTCTCGTAGTGTTAGCTCTCATTGCAGGTTACAGGAGACGTAGGTGATTTTCATAGGAGATTTTAGATCACTACAGAGTCAGGAAGAAGCCTCTGTTTATCTCTCGATAGCGCTTCTAGTTTGCTGAACGCGAGCGCTACTGCGTCTACTTGCCACTTTTTATCTCTCCAACTACAGAGTAGCGCCCTCCCGGTAACCTTGGGCAGTAGCTGCTGCGTCAGAGTACGAAAAGCAAACCAGTTTAGTAACATAGAACATAAATATAAAGAATGTTTATCCTAGTAATTTTGGAGCACATGTTTTAAAGTGATACACTTTTAGCAATGAAGATAAAATCATAACCCCTCTGTGCATATACTTGATCTCTGTATGGAAGTGTGAAGATCCTGCTAGATGCTTCTCCTACTTGTGGGGTTATCTAGATTATCTACCCGATATGGCTTTATGATACTATATGTCATTAATATCGTATGTCTCGTATAAATTAAAATGTGAACGACATTATTAAAGGTACTTAAAAATATACATACTTCGTATTGGAAAGTTTGGAAAACAGTGAATTATACCATAAAAATAATTTTGCAGTAAATACTTCATCCAAAAGAGAGCTTCTGCAACTTTCATATATAAATAATTTTTGTGTGTCAAATAGCATTTGACACAAATTATTTTTATCGGCGAAACGGTCATTCATTGACAATAATTGTATTCAAAATGCTTGTTACTTCCATCATGTAGAATTCCTGATTAGTGTACGGCTGAACCAGTACCTTCTACTCGATATATTGAGTATACCATTGGAATCATTAACTTATGCCAAATAATTTAACATATAGTTGTTATGAATCTTACAATCTATGTGCACTGTTGAAATAGAACTAATTATTCCCTAATCTTTATAGAATCAAGACAAAGACTAACTTGATTAAAAAGAGAGCGCTTCCAGAGGAATTTCACCTACGACTACCGAAACACTGATGGAGGTAATGATAAAAGAGAAAAGTAAGAGTGCAAAACGAAGATACAGCAAGAAGGTAAGCAAAAAGGGGAGCGACATTTGTGAAACTTAGATAATCAATTATTCAAACGAACTCTTGTGCGCATCGTTCCAAGAAGCCCGGAAATAATGACTCCGCGTTTAAATGAAAACATGTTGCTCCCTTCGCCTTTTCATAAAATGGAGCCAACGTTGATAAACAAGTGACAGAGCGCTTCCTTTCAAAGCAGATATGTAAATGCAGCTCACGTCTACCGCTGTCACGTTTTGTATCAAGAAGATGTGACGTCTGTCCAAGGTGTGTTGGTGTTTACGTCTTTGTATCGGCAACACGCTCAAGAATCCCTCCTCGGATTCCTATGTAACTGTAGCTTTTGCAAGTAACTCCTTTTATCTAAGAATATATCAGCCTATGTTAAATTGTGGATCAGAGATGCCAAGGAGGGTATTACTGGCTTCTGGGCTCCTGGCGACTACAACGCAAGTCTTCACATCCGGTTTTGCAAGTGAACTGACACCACAGTATTTGAGTATAAAGAAAAGATAGGGTATATACGGAGGGGATTCCACACTGAGCTTATTTAGACTATTGCATGTTAGACCCCTGGGAGGAAGGGATGAAATTCGAGTGCTCTATAGGCGTGAGGGAACTAGATGAGCAGCGAGCCGTCGTGAGAATTCTGGCGCGTACTAAAGGGGTCGCCAAGCAGCCACCAGCCGCATTCGTTTCGACAATGGTGCCCCCGACTAGATACAAGGCCACCCATCCGTAAGAACAGTGCAATCCCCCACATGGTAGCGCCAACTCAGCCTCGCTAACATTTCTGACCCTGAAAACTTAGATTGACAAAAAATAAAAAATAAATGGCGGGACCGGAAATCCAGGGATGCATCATTTCCAACATTCACCTAGTGGCACGAGAAAAGCTCCGAAAAAACTCGTGGATCAGGAATGTCGGCCGCACAGTTGATCTCAAGGTCTCCCGAATGCAAGTTTTACATGTTACTTGCTCAGAGTAAAATAGAATACTTCATTATAAATGTAGTTAGAGGTTATATGGATAAAAATTTACAGCTAAAGAAAAATACGTGTTGCATTCAATGGCTTTCTGCATTCATTGTTTTATACTTTATCAATACAAACACTTCTTTTTCTTCTTCTAACTACTTCACGTTAACCGAGATAAGCATTTATAGAAATGGTTTTATTACCAATTTCCTTGTAAGTAGAACGTGGATATGGAAATACAGTAGCCTTAAGTGATAGCCAAATCTTTTAAGAACAGGGCATGATTGGCTTCGAAGTTCCGTTCTCTTTGCACGACCAGGAAAAAAGTAGCTAATAATGGCTTCACATCTGAGAAGAGCATAAACAATGGGGAATATGAATCAATGTCTAGAATATATTGGTAATTGTTAATTGCGAATAAAAATAATTTCACATGCATTGTATAAAATGATAAGAAGTTAGTTCTTATGGAACTTATAATTTAGCGACACCGTTATTTGCAAAGGACCAAGTTGTATGTATGCATCAGAGAGTTTTCTACAACACTTTTGTTCGCAATAAACAAAAAGCCTTGGTATATAATATAAATAAGTATCTAAACAAAAGCTTTAGCATTTAAGGGAAACATACCTAAGATAGAAGATAACATAATCGATCAAGTGCAGCATTTTAATTATTTAGGCTATCAAATAAGCTATTTGAAACAAAGTGACATTCAAAATGAAATACACAAATTTAATTATATATGTGGCACAATTAAACTAAACAGAGAAGTATACTACACTAAAATGTTATGAAAGTTAGCAGTTCATTGTACACCAACGAGAAAAGAAGCCAAAAAGATGGATAAACTACAGAGATTAAATACTTAAGATATCTAGATAAAAATGGAAGACATTAGAAAACAAATAAATATGTACAATTTAAATGAAGTTAGAAAAGAACATACAACTTACAGCATATCCAAGGGATGAAGACCACCGAAGTCCAAAACAAGGTAACGTTAACTTGCATTAAACATGAAATTTGTGAACTTTTTTTCTGTTTGTGAATGAAGTAACCGATATATTGGTAAATCATGTAAAGCTGCTTTATTGTAATATCTTCATTATAGTTTTAGTTATAGGCTATTGCATTTGACATTTTAATGTAGCTGTGGCGATTTAAATGCCACTTTACTGTGCACTTGAATATTATAATTTTTCTACTTGAAGCAGATTTAAATTTCCCTCCTAAACTACTGCAAAGTTCTAGGTTATTATGCTAGATGGCATAATGGCCTAGAAGGAGTAGGTAGGTTAAAACAATGGGAAGTTTTAGAGTTACAATGGAGGAAACTGCCCCCGGTACACCAAACTCTTAATACTCTGTTTCCCACTAATCACACGTTTCTTTATAAAATGTACCATTTCTTAGGAACTATTGAATAGAATTGGAAACATTTGTTGTGGTTGTTGTGGTGGTGACTACATATTATTAAAACATCACTCGTTCTGCTAAATACTGCATGCAAAGAAGTCAAAACTTCAAAGTTGGGTTAAAATTTGTCCAGAAGAAATAAGTAAGATATGTTTAATATCAGAAATGGTACATTTAAATCAATAATAGCATCTCTAAATGATTAAGACCACAAAGAAATTTGACATAGACTGTGTGCTTTAATGAGACTACATTTCTGTAGTAAAATTTGGTCTATCTCTATGGTTTACTAAATATACACGTCATTCAGACACGCAGGGACTTCAGACACCATTCTAATAAAATTCAGCGACACACGTTTATTTTGTCAACCAAATACAGGGTGTTAATGAACTACACCGAAATAGTTTCACAGTAAGTGGAGATCTCTGAAACAAGTAATTTGGGATAGGAGACTTATGGACCTGTTGGTTCAAATGTGGAAGTTACGGCTATAAGTTTCTAAAGTGCCATTACGCCACTGCTAGTGATGATACCACTTGAGTGCACAACACACGAAAATGAAGAGAGCACTCCCTCTGGTGCAATGGTTATGACATTAGCTTTCAAGTGAAAGGTAAACAAGTTCGCGTCTCCTTCACTTTGTCTTTTCTTTTAATTTTATTTTATTATTATTTTTTTATTTATTTATTCATTTTTTGTTGTTGTTGTAATATTTTGTCTAAGGCTTTAATTCCTGTACAATCCATTTTACAGAGTAATTTACCTTGTGAGTGCAATTAATTACAATTTCTTCTAACAAAGGTTGAATCCTGCTTAATACTCTCACATGCTGTACGTCTAAATGGGAGGAGGTTTGAAGGGTGAGCGAAGTTGCATACAATGAAAAGTAAATGCAACTCTTCACGTCAGGTTTAAAGAAACTGCCTATTGTAATTTATGACGAAGAAAAAAAAATTGACCACATGACAGTAACCGAACTAATGACCTCTGAAACAACAGTTTTCGGCGTTACGGGTTGGGCCACCAGAACAGTTACACAAACACTACTAGAGTAGGCTATTGCTGCAAGAAGGCAGTTAATCGCTGTTCAGTGTCGCACTGGCAGGTGATTAGTTCGAGATTTAAGATATCTTTGAGGCATTCAATCTTGAAAACCCCAATAACGAGCTATTAAGTTTCGATATTTCTATACTCGGGAAGCAGTTTTAAAGACATTCTAAACCAATAATCTCACCTACCTTGTGTAAACAGCAACTTATCAGCCAATTAGGTTTAACACAATTAACTGCGTTATATTAGGCTGCAGACCATGCATTGCCTATCTCAACTTGCTTATATTAGTCACGTCTATAATCGCTGAAATTATTTCGGTGTAGTTCATTAACACCCGGTATATACCTTGAGCATATGGTACCTTAATCATAATCGTAAAGAGCCATTTTTGAGGAAAACAAACATTTTAACGAACTACCACATAATGGGTGCGGAGATTTTCTTAATATCTTCGTCTATTAGTAGTTAAACGAACTTTTGTTTCAGTTATACTGTTAATAGGCAAATATATTTGCTCACACGGTTATTTTTTAATTGTTTTCTTTTATCAGGAAGTACGGAAACGTGCATTTCGGTACTGAGCTTTTGAGCGAAATTAATGTACAGGTTAGTCGACAATCCAGACGAGGTGGTTCACATTCGGTGGCCTCGATACGATTGCCATTAGACCTTGCTTATTTCCTGGTTTTCCCTGGTTGTTAGGCGAATACTGTGGTGGTTTCCTGTCCACAAGGACTTGTTTTCCATTATTTTACATTAACTCCTTTTCCTCCTCATGTTTCAGCTCTGCTGTAGATTTCGTGGCGTTTGGCAGTGCCGGACTGATGGCACAGCGGTTGCTCAGACTAGGGTTGTTTTGTCGACGACGGGTATTTTGCCCTCTCTAGGCAACCACAGCGGTTTTTGGAGCCTGGAAATCTAAAAGACTTCCGCGTATCTCTGCTTCTGTCTGCTGTGACCTGTAGTCTCTTCTGGTTTCTTCAGTTTATCCTTTCCTCCTAGGGGAGTAGTCACAATTGATCTATATACAAAGAGCGCCAAAGAAAATCTCACTGCACCTCACGTTTATGCACATTATCATTCTAAGGAGCCATGGCCATTTCATTGGTTGTTTTAGTCCACAGTACCAGAGTGCGCCACTCATACTAAGTAGGTATACCAATGGCCGTGTCACAAAATTGTGTAGAAGGCAAATATACAATTACGCTCTCAATCGTATTGGCTAAAAGATAGAGGTAGAGTGAGTGAATCCAATTTGTCACATTGACCTTTTATCACGATTGGTATCCATACCTTATTGGTCGGTATAGAGCATGCCTTTGAAGGGGTTAAAAGCTAAGGACGAAACTTGTCAAAAACGCTCCAGCTTCGCTCTTTTCCTCCTTATTGCTGTGTTATCAACCCACCACGCTCTGTGATAAAAAAGGTGAAGAAAACAACTCAAAAGACCCCAGAAAACGATATAAAACCCACCGGAGATTTCCTTTGGGATCTTTGTACAAGTAGTTGCAGTATACGAGGTATCCCACACAGTGCACAGGCTGTATTCTTCGAGTAGTAAGATATTTCAATATTATTGTGACTTTGTATAGTGAATGCCTTGCTCAATAAATAATGCCTAAACGCCTGTTGCTTTATGAAGGTACCTAAGAGTTATTTTCCATTGAAACCGGAGGTACTGAAAGAGCGTTCCGTAGATGATTATTTTGGGTTAAAATGTTTAGTTGCGAGTGCCAAAAGACTTTGTTGCGAATACTGCACAACACTCTCTCTTTCATGTAATTTGTCAACCAGTAACAAATGGCGTAGCCGCAATAAACACAGTGACAGAATGACAGGTGTAACAACATTATAAATGTCCACATCATGCTGTGGAGACCGGTGGTAGGTGATATATAAAAAGAATAACAAAGGTTGGAGGGTAAATAAAAGGAGTTGAGGTTAGTAGCACTAGATATTCAGAACACAGGCCAGTCAAAAGTTTAGCAAAGAATGAATGTAATTTCTTATAATACCGACAGTTAAAACAGTTTGTTAAGCTTGCTGGATTTTGTAAACATTGTTCCACTTTACTTATTTAAATCAAACTGATTATAAGCTTTAACCTATTTAGGTGGCACTTTTAAATCTTTTAAAGCTTTATTGAGTTTTTCCATTAGCCTTACTTGATTTAAGAAAAGCAACTAGCCCAAAAACTTACTTTTTAACGTTATTTTTAGTCTTATTAATTTTAACTTCAAATATATATATATATATATATATATATATATATATATATATATATATATATATATATATATATATATATACTGAGTGTCCCAAAATAGTATATTGTGCGGCATGGCAAACTAATCGGTTTTCAAACAGGAACCCTCATCCGAAAATGCACGGTTTGAGCACTGGGTAGCGAACAGTTGCGACAATGTGTTAGCATTGGTTTTGGTATCTTAATATGGAAGATATGCAAGCCTTTAGCCATCTATGTACTGCATGACCTGATTATAACAACATTCCAGTACCCAGCTGCTGAAATGGCACACTTTGATGTAAATGTGCAGAATCACCTCAACGTCCCATATGCAACCGGTGGATTGTTAGAGGTGGACCAGTCCCACGGCCAGCAAGTGATCTGACACTTCCCGACTATTTTCTGTAGAAGAGTATGAAGAGTATGGTGTATGGTACTCCTGTAACGTCAGCGGAGAACCTAATGGCTCAAGTCCACGGACGAATGTCGCATCAATTGGTAGCTTATGTTATATCTCTATTTGCAGATATGTGTGGGTTTGTTTTCTACAGCTCATCATTATTTTCTCTGCTACGTATAGTTGGTGGAAGTATTGTATTCTACTCAATATGTCAATGGAAAGAATTTTCCGGAAATACATCTTTTGGGGCCACGTGAGTCCAAGCAAACATTTTTAGAAAAAGATCTGCGCGTGTGTGTCTGTGTCTCTCTGTGAACAGCATAACTCAAAAACGAAAAATTGGTTAAACACCAAAGTTGTATTTAAGTTTAATATCTTTCAAGAACGCATTACGAAGATTCTGAATAAATCTGTTCCAACCTAAACTACCCTTTACATGGAAAATGTTCAAAAAATTTTGATTTTCTCAAAACAGCTCTAACGATTTTGGCATATCTGTGTATGCCAAATAAAATGTATATGTAGCCCTGTTGTCTCTTGATAGCTTTGGCATAACTGGTAAACTGTAAGGGATAGACCAAACATTACTATAAAAAATATATATCTCGTTATGTCCGAATGCATTTTTGTGGAGTGAAACATTTCGCAGATACTCCTTGTTATTTTTGCGAGTTTCGCAATGGAAGCTCATTATTCATTTTTTATCTCTTGGCCGTGGAATGAGAACAGAACTTCAAACCTTTAAAACATTGTACTGTCGTTCAAAGGAGTACTATATTCCCATATTCCCCTTGCACCTACAAGAAAATGTGCAATAACATAATTTTTGCAAATGTTTATTCTCGGCTAACATGAAGAAGATAGACGAACAAGAGTGTGATAAGAATTGTTGGTACAAGAGTAGAGAAAGGCATGTGACTGCAAAACATCGGATGTTTAAACACGGTACTACTTTTAACGTTTTATATTTTTCACCAATTCACACAAAAAAGCATCTTAACACCTAGTATAACCTTTAGACCACTTTTGCTGGAAGATTTTCTCTATAAACTGTTAGCTTGTGTGGTTCCTGTGTTTGCAAATATATGCAACATTGTTTTCTACACCTTTTTGCTTGACCAACGTATGCTTTGTATGAGATTTGTAGTCTAAATGACCGATTTCAATTTAAATGCCTTAGTTTTAGTTTTAGGACGATAAAAACATTCGCTGTTTTGGATTTATGTTGGTCTAAATAGCATAGTTCTTAGCAGTAAAAAATAATTTCTCATGAATTTTGAAAGTATAGTATATTAAGAAAATAATGCCATTTCCTTAACAAACAAAACATCTACAAGAAAATCTCTATTTACCATTAATAGACCTTTACTTCTCCACTTAAGGATCTTTGATGCATCGATTTATTCCATTGTTATTTTAACCCATAATCCCAACTCATTCACGTTGTTAGTTTCCACGCTCTCATTCCCCCTACACCTTTTCCGCGCTTAACCTCTCTCGTTTTATCCTTAACCATTCTGTCTGTTAATCTCCGTTGCCGTATATTCCCTCCCTCTCTCTCTCTCTCTCTCTCTCTCTCTCCCTCCCTCTCTCTTTCTGTTGTTCTTTAGGCAAGGTACAATTCGTACGATATTTTGAACCATTAACAAATCTTGTTTTGCTTACTTCATTCTTTCTTTTTGTGCCTTTGGTTTTGAAAGACCGTTTATCCATCAGTCATATTTGCATCACACACACACGCGCGCGCGCGCGCGCGCGCACGCACGCACGCACGCACAACTTTCAGACTCTAAGAAATAATTCTCGTTGAAGACAATCTGGCATCCTACAGATGGGAATCGAACCCGGAGTTCCGCATCATAGCAGACTAGCATTGATGGTCAGCCCAGTGCCTGTTATGATGGCGAAGGAGGAAACGAAAGTGGTAATAGCAAAACTTGCGGATCATGTTATCCAACTCACCTATCATCTAGCGGCCGACAAAAACTGCAAAGGAAGCTTTTGGTAATGTTGGTCGGTTTTCCGGGAACTCCTTAATACGTTACTGTGGCGCCGTGATGTATACAAACACTAAAAGCTCTTTTTATTGTTTCATTTTTAAACTTACGAAATACACAGAAAGGTGGACAAAATACTGTCAACATTAGCAGAGTTTACGCTGAATGTTTAACTAAATATTACAGTATATCGTATACCCATAGGGCAACGAACAGACCCAGGAAATGAGGGATTAAAGAGTTAATTCTGCACGAGATGGAAACCAGTGGTGCATCGGTTTAATCCCTGTATTTCTATTACAATTTTGTGCAGTGACAAAATAATCTGCTTATCCAATAGGATTGGTACATATTTCATGTGCTTTATTACGCAAAATAGCACGGAAAGAGAAACTACACAAAAATGACTTTTACTTCAGTGGTAGCGTACACTTTTCAGAAGAATAACACTAGCGTGACGTTCAAATCGGATTAACTTAGTATGCATTTGTAAATCCATCGACATTCCTTCAATCTAACTGTGAATCAACGCATTCTTAAAATTTAAGCTGACATTAAAACCATTAAAACTTATGACTTATTAACTGCGTGTTAATAGACATCTATACAGAGTGTCCCACAAAATATGTAACTCCGCATGGATTTTATTGGTAATAAATGGTTCGTAGACAATTTGAAATAGGAAACCTGTGGTCTACGACGTCCAGTTACCAAGTTATACATATTCAAAGTATTTAGAGATATGTATAACTTATTCAAAGTATTTAGAGATTGTGATCAATAAATCATAACCAGATCTTGTTTGTAATGTTATCTTTTCAACTGATGTTGCTAATAATTCAGTGACATGTAGCTCTTTCTAGTGCTTATCAATTATTTACTTGTTTGTAAGCTGCTAGTTAGCTTAAGCCACCCTTTAAGTAGGTATGAAACTTTCATTGTGTACCTACTACTTAGGTCATGAAAGAGTAAATAATAGTTAAACGTATTTGAAACAATAAGCTTAAACATTAGTAAAATGAAAAATTACAACACCACACGAATGTTTCCTGTACGTCAAATTAAATACAGTATATGCTTAAGAAAGAAAGAAACAAAGGCACACAAAGTACGTGGCACCAAGGATTTGAGCGCGAGCTCTCAATTCATGTGTACTCTCGTCGTTCTGGCAACATATCCATTACGCCAAATACACAAGGCTACGAAAACTGTCCACCTGTTGTGGATGGCTCAGTGGGTTAGATGCTGGCCTATTGATCCCAAGGTCGGGGGTTCAAATCCGGCCCAGGCCGATGGGTTTTAAGTGTACTTAAAACCGACAGCTCCATGTCAGTAGATTTACTGGTATGTAAAAGAACTCTTGTGGGACGAAATTCCGACACACCGGCGACACGGATGTGGTCCTGGCAACTGACAGCTTCGCTAAAAAACAAAATACTTTAATTTTAAGTCCACTTGTTTTGTCATCATACGTTACACCTGCAGTGGACACGGATGCAGTGGCGTGCATACTCCCGAAACAATTTTAAAGCCCTGTTCTGTAATTTGTAATCCTAGACCATATGTTTTCGTTCTCAAATTGAGTGTCTATAAACCGTCTATTACTAGTAAAATTCGTGCGGTGTTATTTATTTTCATCCTGTATATATCAATCAATTGCCCTGCGTTAGTCTCGAAAAACCTCGAAAATGGCTCCAATAATTTCTGTATTATTTTGTTCGCCTGAGAACTAGGATGGTATAGGGGAAAAAAGGAAAACCCAAATAAACAGGCAAAAAATCGAAAAAATTGAAATTCATAATTTTGTATGGCAAATGCCACTTCGGATGTTTTTCCTCTATACACTCCTAAACCACTTGACTGGTCTCCGTGAAATTCGGTGCGTATATGTATTTTTTCCCGGAGAAGGTTTGTATTTTATCCATTTTGCTATACAACATAACACTCACATGGATTTTAGTACTCGCTTTTATTTTACATAACAGACAGATCACTTGACCGATCATCGTGAAATTCGGCGCGCGCACACGCACGCACCCACATATATATTTCGTGGAGGTTTCTATTCCATCCATTTTACTATACAGTAACATTCACATTGTTTTTACTACAAGCTTTTCTTCTACAACCAGCGTGCATTTTGGGATTAATATGTATTTGTTTAAAGGACAGTTGCTGTTCTCTTCATGTTACTATACAAAGTAACATTCACCTGGCTCTTTCTACTCGCTTTTCTAAAGTATTAAATTCCCATATCCTTGCACACTCGCCCCAACTTGCAATTCATGCAAGTTTCTATGACTGAAGTACAAATACCACATATTACATTCACACTTTCTCTACTCACTTTTCTTTTACTAAGCACGATCACATTTCTTTCACTACTTCCTCTTCTACAAAGAATTCATACAATTTTCTATACGAGTGCATTGAAATGCAACGTCTCACATTCACACAGTTTTCTCCACTCACCCCTTTTTCCTGTGGTATTTGCAGTAGTTCAACGCTGCTTTTGCGTGGCCCTTTGCCGGTTTTTTTTTTTTAATCTTTATTTATTTACTTTGTTTATTTTGGGTTCTTCATAGCATCCAATGCGTCGAAACACGGGATTCTAGCTATTGTTAAATTAATCTTTATATTCTTTAACAATATATCTACCACTATTGTCCAAAGCTTCTTTAAAATTAGTTTAAAGACAATGCATTTGTTAAAATAAAAAGTCCAGCTCCTTCTAATGCCTTTATATTTTAGCATACAATTACGACATATAAAATTGTAACAAACAGCTGTTTCGCTATTAATTTTTATTCATATATAATCACCCTTTGGTATGATAGTATCAAGTGCCCCTTGGACCCTGCCGTCATCGCACCCATCTCAAAATTTAAATTTGAATATACAATATATAAAAAGCTGTTGTGTAGACATTTTTAATTTGAATTAATTTAAAAGAATAAAATATCCACTTTGACTTACGGAAAACAATTTCGCCTAAATTGTTCAATGTTTGTTAACTAGTGGTCTACAAATTTTAAGTTAGTAAATCCATAGGCTATCCTGAAGCGAACAAGTTATAAACTGTGATCTAATGTAACACGGTGAAAACCATACAACTTAATGGAGTGTTCTGTACCAATGAAATGGTCTGATGTTGCTTTGAAATATTAAATTCCTAGTATTTCTTCTTCTGCTTCCTCTTCTTACAAACATTCACAGATTATTATTTTTCATATGGTTGGTGGTAAAGAATATAAATAATTTAATTTAATTTAAACAAGACAACGCATAACCACGCCCAGTGCATATTCATTTCTTCTCAATTTCCCATAACTAAGTTTGTTCCCCTGCTTCTGCTTTCTCAGAAAGTATTTCACATATAGACACCAAATGTTTAACAGATATTTCTGGGAACTCCCTCTATAACTGAACTGCGTTCTGTTTCAATGTAACTGTAGGAATAAAAAGTAATTATGAAAATAATGTTGGCCTTTATGTTACACAAACTAAATTATACTTTTGCTGTTAATACATGAAAGATATTGGAGCAAATTTTATTCATATGGCATAGGAAAAAATCTGATGCATTGCACTCACATGACTTTCTCTACTCTTGTATTAACCATCCTTACAAACTTTTATTCCTACATCTTCTTCGTGTTAGTTAAGACAAACATTTGTACAAATTATCCTATTGCTTATTTCCTTGTAGGTGCAAGGGGAATGTTAGAATACAGTAGGCTTTGTGCGATAGTCAGATCTTTTAAAGCTTTGAGATTCCGTTCTCTTTACACACTTAACATATAAAAAAATGAACTATATTCCATTTCACGAAAGTAAAGTTTTCCGAAACTCACACACATAACAAAGAATATCTCCGAAATGGTTCATCCTACAAGAAAATTTATTCAGACATAAATTGTGTATTTTAGGAAGAACTAAATTTTTTGTACAGTATGATTTGGCCTATCTCTAACGGTTTACCAGTTATGCAAAAGTCGTCCAGAGTAAATACCAGTACAGGGGCTACAGACAAATTTCAAGATATGCATTTTATTTGTCATAAAAATATCTCAAACATACGACTTCTTAATCAAAATCGTTAGCCATTTTAAAGAAAATCGATATTTTCGAAAACTTTTCCATGTAAAGTGTAGTTTAGGGTGGGGCTATTTTGTTCAAAATCTTCGTATCGTATCCTTTAAAGACATTCAACTTATACACCAACTTTGCGTTTTAACAGACTTTTCGTTTTTTAGTTATGCTGTCCAGAGATTGAAACACACACACACACACACACACACACACACACACACACACACACACACACACACACAGAGAGAGAGAGAGAGAGAGAGAGAGACCTTTTTCTAAAAATGCTTTTTTTTGGGATTCAGGGGGTCTCAAAACATATTTCTGGTGTAATCTCGTCATCGAATTTTTGGGTGGAATTCAATACTTCCCCTACTTACCAGTAAAGAAAGTAAAATAGATCAAAGCACAATTTATAAGAATAAATTGCAATTGAGGTATGAGTTGCAACATTTTCAGTTAAGAGACAGGTAGTTGCTTATCGCTCTTTCAGTCTTAAATCATTATTTGCAGCACAATTTTAGGTATAACCAACACAAATTTGGTTATAATTCACGAGTTATTCTGTAATCAGAATGTTAACTAGTGTTATGTACCATCCAAACCACATACAAGTGTTCTTAAAGACGTGTGCTCTTTAAATGTAAGTTAAAACAAATATTACCATGATTTTAAACAAATGTATACAATTTTTTGTGATACAGGACGCAACTTCAGTTTAAAATAATGATTTTATACCGTTGAATCTAACACACAAAATCTTACAACTCTATACATTTTCTACCTTCCACCCAAGAAAGAAAACCGTGTAGACATACAATCTATACGGAATAATGGCTATAACAGAATAATTCTTTGACATTCGGCAAAATCTTCTACCCACATTCAAACCCAATTGTAGTATCTATCGAGAAAATGAATATAAATGTTTGAGGATCAACATTGCATAGAAGTACTTGTAACTAGATCATTCGTCCTGGTGGCCATTGAAATAAGCTGATACCTTCAAGATTTCGTATGCTTCTCTTTGAAGTCAAAGTATACGTGGAACATGATAAAACAGTTAGAAACTCCAGCAGAAGTGACGATTATACGTACAATTTAGATCAATATAAAACAAGCTCTCTGATTATACGTACAATTTAGATCAATATAAAACAAGCTCTCTGCTCTTCAAATGTAATCGAAGCTATTGGTTTTCTGTACTACAGCTCACAATTTGTATCTTGGATCGAATCATGAATTCCAAGTAACTTTTAATACAAAAAAGGATTTTGTATTCAAAGCTTGTATTCAGCGTGGTTTCATAGACACAACTAATTTTAGTGAGAAAATGTAAAATAAACATTTCAACCAGTTTTCCAAGAAAAATGATAAGATTAAAGAGTAAAGCAGTAAGTTATAGTACATTTTACTATTGATACTACATTGTTTCATGAATTATCGCTTGCTGCTTTTGATATATATCAGTGATATAGCAGATGCAAAAATCGGATGTGTTATATTACATAACTTTGCCTACCCCGTCTCTACAACCAACTATTCTTACAGAAGTTTATTCTTCTGTCTACTTCATGTTAATAGATATAAAAATTTTCATCCTAAAGGATTACAGTAGACTTAAGGGATAGTCAAATATTTTAAGAGGTGGTTGCCAAGTGATGGCTTTGAAATTATGTTCTCTTTGCATGAGGAGCAGAAGAAATTGATAACGGCTTTCTATTTGTGAAAATTCTATTGGAAAATTCGAATCAATAACAAGAAATTTCTCAGAAGTAATCTTATAAAAATGTATTTACACAGATTGTGCCTTAATACGAGGATCGTAGGATCTACATTTTTGTGTTGCAAGATTTTGTGTATTGTTACTGTTTAACAGTTATGCAAATTTCATTGATAATTAAAGTGGTTATTGCCAGAAAATTCAATATGTACATTTAATTTGTTATGCAAACTATCTTAAACATACGGTATTTTAATAAAATTCATTAGAACTATTTGAGAAAACAGCGAAAAGGTTTCCATTTTTGTTTGTTTAACGCCCGCATTTACTACATACGGCACCACAGGCGGTGACACTGACGATACAAGGAATGAAGATAGAGCACCGGTGAAATGAAATGGTGGGGGAAACCGGAGAACCCGGAAGAAACCCGCCCCAGCGCCGCTTCGTCCACCACAAATCCCACATGCGGTTGTCTGGGATCGAACACGGGCCACTTTGGTGTGAAGCGAATGGTCTAACCACTCGGCTACGGCGTGGCCAAAGATTTCTATGCACAGTAGTTTGTGAGGGAGATTTTGTTGGACATTTTAGCCTCACCTTGTTGCAAAAAGATGAACTTTGAATTAATGCTTCGTATTTAACCGAATTTTCGTTTTTGAGTTATTCTAATCACACACACACACACACACACACACACACACACACACACACACACACACACACACACACACACACACACACACACACACACACACACACACACACACACACACACACACTTCGCTTTTAAAAATGAGTTTTCTTTCATCCAAGGATATCAAAGTGATATTTCCAGTGAAACATTGGTGTTAAGTTTTGTTGAATGAAGCATAACAAACATGAAACCATAATAGTATATTAACACATTAATTTCCTTCGCTCTGTACAATGATACCCTTTCATCAATGAGGGTGGCTTCTTAATATGCGAAATAACTTCTTTTTTCTCTTCTCAGGTCGATAGCCTATCAACTCAGCTTGGTGGCTTTTCTTGGCATAGCAAATAACACATGCCTGCTTTCATTATGAAATTATAAAATTTTTGAGTGCAAACAGTTAATTGTACACACATGGTACGAAAGTTTGGGTATAATGCAAGTACCAAAGTTCACTATTGCGCTAGTAACCAAATAATTGTTCTCATATATGTGGTCACTTTACATTAAAGTTAGAAAGGACACTGATTAATGAGAAGGTATACGGACGTTATTTCTACATTTGCTGCTCTTCTTGCTCTATAAATTTATCTGGGTTGTATAAAAGAAAACCAAGCCACAACCGTGTCTCGCCATATGAGGTCTATAACGAATTCTATGTATGCACATTTGCACAAAGAAGTGCTTTAATGTAGGAAATAAGTAGTGGTTGTCACTTTCCTGAGCAGTGCTCACTTAATCACTTAGTCACAAGAATACATGAAAACATGGCTAGGCTACTCTTCCAAAGAGAATACCAGTGGTACAACCGGTTCCAAATGTTTTCCAAGTCACGTGTCCTAGCCGCACTGGGAAGCCAAGATAGCTTATTGGTAGGTTATGCCAGGTGGTCTCGAAGGTCGAGTTGCCAGCTCATACCTGCCTACAAGTGTGAGAGGCGCAATGTGTTCGTAAGTCCAAGGAAAACAAAAAACATCATTCCAACATTTCTATTAGACTTTGTCGTAAGAAAGTGATATCGTTGTAAAGAAAACAACATTAACATTATAGATCCAGAATGGTCTCGCAGCGACACTGGAAACTAAATATTCGGCAATAGAAACGTCATATCAATGTATAATGAAATTAAATTTAAAACGTTTAAATATAATTTAACATGCCATGCTTTTTACTCGTATTTAAGTTACTCATGGAGACTGTTTTTATTCAGCGAACATGAAATCGGTATTTGACGTGAAAATTCACTTCGAAGTTTACAACATTGAATGGCTGTTTGTCGGAAATAGCAGGAAAGCAGACTTTAAAGGAAAATGAATGTTTAGCATGACGCAAGTAAAAAAACTACTGCAAATCGCAAAAGAGCATGTTTTAGGACTATCACCCTTTAAATGTGATGTGAGTCGGTTATCTATAATTAATCATTATTATTATTACTATTATTCCCACAAATTGGGAAGTTGTTGATTTATTTCAATATCATTATTATCATTATCATTATTATCATTATTATCATTATATCAGTATTATCATTATCATCATTATCATCATTATTATTGTTATTGTTAACGAGAAATACATTATAGCGTTATCTTTGTTTAAGAAATTCTTTAAACGTTTTTCTTAAACGCTGTTTGTTAATGCTACCCCAAAAAAGCAATGTTAGTTGCTTAAAGACGTGCAGAAAAGAATGTGCTGTTTTTTTTTTTTTTTTTTTTTTTTTTTTTTTTTTTTTTTTTGCTTGGATTGAATAAAATTGATTATTTAGCTTCTTGTTTGCTCCCGTCAACCACACATCAGAGGAACACACACACACAAAAGTAAATAACTCTGGTGAAGCCATCGCTGGGCGGCCGGACTAGGGGCAAGTAATTCATAAGACAATTCTTTGTCTATTTCCCTCACCTTCTTGTCCTTCGGAAAGCATTTGGAGCCGTGGCCACGAGAGCAATCGTGCTTGGCCTCCAAAGTGGATTTACCAAATATGTAGTGTTACTTCTAATGTTTATGGGAGATACAGAACATAACCATGAAAGAAAAGAATGGCTCAATAGTGATTTGGATAGAACAGATGTAAAAATGTATCCCCTGATTCACTGAGCTAGCGTAATTCTCTTCCTCTTATGTGAAATTAGGTCCACTCAAAATTTTGGTAAGCTCATTTAACAAAGACGCTGATGGATTTCAACACAAACAGACGTTTCCGTAAAATAGTGATACCAAGACAGTTCACAAATCAAGAAATAGATTAAACACAAGGACGTTGACAACAAAATTTAAAAACTCGCTATTTCGGTGAAGTGTCGATTTTTTATCATATCAATCGCGTACCAAATAATATCTAGTTTTGTGAGTTCATTTTATTGTTAATATTTTATGGTCCTTATCTTTTAGATAATGGCTTTTTAGAGTAAGTAGCAAATAACACCTAAAATTATTTTAGATAACTAACTTTTAGAACAAGTCTCAAGTTTCAGGTACCTTGGATGTGAAATCGGCTCACAGAAAGAAAGAGATAGTCTAAAATTATCAAGATTTCAAGCTATAGGCGGAACATTACACAGCACTTTAAGAAATAAAACAAGAAGGGACACAAAAATTAAATAAACAATGGCAAAGGCAGTGCTTTTATATGGAAATAAAGCCTGGGTTGTAACAAAGAAGATGGAGAGTAAGAAAGAAGAATCTGAAATGAAATTCTTGAGAAAAACTAAAGGACGTACCAAACTAGAATACATTAACGATGATGTAATAGGAGCAAAACTGCAAGTGAAATCTATAGATGAAGAAATAGAACATTATATAAACAATAATTGGCTGCTACGTGTGGAGAGGATGAGCTATAACAGATTTCCGAAAGTAGCTCTAAATTATAAACCAACAGGTAGAAGAGACGTGGGCAGGCTGCAGAAGAGACGGAGAGATTTGCTGTGAAATACAGAACAGAATATGTCTAATCCATGGAGTGAAGATAATATTTTATGGGATATAAATATTTTAAAATTTTGATGGCGCCGTACGTTTTTTATATCTTCGCTAAAGAGAGAATAAATCCATCACCTTGTTTGGAACGTTTTGGAAAACTTTTAGCATATATTTCAGGTTCTGAAACAAGCACAATTATTTTAATTATCATAAATTTTAAATGTGGAGTTAATGTCCATGAATAAATCCACCCACAAATGTTACAGTATCAATTGATTATATTAAATTACTCATAGTAACGTGTGTAGCATTTGCGATAATTTTGTGATAAGTATGAAGAAAGCTGTCCTCTATGGAGCAATTGGTGCATTTTAATTAAACAATAAAGGTTGCATTGCTATTAAGATCTTAAAACAAAGGATTTTTTGAGATTTTTCCCTAAAAGCAGAATGTGGTCTCCCATTGGCCACACTAAATGCCCGCTTTCTGTGTAACTTTTCTACAGACCCATTAGCCACAAAAGAGTTTTGCCTGCATAAATGTAAATTGATTTAATATCTATACTAAATAATTTAGAAATGTCTAGTGATGAACACTTTACGTTATTTTAATAACGTTAATTATCCTACGTACTGCGAACCGAGCGCTGAAAATATGACAAACCAATTGCATACGGGTGGTACACCTAACTTTACCGTAAATAACCCTCTATACTATTGGTGATGTCTTGTACGATTAAAGGGGCATCTACACCTAAAAATGTATATCGTTAAACAACATACATGTATATAATGTACAAAAATATATAAGTATGTATATTATTGAGATAAGTAACATTTTTAACATTAAGAAACATTAAAATGAAAAAATATATGCAACCATAATGTAACGAAAATTGAACTGGATAAAATCAAGGCCTATTTTTAACACGGGAGATACAATGATCATATTTTGAAGTATCCTAGCCTGTATAATTAAGCTACTTAAGCAGTTTTAGTCCTGTGTATGGGAAGGACTGATAAACGTGACAGATGTAATCAAACATTTCAGCCTTGATTGGTATTAATAGGTTCATCATTCTCAATATGATCTCTTAGTAAGTGAAACTAATGTGAGGGTATGGTTTAAATTATAAAAATCTATATCATACCTGCCCATTTAGGATGTTTAGGGTTTCAGTACGCAGCACATTTTTATTTGCACAGTATTTATTGTAAAGCTCGAGAAAGTGGGTTAAGAAGAAACCTTAAATTTTCCTCTTATCTCTTAAAATTACTTATACACACCCCCTAACTTTCCTGCATTTCAATATCATATAAGATTCTGTAGTTCTTTGAAGCTTAAAATAGGGTAACTTTATAGTAGATACCCTTATTTATGCAGTCATAATTTAAAGAACAGACTATACCTACCTCTTTGGTAATGGCAAACTTCAAAAGGGTTTAAGAAAACCCTTTTGGGGCACAATGTGGTTCAAAGTCATACAATCTCAATGTTTTCATATACGTGTGGATTCTTCATATATATTGTCAATGTAATCTTATCCCAATTACACATTTTTTAAATAACTAAACACCCAAAAAATTAATATAGGTTGAATTAATGATACAGATTTCCAGTTAGCTGTTAAATACAGACTCTTATAATGTTTTGGTTAAGCAAACAAGAGATTCAAAAGATAACATTAAATTACTGAAATCAAACCTTAGCATTTCACATAAAATTCGGACACTGGATCGAAAATCCTTGTAGTTATTGCATACTGCCATGTGAATTGGTGTTATAATTTTAGTGCAGTATTTGAATATGATATAAATACGACGTTTTAACAAGAAAGAACAGTTAAGTAAGTGCTTTGAAAATATTTTTAGCCCCAGCTCCAATGCATTAACATTTCTGTCTTCTAGCCAACTTATGTGGAAAATTTGGTTAAGACTGTACTAATAACTTTGAGGAGAAGTGCACAGCATATTGTTAATTTTTGATCCAGAGATAAAAAATCATAACATTATCCACAGCAATATCAAATGTGTTAAAACAATATAAACTGTATCCATCAAGAATTTGCCTAAATTCTATGACTCCTTTTTTTGAAGTAATAGGTTTCTGTATAGAAATTTAAGCCTACTTTTCTCACTTTAAATGTTGTAACATTTCTTTAAATACTAAAACAGGCTTTCCTCAATAACTTGGGAACATGAAGAGAAAACGAAATAAACTGGAAGTGAAACAAGACAGAAAACTAAACCTAGATTTAGACTTACAAATGTTTAACATCCTATCGAGTATGTGATGAAATGTATGCATACTTTGACATACAAAAGACATTACTATAACATGATCAATTTTCATAATTATCGAAAAAGGCGTAATTAATGAAAATTCCTCTTATTTTGAGATATTTTAAAGCAAATGCTCGCTTATGGGAAGTTGGAGGTCACTGACCTTGCTGACGACCATGGTGCACCGATGCAGGCTGTTGCTGTTGGATATTGATGGCAGTGCAACCACTTGTTTGATGATGATGGTCACGTGATACGGAGGCCGCTACAGCTGTTGATGGTGGAAAATCTTCAAGCATCCCCTCATCTCCCTCACCACTAGCACCACCACCCCCACCACCACTGTTCACCATCTCCATATCAGCCATTTCCCCCTTCCCTTCACACAGACACACACACACACACACACTCACTCTTGTCCACTGTTTTATGTTTATTATCCCTTAACCACTTCAAACGGGCTTCTCTGGAGTAGTGGAAATTAGGTTCGAAGCTTTTGTTTTCTTTCTTTTTCTTTTCCTCCTTCAGCGCTCGTGAAATGAGAAGGGCCTTTTGATACTTCTCTTCCACACTTATGCTTTTTGTGAGAATTCACCTTCTATCGCTTGTTCCACTAATTAACTCTCCTAGACCTCGACTTGCTCTCTTTATTTCGCACTTCACTTAAAGTTTCTGTCTACTACTTGATATAAAATATCCGGAAATAATCAGATTATGAAATTAAAGGACCGTCGCTGTTAATTCTTATATAGTTCACTTTAAAAGTAAACGCGACGCAGATACAACTAAAAATTATTTTTTATTGCGGCACATTCTCACAGATAAGATACCAGAGGATTATTACAACATAACGTTTATTCTGTTATTATTCTAGGTCTAGAGCACCTATTGGTTTTAGTACGGACGATTTAGGAAAGAAACATAATTTACACGTAGGTTTAATTCATGCGGGGGATTGTGTTGCGTGCAGCCTATCTGCGAGGCGAAACAGCGGCGACTGACCTCACCTCCGTTTGTTGACGATTCGTCCGTAGACGTGGACGATGCACTCCCGACTGGCGAACGTCCGGATGGTTGTCGGCTCACTAGGGCTACCGCCGACCCCCTCCAGCCATAATTCCGCTTTCCGCTAGCGCTCACAGCCCGTTCGCGCAGCATCCCTCCATGTACCTCGCCAGGAATGGCGCCACCGAGTCGATGGCAGCGCCAGAGCCATCTCTAGGTCACGCCGCAAACTATTTCAGTACACCTTTCCGCCTCTGAATCTGCCATTAATTATTTTTAAAGTGCCCACACCTCTTACATGATTTAAAGGAAAGAAAAAGGAGACGTGTGTTTCCTCTCTCTCTCTCTCTCTCTCTCTCTCTCTCTCTCTCTCTCTCTCTCTCTCTCTCTCTCTCTCTCTCTCTTTTCTGAGTAACTTTAACCCATTTTCACCGTCGGCATGCATACTCCAGACGGTATACATGTAACTAAAAATATTGCTCACAAAAGACACTTTACTCTACAAAGGAATAAACAAACATCATAGAAAAAATTTGATGTTTTGCACTCACATGACCTTCTCTACTATTGCACTAACTATTCTTAGAATTATTATTCCCTTATCTCCATGTTAATTGAGATAAACGTTTTTAGAAGTTATCTTATTGCTAACTTTCTTGTAGAAGAATAGGGGAATAGCGGAATCCAGTAGGCTTTAAACGATAGTCAAATCTTTTAAACTTATATATGAAGTCTTTGAAATTCCATTCTCTTTACAGGGCTAAGAGATAAAAGGGCGAATAGCGACCTTCCACTTCAGCAAAGTTCAAGTAATGCAGGACTCACAAATGAGTAATATCTCCGAAATGGTTCTGTGCATAAAACATACATCTGCGCATAACGTGTCCTTTAACGAGATGTATATTTTTGAATAGTAAGATTTAGTCTTTTTCTTACGGTATACCAGGTTATGCAAAAGTCACAGTAATCTGGACTACATGGTCTACAGCCAGAAATTGCAAAATAAACATTTCATGTTTTCTTTTTCGTTTGTTTAGCTGTTTACCTTCCCCTTATGTAGGACTTACTCCTCTAGAACTTTACCTAGTGCCAGACGTCAGTTGGGGGGCACAGGAACGTATGAACCAGACAGAGTGAAGACCTGAGAGCGGGTGATCAGCCAAGCACCAGGTATGACAGTGAGGAAGAGCATAATATGAAATGTAGACGAAATCGATGATTGGAAAGGTGATAATGGAGTAATTGGTGGAATGAGTGGCGGGGGAACCCGGAGAAAACCCACCCTGACTCCGCTTCGTACCACTAATACCACATGCAAGTCCCTTGGATAGAACCTGGGCCGGCTAGGTGGTACGTGAACGCTCAAACCGCTCGGCCACTGTGCCACCCTGAACATTTTATTTGCAATAAAAATATCTTAAACATACGGCATTTTAATCTAAATCGTTATCTGTTTTTGAGAAAGTCAAATTTTTTGAAAATTTGTCCATGTAAAAGGTAGTTTAGGGCGCAGGAATTTTCTGCAAGAGCTTTGTGTCACATTCTTAAAATATATTGTATTTAAATATCAATTTTTGTTTTTAACCGACGTTTCGTTTTTGAATTATGCTGTTCACACACACGCACACACACACGTAGGCAGACACACACACACACACACGCACACACACACACACACACACACACACACACACACACACAGACGCGCGCGCGCGGGCCTTTTTTCTAAAACTGCTTTGTTTTTAATTCAGCTTTAAAACATATCATCGGTGAAACTTCGACATGTAAATTTTGGGTCGAATATATTTTCTCTGCTTACTATACGCAGTAACGAAAGTAAATGGATATAAAGACTATCTTATCTTCATATCGCATTAAGTTATGGTAACAGCCTGGAAAAGTCTACAAGTCCCAGCTCATCACCAATGTCACATTTTGTAATTTCATAAGCCACGGTTTCTAACCACTCATTAGGTGGAATTTTTTGGGAGTCAGATGATAATTTCAAAGTTTCCTAATCCTTCTACACAATAATGCGCTTTATTAAGGAAAGAATGAAATGATGAACAATATAGTTTTTCAATTTCGTTAGACTTAAATTTGGGTATTTTCTGATATTTTCATTTTATGGTTTTATATGGAATGCTTCGATATGTAAATAGGCTTAAAATATGTGGGTTTTTATATTATTCCTTAAACTGTTTTGTTTTATTAGCTTTCTTTCGGAAACAATTTCTTCACCTAAATGGCATTTTTTCTCAGCAACCAATGGAACTAGGGAGTTGAAATTCTGTACACTTTTTTGTATGGAATTATACATACTGACCTAGAATTATTATATGATTCATCACTTGAATATCACACCCATATTTTGGTGAAACATTTTATAAATTTCACGTCTTCATTTCTTTATATTGAAATTTTTATTCTAGCAAAATCACAGAAACTTAGAAAATTCAATGTCAATATTATATCAGACATATGGCATCCGAGTGAAAAAATTTCAATTCTGTGCTGTTTATAGGTATTCTATATCCTGCAACCTTCACAATTTATTTGCTTATGTTTACGTATTCAACAAAATGTGTAAGAGAGCTGGGATAATGCAATTTACCATAGATGTTCCTTATAGCCTGATAAATATAGCTGATATTTTGTATTCGTTTTAATATACGAACATTTTATTTAGCTGTCTTCGATGTTTTCTAAAGAAACAATCAGGCAGTTTATGTTAGAAAATGTCTTTCAGAGAAAACGCTTTGCAAGGTAAAAAATGGAGGGAAAAATGCTTGTATAATATGCAGTATATTTTCAAAGAAAACCTGATACTGCTGGTAACATTTAACCTGTCATATTTGTGAATGACAGTAATTTGTAGATTAAAACTTGCCCTAAATGACGAGTTCAAGTAACCATCCACACGAGTACTGTAGTGGACTTCAACATTTCACCGGAAATACACCTTTTGAGCTCCCTGAATAAATAAGAAACGTTTACAAAAAGGTTTGGCGCACGCACGCGCGTGTGTGTGGTGTGTAGGTGTGGGTGTGTGTATGTGTATGTGTATGTGTATGTGTATGTGTATGTGTATGTGTATGTGTATGTGTATGTGTATGTGTATGTGTATGTGTATGTGTATGTGTATGTGTATGTGTATGTGTATGTGTATGTGTATGTGTATGTGTATGTGTGTGTGTGTGTGTGTGTGTGTGTGTGTGTGTGTGTGTGTGTGTGTGTGTGTGTGAACAGCAAAATTCAAAAACAAAATGTTCGTCTTTAGAGGAGACTAATTGAGAAAATGTCCAAAAAGTTACACTTTTAGTTTTCTGTGCACTCTTATAAATACAAATTTCCTCTTTAATTTGATATACATATATTTTAAATTTATTGGAATTTTTCGCTGTATGCATATTCAATATATTTGTACTGTAAATTCTTATAATTTTATAAGTCCTATACGAAACGTTTGTTTATTAAATAGATATCGAGATAATGGATGGCAAATTTAACTCGGTTAACTGGGGATTAGACATTGAATTCTTCTTAAACACCTAAACGTCAGCGTCTTCCAAGGTTGTGACAGGAAGATGTCGGAGAAAATTCACCCATCAGAAGCTTCTCTATACTTGCAGTCTTTATCATGTTTGATTTTATAAAATATGACTTAATGATTTTCATTTAAGTACCATAGGTTTAATATACTTTTGTTGCAAACGTAATGAATCAATTGAAATTTCTGTTGTGAGATCTACTTTATTCCATTTTTGTTTGTTTGTTCTTCTTTGTTTGCTGGAAGCTTAACGCCTTTTAAGTTGGTGGATCTTATCGAACGATAAAGGAACGGAATATTGCTCAAGTCAGCCCAGGGATCGTACAGCTTAAGATTACCAGACAATCGCCTTCTCGCCTCCCAGAAGAACCTTATCCAGGAATGTGAGGCAGACGCACTACCCCAACCACATTGGGAGTATACTTTTGGTAAATCGTAAGTGACAAAGTCTTGCAATTAATTGTTCTTCCAAACAATAGCCGGTGTTGGACAGGATTGGTAGGGGTAGAATGAGATTGAAAAATTTAATGCCGTAGCCGGAATTTAAACCACGAACTTGCCGTTTACCGCCCAGTTGCTCTGACAACTAAGTTACCATGACCGGTTTGGCACTAAATTCTCCAATCCATTGGCATTTTCCCGGTGAAACACACCAGGAAATCTCAATTAAAATGAGGTAACATATCTTAATGACCACTTAACGCTTTGTAAGTAAGTACTTATGTTCCGAGCTTCTAGTTTAACCAACTATAAGGTCAATCAATGCAATTAACGTAGTATTGGCACGTTAGCCATGGTCCGTTAGTGGTTGGGGCAGTCCAACACTAACGGCAGATCCATGGTTCAAATCCTGGCTATGGCATTGAACTTTTCAGTCTCAATTTACCCTGTCCAATCCTGTGCTACATAAGGCTATTGTGTGCAAGAGCTTAATAAGAAACGAAGAAGTTCCAATGAAACCTTACGTACCCTCATGTTTGCATGGACTATGTTACGGCAGCTTACAATATATTATCACGCGGTAGACACGATAAATCACCATTTCATATGGCGCAACAATGCCGGGCGCGAATAGAAATGGATGTAAATAAACAAAAACAGGACAAAAAAAGAGAAATTTTGGATAACCTTACGTGAAAAATATGAATCTTCAGGCACGAGAAAAGAAATAAGGAACGATAGAAGCAAGAAGAAAAAGTTAGAAGAGAAGCAAGAAGAAAAAGTTACAAGAGAAGCAAGAAGAGAAGCAAGAAGAGAAGCAAGAAGAGAAGCAAGAGGAGAAGCAAGAGGAGAGGCAAGAGGAGAGGCAAGAAGAAAAGCAAGAAGAGAGAAGAGAAAAGTGAGGTAGGAATGAGTGTGGAAGAGAGAAAGAGTGGATTGTTGATTAATACATCCATACGTAACACTGTAGTCAAAAACCAATGTCATTACCAATATGTTATGCAATGCATAACACACATTCATAATCCTAAGTAATAGTTTAACGTTGTAAACTTATTGTGCTTATTGCTGTTCTAGCGAATTGGGCTTTAACTTTTGGACACCCAATAAATAAATAAGCAAACAAGTTTGTAGGAAAAATGATATAAAATTGACTGGAAAGGGTTAACGTTTAATACTTTTATATCTTTATTGTACACAAGTATATAAATGCCATATCAGAATAGCCTAAAGTAAAGGATAATTTTCCTTTCTGTATTTTAATATAATTGTTAATATGTCTTGGACCGCAACACTAAGAGCACTTAAACACGCCAGTCACCGTTTATTTTCCTGGCTCCACTGCATTACTCACCGCAGATCTGCGAGTATTACAACAAGAATTCCAAATACTGGCTATTGAAATTCGTCGGTAAATCCAAGATCAACGCAAAATCTAGGGCACTATCCATTATATTCCATCAAGCTTCAAAACCAAGTTTCAGCAAAAATAAATTAGCCTTGGAAGACTTAAGGATATAAAAAGGTCGATATTTTTAAATTGGTCGAAACTTGAGCTAGATACTAAGATCTGGACACTCACCAATCTGGAATCGATCAAATAACTACACAGCCTAACATCGTATTTTTCATGCCAAGAAGAAAACCTTCAAATTGTAAAATGTTTTGTTAGTGTTTGAATAAAAATATGCACCCATTATGATTTGGAGAATAAATTACCACATTTTTTAGAGAATGTGGTGAGACGATATTGCAAGTCTTTGGGTAGCCAGACATTACCATTAAGATCTAAAGACAGTAACCTATGCTGAAAAGGTTACAGAGGGAAGTGAATACTTGCCCATGTGCTGTTTACGTCGCAAGGGAGGTGTTCCACACTACTCGAGGCAAACAGTAAAGATTTGCTTAGCTTTCTCTTACGGGTACACACAGGGAACATTTATAAGTTTTAATATATGAACATGTGTCTTTGAAAGGCACTCCGCAGATACCAAAGAAATCTTAAGCATGTGTATATATTTCCATTCAATATGGTCAGCAGTTTTCAAATGTTATAATTATTGTTTAGGTATTTTATGGTGCACCTAATTATACGTTCCATAATAGATAAAAATTTCACTGAATATAAATGACTATTTTGACTAATGAATACTACGTAACTTAATATTTGAAGTTGATCTTTTTATTCATGACTTCGTTTTTGAGAAAACTATTATAAACTCACGAAACACAGTATTTTTCACTAACTTTAGTGTTAATTGAGCATACCTACCAATTAAAGATACTCTAATTATGACCGAAAAATCAACATTTTATACTCATAACTGTTGCTGTTAGTCTAACAGTTTAAGGAAATTGAGTAACAATTACAGCCTGTGAAACACGTAAACATGTGGAAAACTGAAAAAGAGAAAAAACATCTTAGAAATTCTAATCTGGTCTTGAATGCAGGCGCATTTAAAAACCAGTGTAGCATTACTTCTGATCATCTGTAATAAATAATAAATGCAGGTTGTAGGAACAGACGACTCATTCTTAAGACCCATAAACAAAAAATCTGATGTGTTGCTCTCATATGACTTTCTCTACTTTTGTACTAACCATTCTTACAAACTCTTATTCCTAAAGCGCGTTCCACCCTTAAAAGACAGTACACGTTAAAGGGAGCGCAGTGTTGCAACATGTATTAGTTGCGAATCTTTCTCCGCGAGCGACTCGAGGTGGCCGGAGTCCTGTACTTAGTCCTTCAATAGCTGCTTGACGAGACGGGCACTTTTAACTTTGGTATCCCTCCATGCCTTTGTTACTGTATGACCTAAATTTACAAATGACTCGTCTGTATAAACAATTGATTTCCCCTGGTCCCTAAAACTTTTTATGTTTTTTAGATATTCATGTCGCCATCTGAGGATATCGATATCGTCTCTTTCTATTAATATGCACTTGTTACCCCTTCTTTCATATTCGGACCTCAAATCAGAGTGGCCCTTGAGAAATTTGGTAGGGTCTCATCACTGTTGAACTGTGACAAAATTATATTCAGCGTGGGTGGAATATTTGAAAACTGTAAAGAATGAACAATTCGCCGCATTCGCACTATTCAATCATATTCCGTTAACCTAGCGTTTTGTGTAGTCCCGCCCTTTTTGCTTTCTTTTTCGATGGCGTTCTTAGAGGTCCTTTCATTAGTTCCTTTTTAATCATACACACTACTGCTTCTGAACACCCGATAGCCTTAGCTGTTTCTTTTACTGCCTTACACGCATTTTGCTTCAAAAATAATATAACACATTCATAATTATTTGGCGTTCCTTACTTCTTAATTTACCAACATATCGTCTCTTCCTAGCTTCCCCCTCCAAAACTACAAATATTTACAAAAATATTAAACAAATAACGCAATAACAGCTCACAGTTACACACACGGCTTCTTTAGAACTAATGTTAGAGTGAGTAGTGGGGTTTACGGGCCCGTCGACAACTAGGTCATTAGGGCCCGAAGTCCAAAAATAAAAACAAAGAAATAAAACCTCACCCATTTAAAGCTGAAAAGTGAAATTTAAAATACCTAAAAATGAACATTATAATTACTAAAAAGAGCTTAGACAGCTAAAAACGGAAAATTAAAAAACCGATAAACACTTAAATCACTAAAGACATAAAACTGGCTACTGTTAAAAAAGGGCTAAAAACACGAGTAAAACATCCTAAAAGTATATTTCCGCCAAGATAAAAGGAACCTTACACTTGCTTACCAAAATCGATACGCGCAACAAACCGCAGTACTGTATTTACAGCTGCTGGGTCGTTGCCTAACACGGTGCACAGTGTAAGACCCAGGCCAAAGGACTGGCGCTCACGAGCATACCGCGGACAATCAGTAAGGACATGTGCAACGGAGAGTGGGACATTGCACGTCGCACAGACAGGCTCCGGATCACCGCGCAAAAGGTGTGCATGCGTGGCTCGAGTGTGGCCTATCCTCAGGCGGGTTAAAATCACCTCCTCACGCCTGGAATCCCTGCAAGATGTTTGCCAGGGTTGTACCGTTTCCTTGATTGTCCGTAACTGAGTGCCAGATAACGCTTCCCAAGATTGTTGCCAGAGAGTAAATAGATGGCGACGGAAGTACTTCTGCACATCTATATAGGGTAGCGTACGGGTGGAATATTCCGGAAGGCGACATGCAGACTTCGCAGCCGCATCAACTGCCTCGTTGCCCGGAATACCCACATGACCTGGGATCCACGTAAAAACGAACTGGTATCCGCGAGATAACAACTGAGATAAAAGTGTCTGTATTTTAATAATTGATGCCGAGTTGCCAACAAATTGTTGCAGCGCCTGAAGAGCGCTCAGGGAGTCGCAACACACAATAAAATGTCCAGGAACTGAACGGGAGATAAAAAGTAAGAAATAAAAGATGGCAAACAGCTCGGCGGTAAAAACTGAACTGGCGTCTGGAAGGCGGTATGTGTGAACCTCACCGTTGTATATAAATGCGGAACCCGTCGTATTACCCAACTGGGAGCCATCGGTGAATACCGGTGTATAAGTCCGGTATCGGCCCAGAACTGCGGTGAAGAGTTGACGGAACACCGAAGGAGGGGTAGCAGTCTTTGGACAGCCCGACAGCTCCAGGTCAAAGCGTGCACGCTGGAGCTGCCAGGGAGGACAGTGGCCAAATGAATGCCGCTCTACAACTGGCAGTCGGAGGGCGTTTGCGACAAGTAGTTCTTGAAACCTGATGCCACTTGGACGGGAGATTGTTTTATTCCGCATATAACGGTGCGCGAGGTCTGGACGCAAAACAGGTGGAAACGAAGGATGACCTGGATGAGCGGCCAACCTTGCCACATAGGAACAAAGTAACAATGAGCGTCGAACAGACAGTGGAGGTTCGCCAGAATCAGCATACAGACAATCCACTCTACTTGTGCGGAAAGCCCCAGTAGCGAGACGGATACCAGTGTGATGAATTGTATCTAAAAGGCGGAGTTTAGAGGCTGATGCAGAGCCATAGATAAAACAGCCGTAGTCTAATTTGGACCGGACCAGTGAGCGATACAACCTCAACATCACCGTGCGATCGCCGCCCCAAGATGCCCCAGACAGGACCCTGAGTACCCGAAGCGAGCGACCGCAGGAAGCACGAAGGTGACGTATATGGTGCTCCCATGTGAGTTTGCTGTCGAGGTGTAAGCCCAAGAACTTCAGGTGCGGAACAAATGGAAGACGTGTGCCACGCAAATGAAGATCAGGAGGAGGGTGTACACCACGGAGTCGGTGAAAGTGGAGACACTGTGTTTTCGTAGGGGAAAACCGAAAGCCGGTGCGAAACGCCCACTCGGCGATGGATGTTATGGTCATCTGCAGTTGACGCTCGATGTGCTCCAAACTATAAGAGCGATAGTATATCGCAAAGTCGTCAACATACAGAGACATCGGGATTCCGCTACGAACAGCGCTGGTGATACCATTAATGGCAACGGCGAAAAGCGTAACGCTGAGAATCGACCCTTGGGGTACACCATTCTCCTGAACCTTCTCTTGGGAGAGCGTGTTGCCTATGCGGACACGAAAACGGCGAATTAGTAAAAAGTTAAAAATAAAAAACGACAAGTTACCGCGTAAACCATAACCGTGTAGAGTACGGAGAATGCCATAGCGCCATGTAGTGTCGTAGGCCTTCTCCAGATCAAAGAACACACCCACGACATGCTGCTTCAAGAGAAATGCATTCTGTATGTAGGCCTCCATGCTTGTCAGATTGTCGACACTGGAGCGATGGCGACGAAAACCGCACTGGACATTACTCAGCAGGTTATTCGTCTCTAGCCACCACACTAAACGAGTGTTGATCATACGTTCGAGGGTCTTGCAAACGACACTCGTTAGGCAAATAGGGCGGTAGCTAGAGGCAAGTGCCCGGTCTTTCCCAGGCCGAGGTATAGGGATGACGATACCCTCGCGCCAGGAAGACGGGTAAACCCGCTGGAGCCAGATTCGGTTATACATGCTCAGCAGGAAGGAAAGAGCCTGAGGTGGTAGATGAAGCAACATTTGTCGGTGGATGTCATCCGGACCGGGAGAAGAGTCGTGCGCCAGAGACAAGGAGTGCATCAGCTCTGCTGTGCTAAAAGGCGTGTTGTATGGTTCACTACCGTCGCTGTTAAAATTAAGAACTATCCGCTCCGCAGTTTCCTTGATAGCTAAAAACGACCTATCGTAACTTTGGGTTTGGCTGGTAGCAGAGAAAGATTCGGCAAGGGCGTCGGCGATCGCCTGCTCGTTGGTGTAATAAGAGCCCTGTACGGCAAGACCGGGAATAATCGTCCGGCGACACTTGCCGTACATACGCCGAACCGCAGTCCACACCCTTTGTGTTGAAGTGCGTCGAGAGAGGGAAGAGACGTAAGTTACCCAGGATGTGCGTTTTGCACTGCCAAGTACAAAACGCGCCCGGGCACGCACACGCTTAAAGGCAATGAAGTTCTCTTCCGTAGGATGTGCACTGAAAACTCGCAGAGCCCGTTTGCGGGCTTTAACAGCCAAACGACATTCCTCGGACCACCAAGGCACGGGAACATGACGAGGTGTAGTAGAACCGCGAGGAATGCTGGAATTTGCTGCAAGCAGGACAGAACATGTAAAATACTCCACCATGTTGTCAATGGTGGTAAAACCATCGTCCGTAAGGTGAATGAGGGAACGGAATTTCCCCCAGTCAGCCTTGGAAATAATCCAGTGAGGGTATCGTGTTGGAATAGGATGGAAACCAGTAATGTGAATGTTAATGGGAAAATGATCACTGCCAAAGAGGTCGGAGAGCACCGACCAATCAATAAGTGGTACCAGTGACGGGCTACAGAAGCTAACGTCTAAGGCGGAATAGGTACCATAGGCAGATGATATGAAGGTAGGGGCACCAGTGTTCAACAAAAGGAGGCCGGACATATCGCAAACGTCTGCTACAAGGCACCCACGAGCATCGTCAGTGTCGGAGCCCCATAAAGTGTGTTTGGCATTCAGATCACCAAGGAAGATAAGCGGTGGCGGAATCTGAGCCAAAAGAGCCCGAAGGTCGTTCGCGTGTACGACACTGACCGGTGGCATATAGACATTACAAATTGACAGACTCACGCCCTGCAACTGGACACGCACTGCTACAGCTTGCAGCGGTGTGTTTAGCGGGATGCTTGTGGCTGAGATGGTATGCGCCACCAGAGTAGCAACACCACCGCTTGCTCGTCGATCAGCTGCAGAGTCATGTCTAAATGCCGAAAAACCACTAAGATGTAAGGTGTGGTTAGGCTTCAGATGGGTTTCTTGTAGACAGACGACTGAAGGCGAATGGTGCCAAGCTAAGTGTTGTATGTCCGGGGCACGGGCCCGGTACCCATTAACATTCCACTGAATTATTTCCATAATAAAAAGGTTAAGCCATAGTCTTTATCTTTTTCTTCATCTTAACCTTGGCGCACTTGGGACCAATGATGGGCTTTTCACCGTCCTCAGGCGACTCCTCGGAACTTCGGGAGTCAGAAGATCCCCGGTGGCTCGCGGAGCGGGAGCGGGACTTCGTGGAGGTACGACTACTCGCCCGATGTTTAGGTCGCGAGCGATTTGTGGGAACAGGCAATACGGTGTAGCCTCTGCTTGTGGACCCCTGGTGAGCGTGTGTCTGCACAGCGGAAGATGTAGTTGCTGGTGCAGTTTTATCACGACGCGGTGGAGAGGTGCTCGCCGGTAAATCTGTTTGTGTCGAAGCATCTGCGACGGGTACATGCTGTATGGCAACAGTGTTCACAGGAGGGCGACGGACAGCGGATGCAAAACCTGTGGTGGTAGCAGGTTGCAGTTGTTGAAAGCGACGGCGCGCTTCAACAAACGTCAGGCGTTCTTTCACGCGCAGCTCCTGGATACACTTTTCCTCGAGAAACTTCGGACACTGTCGCGAGCTGGATGGATGACTCCCTCCACAGTTAACGCAGTAAGGGTCACGGGTGCAAGCCGTACCCTCATGGTATGGTAGTCCACAACGCTCACAAGTAGCAGGATGGGTGCACGAAAGCTTAGTATGACCGAACTTCTGACACTGAAAACAGCGCATAGGGTTCGGTACATACTGCCGAACTGCGGCACGCTCGTAGCCGCAGAAGATGTACTCGGGTAACTGAGTACCCTTAAATGTCAAAAACACAGTGCGTAAATCGATCACTTTTCCATCCTGTTTTCGAGTGAGACGGTACGCCTGACACACCCGTTGATCTGAAAGGCAGGTGACTATCTCTTCATTAGACAGACCATCAAGGCTGGAGGTGGTGACAACTCCTCTGCAAGTATTCAGTGTTTTATGTGGGACTACCCGGATAGGGTAGGAGCCCAATAAACTCGCTTTCAGTAGTTTCTGCGACTGGTCTGCAGTAATCACCTCTATCAATAGCGTACCGTCGCGTATTCTGGTCGCATTTTTTACAGGGCCACAGATTCGGTCAACTTCCCGTTTAATATAGAAGGGGCTAAGATCCTTTACCGTTTTCCCGTCACAAGCCAAAGTCAAAACCAAAAACGTGTCGAATGAGGAGGGTTTGCGCGGATGCATTATGAATTGGACCCCCATCCGGAACCGTCGGCGTCAGCCTGCCATCCGGGGGTCAAAGGATAAAAGACACCAAAATCTCCACGGTCTGTGCCGCCATGGAGACCCCTCCATGACTGACCTCAAGGCGTACTTCAGAGGAGCTACCCTCCGATCTCCACTGCTTGTCCGCATGGGTAAACCGTTCACCACGTGACACCCCGGTTTTATGCCCCCACCACAGGAATAACCGCCTGTGGCTCCCCGCTTTAGCACACGCTGCCTCAACGGAGTCAGCGTGGATTCAGGGGACTTCGAGTTGATTACACCGGGGTTCCGTCAGCGGTAACACGTCCGGCCGGTGATACTAACCCGACGGCACGCGGCCGTCGGGAGATTAACACCGGCCGTGCCCTCAAGGAGCTACGTGGGTGTACATGACGTGTGGACGGGCTCCGCACCTAAGGCTACACATGGGGGCAGTGTGAAGGGTCCGCACAACCTTCGCGCCTGAGACCTCCGAAGAGCACACAAGTCGGGGGCCGCGCAGAAAACCGTGGGACAGGACCACGGAGATAGGAAAGATCCCTGCTGGTGAGACAGGAGTTATAAATCTAGGAACTTACAAACTAATAATCAGAATAAGCCTAGAAGAGGAAGAGGGTGATATAAAAGGCAACATAAAAGCTGCACGTGGCGCAGTTAATGACTATGAAGCGGTGAAATGATGGTGAGCAGCTCGGGGCCCCGGGTACGCCAAACCCGGACCTACCGTGGTAGGTTCCCCTGGGGGAGTTTGATTTCGGAGTCCTCTTCTCCTAGATGAGTCGTCGACCAAGACTAACGAGCCTCATCTACCCGTTGGAATGTTCTTAGCTTCCCCTCACCTCTTGCCTACCAGTGGTCACAAAGACACACTTAGTAGGCCGTCTGGTTCGGGTACTAAGCCCCTCCGCCACGGCAAGGCGACACTCCTTCGGAGGGGTCTTTAGAACTAATGTTAGTGCTGCTCCTTATACTATCTTCTGTGTCAGGCCTGACGCTGAATAGATGAATACATTTTCTTTGCCTTACTGGATAAAAGAAAGAGGTTACTGCCTTTTGGTTTATTTTAAAAACTTTCTCCAACCTTCCTCAACATTTGTTCTCGCTGGTTCCCTGATGTAAACTCAATAACAAAAAAGTTTTACACTGCGTAACTTTTGCAGTCCACAGATATAAAAATTTCCGAAAACATTTAATTTAAAAAATTATAACACTTAACTGGGTAAACATAGAGAATTCAAAGTAGGCAGGTAGTAGCACTATGGTTTACTCTACCTAAGAAAAAAATATAGATGCATTCTAGCAGTTTGTTAGTTAGTGCGTGATGAGTATAGAAACAGGAAATATCAGACTTCTATTGAAAAAAACGTTTTCTGAAGAAATTTGGACATATAGAAATGTATAATGACTCTGAAAAGGATATAACCTGATAGAGAAACAAATTCTGCATAGGATAATGTGTTCAAATCTGAAATTTATAACAAATGAATATTTATACCATGCTATTAGTAATCTGGCAACAGCGCGAGGGTAGAAAAGGACGCGGCTAATGGCAACTTGTATGCGCTAGATAGAGACAGATGTCCCATTTAACTCCATACTGTCTTCTAAGAGTGGAACGCTATATATATCATCTTGTTAGTTAAGATAAACATTTCTACAAATTATCTTATTGCTTATTTCCTTCTAGGTGCAAAGGGAATATTAGAATACAGTAGGCTTTAAGTGATAGTCAAATCCAAGTTTTCCGCAACTCACACACATAACAAGGAATATCTCCGAAATGGTTCACCCTACAAAAACATTTATTCCGACATAAACTGCGTATTTTAACAAGATCTACATTTTTTGTATAGTATGAGTTGGTTTATCTCTAACGGTTTACCAGTTATGCAAAAGTCGTCCAGAGTAAATACGACTACATGGGCTATAGCCAGAAAATTCAAGATATACAGTTCATTTGTCATCAAAATATCTCAAACATATGGCATTTTAATCAAAATCGTTAGAGCTAATTTCAAGAAAATCAAAATTTTCGAAAAATGTTCAATGCAAAGGGTAGTTTAGGGTGGACTATTTTCTTCAAAATCTTCGTGTCGCATCCCTAAAAGACATTAAACTTAAATACCAGCTTTGGTTTTTAAGCGGCTTTTCGTTTTTGAGTTATGCTGTCCACACACACACACACACACACACACACACACACACACACACACACACACACACACACACACACACACACACACACACACACACACACACACACACACACACGCGGACCTTTTTCTAAAAACGCTTTTTTTTAGTTTTGGATTCAAGGGGTCTCAAAACATCTTTCTGGTGAAATCTCGAAATCGAGTTTTTGGGTAGAGAAAGTAAAAATGGACCTTTTAAATCAGTTTCTCAAATATCACCTATACGTACTATCTGTATGATATAATTATTTATATAATATATGTTCAATTTTCTGTGGATAGCTTCTGAAACTCTTCATTCTGGATGACTTAGTATAGCTCGTTAAAGGTTACTACACGATAGTGCTTATCTCCTTAAAGTAGACAACTTGGTTCAAGCCATCTTTTTGTGCGAAAAAATGCTATTCCTTATCTTTGATTTGAATTTCCAAGTACTTATAGCTTTGACAAAGAGAACGTTGTATAAAAATAACCACATAGCCAAAAGCTCTGAAAGGGTTTGACTAGCGCTTTCACCAACAAAAATGTAACCAATAAGCTAACTTCTGTAAACGTTTATCTGGATAAATATGAACTAAATGAAGTAATAAGTGTCTATCAGAATAGTTTGTACAGGAGCAGAGAACTTCATGTGATAGAAACATAGTTTTTTCCTTATTAAGCCGTAAATCACGATGTTGGCTTGGACTAAAAATATTTTAAGTAATCTTAATCAGTTTAAGATAACTGAACATATGTTAGAGGAAACGAGCATAGGAAAAGACCACCACTATAGATCTATCACCTACTCTATGTATTATATAACAATCTACTTGCAGATTTAGCTAGAAATTGCTTCTAGGGTAATGTAAGTGGGTAAGTATTTAGACTAAGAAAAATATGTCTACGGTTTTCTAATTAAATGGCGCTGTTAGCAGACGAGAAAAATGTGCTAAGGAAGTTCTTATATGAAAATAAATATAATATTAAAATGATGGCTAAGCTGTGAAAATGAATATAAAGTAGGAAGTAAACAATATAAGTTGCAATTATTATGAATTCTAGATAAAGTAATGAAGCTTAACATTTAGCACAAACAATATGAATTAAGGTTGCTAGCTTTAGGAAATGAAAATAATGGATCAGTTGGTAAGTTCTCTAAGGTAATTTGTAAAGAGGCATTTTTTCCCAAAACATTTACTACATCACAAATTATTACTATAAATAGTTTAAATTATACTACTTTTTGCCCTCTTAATATTAGTACAGCATTATTTGCACGTATAAACAGAAAAAGTGCCCTCTTTTACATAGCTTCATTAGTTCTTACTCTCCCAACCATCTACATAATAGACATAGAAGGTAGTGCATCTACTCTTTCCCCAAAAACACACGTTTTTAAACCTCCAAGAGCTTAGAAGTACGTCCACGTGTGACTAGCATAAGTGCACAACAAATGGTTTGTTAAATACTAAATTTGGTATGTAAATTTAGCATATTTTAGGGATAGGACACTAAGAGTGCTGAAAGAAACCAATTCTACTCCAAGCTGTCTTTAAATGGAAGCACTTCTGATTTTTTTCAAAAGGAATGAAGCTGTTTAGTTAAACAACCTATTTTAAACATATCTTCAACACTAATGAAATTTATTTCTTGAATTTTCTAGGAATATCCGCAGAATTCCTCTCCTTTCTGGATATATTTGCATAAGTGATAAACCTTCAAAGACAGTATATAAACATGTAGATATCATTAAAATACAGGTTTTGTGGAGTTAACCATTTTCTAGACGTTGGATCATTAGTTATTTCCTTCCAGGTCATGCAAAGAGAATATAATTTGAAAGGTATCACATAGCAATCAGTTCTTTATAGACCAATAAACAATGTTATAATCGTTGCGAAGTTAAAGAGTGATTCAGATACCCACCATATGCACAAGTTATCCTACACTTTGATTCAGAGAGAAATGGTTACAACATAATTCGGCATTCTAGAAGAAATGAAGCATTATAATTGCGTGTATGTGTTGAACTATGCGACAGTTACATAACGAGCAAAACTAAGTAACTAGTAATATGAAGAGGTAAATTACCTGGCGATTTCATTCTCATTGCAAAATAACTAATTAGTCGTATGATCCCTCTCAGATAATTAACTCACACTATATGTAGAGAGAGACAGAGGTAAACCATAGATGGAGAGTATTCCACACTGAGCCAACTGTTCGGCTATCGTATATAATGAGAACTCTACGGGGGTGTTGGAACCCAGGCTGTAGCGCGAGCCAGCATGTGGTTCCCTAACGCGCACAACATACCCTATACTCTCCTAGTAATTCCAAGTGACCCACGATTGGCGAAGAACAAAATTATTCACAATTGATTTAATGAAAGCATGTTACACTCTAAGCAAAGCTATAAAGCTAGCCATACCAGTAATAAAAAACTTTACTCTTTCTAGTTAGTGGTTTCTTACATTAATAATTCTATAAAGATGTATAAATAAGAAGTACGAGTCAATTCCACCAGTGGATGAGAAGTCATTAGCGAGACAAGTAAGTTGTTGAAACAAAGTAACTTGGCCATCAAGAAGCCCGTCAGCTAACTTTCAGGTGATTAGAACTCACCCAATTCAGAAGTCAGAGAGTTTCCTGGAAATGCAAGTTTAGTAGTCCTGAAAATGAGAAAGGGAAGGAATTCTTAGAATGTAGCAATTCAAAGTATAAAAGTTGTGTTTCAGATGCGAATAACAAGCTGAATATTTGGCATCGTATGCAGTAGGAACTTTATTGGGGTGTCCGCCAAGTAGGAAGACTTAAGTTGATGAAAGGGTGTGTATTTCTAAAATTTGTTGGTGTATTTGGAGTGGTTTATATATTACAGAAATGGCTTCCTGGGATCGATTATTGGCTCCATTAAATGAATTAATTAATTTAGCCGCTCTTATCTATTCTCACATCCACCCACGCATATTCTCAGACAAATATATAAGAGCTCACCACAGTGTTTGCTGGCAACACATTCATCGATGACCGATATATGAAGAAGTGTGGCACATCATGGAAACTAGGTCATCACTTGTTCATTTCACAATGTAAATATACTCTGCTAGAGACTACGAATGAGCTAAAGTTTGACTAACGGTAAAGCTTACTGAGCAATTGCATGAGAACACAGTTACTGAAAGCATCACAAACAAGTTTGTGCAGTTGAGCAGATTACTGTGCAGTGGTAAGACTCCAAGGAATTAATGGAAGGAAAAACGTATCCCAAATACATTATAGGCAGTATCGTGATACATAGAAAATTTCATCTCCAAACGGAGAACACAATATGGGGTGTCGTGCTGGCTCAGGAGCGGTTAGTTCTCCTCGTAGATAACCTTGAAGCAATGAAGGAAATTCCCATAAACTGGGTAACACCCTCTCTTGTATCTCGTCGTGAGGAGATGATCTTAGTTCGGTTGCTTGTTGACCACTGCAATTTTACGCATGGTTACCTTTTTAAGGGAGACCCTGTTGCTCTTTGTCCGCTGTGTGACAAGCATTTGTCGGTCCGTCACTTAATGTTTTCCTTGCACACCTTCGGGATTCTCTGCAACTGTCGGTTAGGCTTTCACAGGTCCTGGTGGATGATAAGTTGTTAGATTTGTTTAATTTTAGCTTTTACCACGATCAATTTTTATAAGGGGGCTGATATCCAAGTACTTGAACGCCCTTATAACTACAACATTAACACCATCGTCGTCGTTATTATCATCATTATCAATAATCATCATGAAGTGGTCATGAATATGGACCTTAAAACCTTAAATGTTTTACGACCCAATAGTAAGCAACATGAAACGCCAACTAGACCATAAAGACCGTTTTATTGGCCTTGTATTTGCAAACCCAGCTTGTCCACTCACCTCAATATTTTAATGAGGAAAATATCACACCGATAAACTTCCCTAGTGGTTTGACAAGCCAGACACCAAATCTATCATGCGTTCCTTATTAGCAACAAACGAATGTTAAACTACCTCAAAAAAAAAAAAAAAAAAAAAAAAAAAAAAAAAAAAAAAAAAAAAAAAACATACTGAAAGCAAAATAGCAAACTATTCACACAATTACCAATAAAATGGCGAACAAAAACCAAATCAGATCAAAACCTTGCCACAGGGTCAACGGTACAGTGTTGAGCTAGCTTCTGTGTAATATATCTGCTAATGATTTGAAGTTAATAAAAATGTAAAACTTTCCTTTCACAATATGCAATTAATTGTGAATACTCGCCAAACCATGAAGATGACAAACAGCATTGCTACTTTTTTGCTTAACCAATCACGTAATCCACTGGAACACGATGAATATAGGATATGAGAGGCCCAGTTCTTGTCTAGATCTCCAAGTGCACAATAAAATACAGCTTGTACATCTTCTGTAGGCCTCATGTGATAGTTCTGCGGCGACATATTTTATGTTTATTTGTTTATTATATATAAAATGAGCCACATATGGGTATAACAAGAGTCATAGGGATGGCTGACACATTTTCAAGGTATACTATGCCTTCTTTTATCACTGGTATGTTCTAATTTTTCACGTGAAATTTCTAGGTATGTGAAATAGGTACTGTGACTTTGGTGGGTTGAAAAGTAAAGAAGACAGATGTAGTCGGGGTAAAGAAATACTTTTATTTCCGTAAACAGTAACTTTGTACACTCGTTGCAACAGCAAGAAAGTCTTTACCGATTCACCAACAGCACGGCTCCGAATTCGTAACACAAGAACTGTCCCTTCTCCGTCGGCACGACTCCTCAACGCTTCACATACGTCTGTCCTTTCCGTCGGCACGACTACTCAACGCTTCACATACGTCTGACTCTCCGTCGGCACGACTACTCAACGCTTCACATACGTCTGACTCTCCGTCGGCACGACTACTCAACGCTTCACATACGTCTGACTCACTCTTCTGTTGCACTTTACCGCTATTTATATCTCCCAGGCACTATTCTGGAAAGTTCAGTTATTGCGGTGAAATACAAAGCAGAAGATTCTCGAAGTCTCTATCCTTTTCTCTCTTTCGGCAAGCGCCCAACAATGCGGCCATTCTCTGTCTCGTTCCTTCGGCTTCTTTGCGGTAGTGCCGACAATAATGCGATGGGTGACACTGCTGTTGTCGGCAATTAGATGCGGCGGGCGCGGTGACACTACTGACAATATAATTTAAGCAGCTATGATTTAATAAATTGATGTGTACTACTCACATACCTTACTGACTATTCTTACAAACCCTTATCCGCTGTCTTCATATTAGTCGAAATAAACACTGCAGAAGCTATCTTATTGCTAATGTTCTTGGTGCAAGAGAATATGGGAATACAGTAGGCTTTCAGCGATAGCAAGTCTTTTAAAGCTAGTCGCTACATGAAGACTGAAATTCCATTTTCTTTGCACGGCCAAAAGATAAAAAATGTATAAAGACCTTCCATTTGAGAAAATTCAAAATACAAATATATGAGAAAATATGAGAAAATTCAAAATATGTTTCCTATACCATAGAAATGTCTCAAACATATGGTATTTTAATCAAAATCCTTAGTGCCATTTTTGAGAAAATCAAAGCTTTCGAAAAAAGTTCCATGTAGGGCTAGTTTAGGATGGAGCAGTTTTCTTGAAAATCTTCGTGCCACATCCTGAAAGATATTGAACCGAAATACCAACTTTGGTTTTAACTGACTTTTCGTTTATGAGTTATGCTGTTCACAGACAGGCAGACGGAAAGGGAAACAGAATGGGCAGACAGAATGGGCAGACAGAATGGCCTTTGTTTTTTAATCGGAGGGCCTGAAAGGATATATTTCCGGTGAAATCTCTACATCGAAATCTTGGGTCGGTACAATACTTCCCCTACTTACTATACGTAGTAGACAAGGTAGAAATATTATTTTTAACTTATAAAACTAAAAGACAGTTTAATCCACACTTTCATCAATTTTGTTTGCAATAAATACATGTAAAATATGGTTCGTCTCCATAACCATGCCTGATGCAGGAAAACCCATTGCATGTTAAAACTTATCATGCCTATTTACGTAAGATCCACTTATTTTTATTTATATGCTTTTTGGTTCTTTATGGTGTTATTGGAAAACATAATTGATAAAATCATAATGTACAAAGTGTGCTTTAAGCTGTTCTCGTATGGCTTTACCTTTGTTCTTCACTGCACACCTGCAAAAAGATGAGAAAGTAAGAAATAAAAGTTACATAATAAAGCTGAGTTTCACATTGGGCGCAGGAAACTTCATAACAAGGCGTCGATGAATCAGCACAATGGTAAATTACATAAAACTTAATTTACGCAAATTAACTCAAAATAATATTAAATAGATAAATATGTATAAATGTAACGTCAAAGTTTTCTATTCACTTGCACAAATGTAAATTCTGTTGCTCAGAGATACGTTGAGAAACCAATAGCCTGGACATTTAAAAAGAAGCAATATTAAGAATTGCAGTAATTTACCAAAGAAAAAAAGTAATCAAGTTTTATCTTCCACGTTGTGCTTTATTATTAAAAGCTCCAGTCTGAATATGATATTTAATTTTGTGTCCTTGCTGGGATTTAAGCAAGATTCCCATTGAGCATAAGAAAATGAAGCAGAATAATACTGCGCAATGCAACTATTTGAGAAAAGTTAAACCACTTAGCAAGGAGCACAGTGCCGCTACCTTTATATTCTTTTAGGTATGAGTAAGACGCAAGTTCTGAAGCTTTGATTACCCATCCGGAACGATTCCATGTATTAACCCCATTCCTGCCTCCTCCTTGTAGGTTTCAAGTCCCTCAGAAATTTCTTACTTTAGGGATTCTTATAAAGGAGCCAGATCTGTTCCTATAACCAGCTAAATTAATGGTAAAAGGAAAGGAAAGAGACCAAATTAAAATACTCCAGCAACGCTTGCCACCATTTTACATAACAAGCCTCTTGAAAGTTGCGCCAAGGAAATGAGACCTTCACTGTACGCGAAGAAAACTGTTTTTAAAGCTACAGTCGTTGGAGAGATATGTGAAAATGTGTACCTTTGGATAAGCTCACATTCACTTTTATTTATTGTACGTTGCTTTAATTACGTGGTCATTCGCGGAGGATCTGATAGGACAAAACTCGTTGATCCTGTATGTGACAGACGGTTACCCTTCTAGGTCTCATCCCTGTATACTTTATCATCTTGCCTTGTCAAGTGTCCAAAAAGCCTTAGTGCTAGGCAACTGTACTGTATTTGTATCAGGAATTTAACTATGACCTAGGACAAACCTAGTTGATCCCGTATGTGACAGACGGTTACTCTTCTAGGTCTCATCCCTGTGTACTGCATCATCTTGCTTCGTCAAGTGTTCCAGAAACTTAGTGCTGGGCAACTGTACTGTATTTGCATTAGGAGTTTAATTATAATCTTGTGGTTGATACAAGCAAACCTGAGATATCGCGCTGTTCTTTTTCCCTCCCGCGCTGACATTTTACACACTGCTTCAGAAACAACTTATCATTTCTTTCCCGGTACAATAAATATTGCGCAAAAGAGCATCACTAATAACAGTAATTACCGCCTAAGGCAAAGCAATTATGATCATACCTTCAATAATATCACTAATGAAGAGACTCAAGAAACCATACTACATAATATTGTAGCAACACTGCACTGCTTACACTCCAATTACCTTGTAGAAAGTCATTTTCAACTGTTGGTGTTGGTCTATTTAAATTGTACAAAGAAGCTCCCCACTCCACAGTGCGATTGCGCATTCAAGGACAAAGATATTCTCCTGAATTCTTGACAGTACCTCTGCTTCTATACGTGACGGTCATATGGAATTATCTGTTGTCATTATTTGTGGATAGATGGCAGACTATTCCCTTTCACCATCCATGTATTTTCATTTTTACCTTCTACACAACGTATAGTAAAGTAGACAAGTATTGTATTCCATCCAAAAATTCGATGTCAAGATTTCATCGGAAATGTTTTGAGACCCCCTGAATAAAAAAAGGACTTCTAAAAAAGGTCTGTTGATGTGTGTGTGTGTGTGTGTGTGTGTGTGTGTGTGTGTGTGTGTGTATTAGTCTGTGGACAGCATAACTCAAAAACGGAAAGTCTGTTAAAAACCAAAGTTGGTATTTAAGTTTAATGTCCTTAAAGGATGCAACACAAAGTTTTTGAAGAAAATTCCTCCAACCTAAACTACCTTTAACATAGATAATCTTTCGAAAATTTTGATTTTCTTGAAAATGATTAATGATTTTGATTAAACTGTCATATGTTTGAGATATGTTTATGGTAAATGAAATGTATATCTTGAATTTTCTGACTTTAGCCCATGTAGTGCTATTTACTCTGGACGACTTTTGAATAACTGGTAAACCGTAAGAGATGAATAAAATTTTACTGTACAAAAATGTAGAAATTGCTAAAACACAACTTATGTGCAAGTAAATTTTTTGTAGAGTGAGCCATTTCAGAGATATTCCTTATTATTGTGTGAGTTTTGGAGAACTTATCTTGCTGTCAAATGGAACATTGTTATTGATTTTTATATGTTAACTGTGAAAAGAGAACGGAATTTGAAGATATAATAAGAGTTTGTAGGAATAGTTACAGTCCGTCTGGTCTAAGTTGGAACATGACCTACTTAGCGCTACCCCTCCCTGTGATAGGGGAGGGATGACAACACATCGCCACGGCTATCCGCGACTGCCTAGTCTGCGTCCGATGGTGATAGGTGTTTTGACGAGTGTACGGGCTGCTTATGTACCCTTAATATTGAGAGTGAAATATGGAAATGCTGGTGATGCGTTTAGTCCTGCTCATTGTGTTGACAATCGTATTGTTCCAAGCTGGTGTTGGAAGAAAGGGGAAACCTCTTCAATCTGATGCATGGAAAGTTGTATGTTTGGTACATAAGTGTTTTGCTGATGAACTAGAGGCGTTAACATCGGGTAAACCAACAATATCCGTGACACAGGCCATGGAAAGAACCGCCGCAGCTACTGCTGTATCTCGCACTTCAATATACAGAATGTTGCAAGAAAGAAGAAAGCATATGAAAATGGGACCACTGTTAGAACACCAGGAAGGAAACGACCAAACAGACAACCAACAAGCACAACAGCCGCTTCATTTACAAAGGCGGCTATTCGTAGTACAATTTATAGTTCGTACACATCGCATTTCTTGCCCGAAAATTGGAAAGCTGTCTGTGAGCATGTGAAGCGCGTAGAAGAAATGTATTGAAAAAAAGACGGATTAATGGCCGATATATTAGACAATTTCATCATAAATTTAGAAGACAGTTACTCTAATTCGGAAGATGGGTGTGAAGCGCTGCTCTCTGGTAGCTGCGCTATAGTCAGGCAGTCAATCGCACCGTTGCATGTTGCATGGAACCGATGCGAAATGGGATTAGGCAGTCATGGAGTACCCACAAAAGCGCGGGCAGTAGTTCGTTCTCTCTCTAGTTCCCATGTTTCAGCATAAACCGAACGAACTGTAGTACAAGAATAGAGAAAGTCATGTGAGCGTAACACATCGGATTTTTGTTTGTTGCAAATAGAATGGAATTTGAAAGCTTTAAAAGATTTTACTATCGCTCTAAGCCTACTGTATTGCCATATTCCCCTTGTATCTACAAGAAAATAAGCCATAACATAATTTCTGTAAATGTTTATCTCAACTAACACGAAGAATAGAAGTATGAGCTTGTAAGAATGGTTAGTACAAGAGTAGAGAAAGTCATGTGAGTGCAACACAAATTTTCACTATTGCTTCACATTCATGATGGAACTTCGGGTCCTGATATTAAATAACCAATTCGGTACTTACCTCTGCGAATGAGAGAAACCACGAATCAAATAGATTGGTGAGTCTACGAGATTTAACGCGAAACTTCTCGAATGCGGGCCACAGATATACCGCCTCAGCCATATCAGAATTAAAGAGATAGTATAGTAACACGCGTATTATAAGAAGTTAATACATTTTAAGTTATAGGAATAAATGGTTAACCTAAAGATAAGGTGCAATGTTACATCACATTTCGGAGTATGCACTTACAATCCTATTACTTACAACATCCAGGTATCAGAGAGGAACTTTGCCCAGTTGACCTCAGGCTAAGTAGTCGGACCAGTTTCCTGGCTTTTATCAAGTACATAGACTAACGTAGCTTAGTTAAACACGCTGTGAAATCAACCTGTAAAGCCGGTGATACAAATATATTTGCGCCCACAAAATTGTTTTGCAAACAAGAAAGAGATCAGGAGAGGATCAGCTATCGGCCGCCATGAAGCTTTGTGTCTGACATGTACGCATTTCTACTTTAAGAAAGCTTTCTTCGTTTGTTTAGCTTACAAATTAGAAGCAAGTGCAACTTATATGCGGCAATCTCATTTTTGAAAGATTTAATTGGTAGCCTAGCGAGATTGGTGCAAACTGCCACTTTGTTAGGTTTTTGCTTGCTTTTTGCTTAATCGCCATGGTCATATAAAGTGTATATTTCAAAGCGTTTACCATAATGCTAGCGTGCTTGTATAAACTGCCAGTAGGATACCAAGGAAATGTGGTAGGAATGGAGGTGGCTGTGGCTGTGTCTATAAATAAGTAAAACCTAATTGAATATAATCAAATGGATTGCCTCGAGGATGAGGTTTGTTATAATTGTATGGAAAGATTACCTGGGAAAACAACGATGGGAAAGCAAGGGCGTAATATTATAAGCTTTTATTAAAAAGTTACATACACATTGAAATTTTATTTGTATTTGACGTAACAACAATTTCAATTACTGTTGAATTTTTGAGTGTTCATTTTTGACACACTGTATAAACCTTTGTCCTCGCCATACAAATCTAGCGTTTACAAAAACTATAGTATGTTTGAAATTGTTAATTTAGACTCATGAATAATAAATGGAATCTAGTTCTTCTAATACTTTAAATTTCACTGCTTCCCGAAAGTAGTGAAACCAAAGTTGGGAGCAGACGATTACAATTTTGAAGTTTAATCACCAAATATTAAGGGGTCATCTAGAAGTCGCTCGGGAGCTCTCGTGTAGCCAAGATTCCCCTAGAGACGGAATTCCAGTGGCAGCATTGTTTGATGTTCTCTTATGCGCATGTGAATACCGTCAATGCTAACATCACAATAACTAGCCTACTGATAGCCAATGATTATGCGTGATAAACATGCTGGAAACGGTCGGTCAGAGTGGAGTAGGGAAAATCTAGGAGTATCAACGTTATCACAAGCCATAGGCACCAGTACGGTGCAGAGATAATTGCTCATGACTCGTTAGTAGTAGACTTTTGAAATAGGTGAATCTAGTCCCTAAGTTCACGATCGCTCGCCCTTACCGGTGAATTTGGTCTGTTCCTCAGAACTCGCTCCAAAGACACACTGGCTGCCTGTTGCCCGGGAGTGAACCCTCAAGCTGACCACAATCCCTCGTATCGCTGCAATCACTAATCTCCTTTCTGCAGAGTTAATCAATGCACTGGCAACTCTACGTCTCTCCACCGTGCGAGACCTAGTAATCAGAAACTGCTGATCCAGGGATCTCTTGTGCTGATCATAATAATAAGGCTATGAGGGTAGGTTAAACTGATTCAAAATTAACATGAATTGCAAGTTGGATTGCTAAATGTTGAGCCCCTGACCCTTGAACTAAATGGTAATACAAATTTCGGATTACATTTGAAAGGGTTCTGGTTCTCATCTTAAGGGATAAACCTATATCATATATTGAATAGAATGTCATAGTGATCTGTTTGCGTTTAAGCAATTTATTAAAGCAGATTTATTTAGTCATCTTTTTGTTGAAGCAGTTGTGTAAGCCCTCCGAAATAATTCTAACTGCGAAAACGGAGGCAACAGATACTGGCTTCAATTGTTTTATAAACAATGAAGGACAAGATGTTCGTCGATTGATGATAGAGCAATTGAAGATATGTGAACACCATGATGTAAAATATTCCATGATTTATATGTAATACTTTAATAAAACTGTTGTAAGCGGTGATGATTTGAATTAACTATTTGTTACAAGTTTGAAGCGCGATATGGTCGTTCATAGTGCTTGGTCGTTGTTCAGGATTTCGTTTACTATTTACGAAATACTTCTCCAAAAATCAAACATCTAAGATTAAAGAATAAGAGTCGTCAAGCTCTCGGTCTGAGGCTAAGCCGTGGTGAGTAATACGCGACGGAACATCTGTATATCCGATAGATATTACAAAAGTACCGTTACATTGTGATATCTTCTAGTATCAGCATAACATCCCTTAGGTATGGATAGCTTAAGATATATCGAACAGCTATTTGCTTTGAAACTTTTCTGTAAAATACAATGGTTTCACATAATTTATAATTGAAATTTCAGCAAAATTGTAGCTTTCATGGTGCATTATATCTGACAATGGCGCACAAGCCGCTGGCTTTCGTCACATTCTGAGCTTCTTATACAAGTAAGATATGAAGTGGTAAAATTGATAAGCCAGGTCATTAGCAAGTGAGGGAGCACTCCCCAGTCATCAATGCAACAATTTTGAAGTCGAATTAGTATGTTGTAGGGCACACGTTGAGAACACTGTTTCAAGCAACAATGTTTCATATCGCTTGTCGTCTCCCAATGCCTTTAGATCACCCCTTGCTTCCGGTCAAGCACTGTGATTCTGCTCTCTGGGTGTGCGTGGGTTTTGTTTAGGAAAGATCACTCTAATTATGATAATGTCTTTTAATAAATGTTTCTTATTTTTCACTCCTTTAACTGACACGTTGCCGACCAATGCAGATAATGAAACACTTCACCAGTCAAATAAAAGCGTGCCCGTATTCACACATCTAAAATGTGCTTCACTATGATGCAACTTATTGTTTCCGTTGGTTTCCACGCACTTAGATACTCCAAAGAATTACGATAGATATATTTTCTTTGACAGAGAAGCCAGGAGTGTTTGTTTCCTATGAACTGCCGCTACCTTTCTAAAATTGTTTCACTTTCCACTTTCATCTTTATAAATTCTCAAGGTTATTCCCATTTTACTTTCTGTAATACGTGGAGGAAACTATTCCAAAATTTTGATGTTGAGATTTCACCGGAAATATATGTTCTGAGGCCACCTGTATAAAAAATAATTTTAAGAAAAACGTCCCTGTGTGTGTCTGCCCTTCTATCAGTCTGTGGACAGCATAACTCAAAAACGAAAAGTCGGTTAAAAACCAAACTTCTATTTAACGTTAATATTTTTCAAGGATGCGACACGAAGATTTCGAAGAAAATCGCTCCAACCTAAACTACCCTTTGCAGAAAAAGTTTATTGAAAATTTTGATTTTCTTGAAAACGGCTAACGATTTTCATTTAAGTGCCATATGTTTGAAATTTTTTATCTTGAATTTTCTGGCTATAGTCCATGACGTCCCATTTGCTCTGGATGACTTTTGTATAACTGGTAAACTGTAAAAGACAGACCAAACCTTACTATACAAATATATAGATCTTGCTAAGGTACATAATGTATGTCTAAATAAACTTTTTAGAGTGGTGCCATTTCGGAGATATTCCTTGTTATTGGTGTGAGTTTTGGAGAACTTATACTTTTGTCATCGTTATTAATTTGTATATGTTAACCGTGCAAAGAGAACGGAATTTGAAAGCTTTAAAAAGTTGCCATCGTACAAAGCCTGCTGTATTCCCATATTTCCCTTGTACCTGCAAGGATATAATAAGATAATCAGATAATCAGATTTTTTAATGTTCGTTTTCTCTATTCATTTTTATTGAAAATATTATTCTAATTATCATTTTAATTGTACTTTAAATGATTAATTTTAGGAGTGTATAGTTTCAGATGACAAGAAATAGTGAGGCGACAAGTGGCCGAGGAAAATGTAAAGAAGTGTGCTGTGCTGGCACGGACTCGTGAATGGAAAGACTGCGGTTCAAGTCCCCTCAGGACTGTTCTTGATTGCTACTTTTTAAATTTACCTCAGTCCTTACGGAAAATGCCGGAGAGGTACTCCAAAGCTTAGGCATGAAACGTGTACTTTCAGAATTTCCTTTCCAAATTATGGTTTGATTTCGTATATGATCAGTGCTCATTGTCCTTGGCACCGCTAGTAGGAAGAACGGGCGTTAAGTATTGCTAGAAGGATCAAGTATGGAAGGCTTTGCGCAATACAAGCTGTTAAATGCGAATTTAATTTGCTAGGAAATAGGACATAACGCTAGGAGCAATTAAAACTTTATTAAGCTAAATTGGTAGCATAAACTTCACGGATCGTTGAATAGTAATTCTAGAAATTTAATGCTTTACGGCTTTGGAGGGCGTGGTTGATGGGGAGGGAACATAAAATGCATTGAAAATCCCGTAAGTGGAAGAATGGATTCCGTAACTAAGGAAAAAAGTGACGAAAAAACGAAGTAGAAAAATTGAAGTTGTTCATAAAGCTATTGTTAGAGACATTGACCACTTTGGCACAGAATAGACAGTATACTTTGGTATCTGTTGTAACAAAATGTTTATCTGTACCTTGTGGTTTAGTGCTTTAGTTAAATGGGGTTTTCCACACGAATAGTGTATTTATCCACTCCCTGGTTATGTTACTATATATGCATTTTAACTTTTACCTCAGGAGTTGGTAAACTGTACACCTCTGGCATATTTGGAAGCAATTCTTAAGTAAAATGAACATATTCTGCTTTGGTAAATAGCGACGTTTAACTATTAAGTCATATGGGATGGTGAGTGAACAAAATAGTTGAAACAATAAATTCGTCCGATATTCTCCTCGGAATAAACGAAACGCCCAAAAACCCTGATGCAATTGGCTTACACTTAGCAAGATTTGAAGTTGGGATTTCTTGATTGCGAGGTAAACACGTTCCCTTTACAACATATTGCGGATAGATAGAATATTCTAGATTTTTTTTTTACGATCCAGCATTAAGCTACTGCCTATTCCGGTGTCGCATCAATGCAAGTTGTCTTATGGGACTCCAGGTTCTTGTTTTATATTCCACGATTTGTTTGCAAATTCTTTCAGGTGTCATTGTTTCCAAATGTCGGTGGTAGCTTTATGTGTGTCCCACGAGCTTTTTTTATAATGATTTTAATGTCTAATTCCTTCTAATGACCTTATCTGTCACGTGACGGGCTAGTAACATCCCCATAAAATCTTCTCAATCAAAAGTGGAACAAAAGACATCCGGAAAGAAAAATGTTACATAAATGGTATAATAAGATAATATGTCGAGTGTAGCATGTAAACTTTTCATTAATAGTGGAGGTCGTTTCCATGTAGGCAGTGGAGATAGAGAACCACGTGCGCTCGTATGAGTTGATGCTTACACGACATATAAAATACGCATCATGATTTCATCACGAATTAGTCTGGAAAACTCCATGCCATGGCTGGGATATAATTATTCATTGATTCTACTTTTCTTACCTTGTCCTACACATGGCTAGTGTGAAATTACCATTAATTGACCTTGTAGTTGGTTAAACTAGAATCCCGAGACTTAAATATTTACAACATTGTAAGTCGCCATTAGGGTATAACTTATGATTTTGAAATCTCCTTGTCATTTACTGGAATAAATGAAAGTTAGTTGGAGAATATAATGTCGTTCTGGCATATTGTCATGGTAGCTCGGTGATTAGAACAACCACACATTGGAAGATCCGTGGTTCAAGTCCTGTCTATGACATTGAAGTTTTCACAACTAGTGTTAAAGAACAATTAGCCCTCGCATTACCAAGGGGAGGGGGGCAGTACTTTATGCACACCATCTGAAACTTTTAAATTTTCTCTTTTAACTTTTTTCTTAAAAGCGTGCAGTTAATATGTATTTTAAATCATTGTTTCCACCAGTGAATTACGTATAGTTTCAAAATTTTCATTGTTGGTCTTTTGAAAAACAAAGTGCTGCCCCGTGTAAGTATAACGTGATTCATATAAAAAGTAAACAACGAATATAAACATTGTTAAATATTGCTTTATAAATATGACAAAGCTTAATACCCAATTTTAAAGTAAATTTGTTACTGAGGTATCTTGTTACTGGTGATGCTCACCTCCGTTGATATTATAACCTCTGTAATAAAGATTGGCCTAATATCAAATGTGATTCATGTAAAAAAGTAAAAAGTGAAACAATGTTAAATATTACCTTTATAAACGTTACAAGGTAGAAACATTCAATAAACATTATGCTAATTCACATAAAGTAACAAGAAATAATAAAAAGGAATGTAAAGAATTTCAGAAAGATTTGAAACAAGAAAGAGAATGTGATCCTAATCACTCAGTGCAATATCTTTTTTTAAAATTTTAATATGCAAGAACTGAACATTGTAATAAATAATCTAAAAAACAAAAAGTCTCTGGACCTGATCGCATACATCCAGAGTTCATAAAAAACCTTGGAAAAACAGCAAAACAACAACTACTAAAACTCTACAATCTATCCTGGAAAACCACTGTGCCTGCTGAATGGTGAAAGGCGATAATTGTCCCACTCTTGAAGAAAGACAAAACAGCGTCAGAAATAAAAAATTATGTACCAATAGCTCTTGCTAGCATAATAGCAAAAGTGATTTAAAGAATGATGTCAAACAGCTTAAATTGGTTTCTAGAATCACAAAATTTAATTTCCCCATGTCCAGCTGGATTTAGAGAGTTCCACTCTATAAATGAACAAGTCTTACTTCTCAGTCAAGAAATCAAAGACTCCTTCAATAGAAAAGAAGATAATTTATCAGTTTTTATTGATTTCCAAAGAGCATATGATTCTATAAGCAGAACAAAACTACTAAAGAAAGTAAAAAAAATAGGTATATAAGGTCCAATGTTTTCATTGGTCATTGTCATTTCCTAACACAACGCCTTATTGCAACCAGATATGGAAGATATATATAAATACAAATAAGTACACCGTGGCTTACCACAAGGCGCAGTGCTGAGCACAACACTTTTTAATATATTTATTAACGATCTGCCACAACAAATACAAGAATCAGGTGTGAAGTGTGCACTATTTGCTGATGACTTAGTAATGTGAACCTCAAAATCAAAAAGCAAACGTGCAGAACTAGAAAAAACCATGCAACAATTCTTAACCAACTTACAAAGGTGGACCAAAGAAAATTTAATGACTGTTAATACAACAAAATCAAACTACCAAATATTTTCACTAAGAAAAAAGCCACTAAAAATAAAACTACATTTTGAGGGTCAACAATTACCAGAAACAAAGGAAGCAAAGTATTTAGTAGTTACATATGATACTAAACATACATGGACCAAAAAAACAGAAAATGTAATACAAAGAGCAGAGAGGCGCCTTTCACTGTTAAAACGTCTAACAGGAATGAAGTGGGGATGTTCCAGAGCAACTCTTAATACAACATACAATGTATATATAAAGCCATTATTTACTTACTGCAGCGAAGTTCTTGTAACAGCAAACACAAAAAAGATTCAAATCTTTCAAAACCAAAGTCTGAGATTAATTACAGGTGCTATCAAAACCACACCAATAGCAGCTATGGAAATACTAACCAACCAATGCCCCATTGAACATGAAATAGAAAAAGCGGCTCTTATTCAACACGAAAAGTTGATCAGACTCCCATTCACTACATGGCACAAGAAAAATTTTACACATACACTAAAGACTCAGCTTTCTTTCCAAAATTCAAGACATCAAGAAGAATGTATACCTCCCTAATTCAAAGGAAAACTTCAATATCTAAAGTCAATCCGACACAAACATTAGACATCACATATTATTTACACCTGACAGAAGAAGTTAAGAAAAGTGATACTCCAACTAGTGTTGTAAAATTATTGGAATTAAAGACAATCCATACTAGATTTCCAGAACATGAATGGCTCCATATTTATACTGATGGATCATTGATATCAAACCAAGATGGAGCAGGTGCTGGAGTCACATGTCACCTCTTTTCCTATTACAAATCTTTAAGTAATGGAACTACTAACTTTGATGGAGAAATTGAAGCAATTCGAATGGCCCTACAAAATCTTTTGTTCCGAATTTCACATTTTCAGCAAGCAGTTATTCTCTCAGATTCCAGGGCAGCAATTATAGCAATTACTTCTAAGTTGTCATGAAAAATCCAATTATAGAATGTTGGAAAATCCTTACCCAACAGCACTTCAAAAACACCTAGTCTTCCAATGGATACCAGCTCACTGTGGACTGAGTGGTAATGAGAAAGCTGATTTTCTTGCAAAAAAGGGTACCAGCGGTGTACAAAAATCTATAGTTAATCTACCATTTTATGCAGGTAAAAGATTAGTCAACTCTGAATTCAAAAAAATTATTGCAAAATATTACTATGAAAAATCAAACAGTAATTCCTGAATATCCTCGAAAAACAGCAGTTGCAACCTTCAGGTTGATTATAGGAGTTGATTGTCTCGCAAAACATTTAAACAGAATTGGGATATATTCTTCACCACTCTACCCTCTATGTGATCTGCAAGAGGAAATGGATCGAGACCACCTTCAAATATGCCCGGCCACCTTAGTGCCCCATACATCAGTGAAACATATTGGAGAGCAAGAGGATTAATGACTTCTTTGTCAGAAATCCAGCATTAGCTAACAACAACAACATTATACGGCATAATGCCCAACTTTAAAATCAATTTGTTTTAAAAATTACTTAAACATTTTACTACTAGTGGTGGATATAAAGTACCCCTTCCCCATTGGTTATGCTAGGGCTAAGCCAAATGCACTTTTGTTGTGTTTTCTGTGTCTGTTAACTGCGTGACCTGACGGACTAACTCCCCTCATGCTTCGTCACCTTCCCTTCAACGCCATGCTCTTCCTAACTAGAGTATTCAATGTGTGCCTTACCCTGGGTCACTTTCCACGCGAGTGGAGAGAGGCTCGGGTGATATGCATTTTGAAACCTGGGAAAGACCCGGTGCATCCCTCCAACTACAGATCCATAAGCCTTTTGTCCATCCTCTCGAAAGTTCTAGAGAGGATGATCCTAACCCGATTATCCCCTTTACTGGGAAACATGCAAGCCATCCCAGAACATCAGTTCGGCTTTCGACCTGGGCACTCTACACCTCAGCAACTGCTGCATGTGGTGGAGGCTGCTGCCCTGGGTTTTCAGGAACGCGCATTCACCGCTGCGGTATCTCTGGATGTGGAAAAGGCCTTCTCAACCACCTGGCACACAGGGCTACTTCATAAGCTGATTCACCTGGGGCTACCCACACAACTCATACACATCCTACACAGTTTCCTCCGACACCGGACCCTCATAGTCACAGTTGCTGGACGAACCTCCAGAATTAGGCCAATAAGAGGCGGAGTCCCCGAGGGCTCTGTTTTGTCCCCTACTCTCTTCAGTGTCTACATGGCAGACTTCCCAACTGAACCACAGGTCAATCTAGCGCAATATGCAGATGACGTACTACTATACTGCACCAACAGAAACATCCACAGAGCCTTCAACCCTATTCAAAGACACCTCCGCCTAGTCCAAGACTGGTGCCGACGATGGAGAATGTCTGTTAATCCAGACAAGAGCCATGCCATCCTGTTCACGAGACGTCCCACACCTGCAGACTGCCCCACCTTCCAACTTCGGGGTCAAAGGATCCAGTGGAGAGACACCATCACCTATTTGGGAGTTAAATTAGACAAAAGTCTAACATTTCGAGGTCATATCAGAGACCTATCAGTGCGGTAGCAGGGGGCTATTGCCTCACTGTACCCTATGCTGAAATCCGAGATGCCAGTCCGCCTGAAACTACACCTATTCAGAGCCCTGATTATCCCCCTCATGCTTTACGCCTGTGAAGTGTGGGGCATGGCAGCGGGTAGTTGGCTTCTGTGGCTCCAGAGGGCGCAGAACAGAGGACTTCGGTCCATCTACTCTGTCCCTTTATCCTTCCCCGTGAGACTACTTCACGAAGCCTCATCTCTTCCATACGTGGAGGATGAAATTAGGCGCCGGGCAGCAAAATTGTACGCCAAATTACCCAACCACCAAAGCGTCCTGGTTAGATCTCTAGGTGATTATGACCCCACAACACGCCGCTTCAGGTCGTATAGGGTTCCCCGCATGGCTTGCGGGTATATCCCATAACAAAGTAGTTTACCCACCAGCAGCAAAAGCTAAACTACAAAATAATCCCAATAAAGAGCTATTCGGTTCAAAAATTCAACCCACCATCAAAATTCAAAATTTAAAAGATCGAAAGATCTTATAACTTGTTTAAGCACTCTTTATCTCCACAGAATGCAAACATTGCTGAGTTCTGTGAGTCATCAGCTAAGGGGCAAAATAGCCTCCTTATTATATAAGCCATAACCTAAATCTAAAAACAACACCCTTAACCACCCTTTACCAAAAATCCTACCTGCGGTTAAACCCTATTAAGGGTAGGTACGCAGAAAAATATCGTCGGGCTGAACCACAGCCTGCCAGTATGTCGTCGTCGTCGTCGTTAACTGCGTCCATACGGCTACTCATGTGGATTACGAGTAATTAAATGTTATAAGATGGGGTTACCAGTGCCCAGCTATTTCTTTGCCTATGTTTCTTGACGTGTGTGTACCCTCCGGCAACTCATTTGCCTGAAATACCGACTTCTGTCAGCGATTGTTCTCGACTCTTCAGCATATTCACCTCAGATAATGCAATCACACTTTTGGTTCCCAAAATGAGGAAGCAGATAGCGTATGACACAGCCAGAAGTTCGATGATGAACTCTTTCGAATAGCTGCTGACACCGTTAATAATGTAAACTGGAGGGGGTGGATATGTGTTTACCGTATCGATCAGGTGGTGGAAGCAGCACAAGACATCGTCAGCAGGTTATGACCGCCATGTCCATCAGATAATCGCAGGCGACGCAACAGACAACCTGATTTTAAACTCGCTCCCTAGGGATATTGTTCAGCAGCAAAGCTGTCGAATCAGGAATAAAGTTCCGACTATTAAAGTGCACCTGACGTTTAACACGTAATACTATGTTACTTGCACATTTCGTTGTACTAAATAGTCAAACTCTAATAAACCGCTTTCTCCTTGAATAAACAGGAAAATAAAGAATAAACAAAAGGGATAGCGATTTGAAGTTGACAGCAGTATAACTAATTAGAAAACTAGAACAACTAAAACGTATTTCAGAAAAGCCTAACATCACAAAAGTGTATTTCTCAGATTTTTCGCTTTAAAGCTACCTCTGCTGTTTAGTTGCATAAGATTTTGTCTATCTGTTACACTTTACCCATCACATAAGATTTATTCAGAATGAACAGGACCCCATAATCACTCCTAGAAGGTTCAAGTTGCATATTTTATTTCTCATACAAATACCTTTTATCAAAATTGTTGGTCTTATTTTTGAGAAGATAAGAAATAAATTTATTTCCGTGTGAAGCGTAGTTTGGGGTGGAGAATGCGTTTGAAGACACTGAACTTTAGTATTTAACAGAATATTCGACTGAGTATGCTGTTGGTAGACAATACAACACAACAAACAAAACAAAATTTGTCTAAAATGCCCGTTTTGTGGTTCAGAAAGTCTCAAAACTGTATTTCCGGTAAAATCTAGCAACGGGATTCTTTTTCTTTTGTTTTGGTGGAATGCAATACTTTATCTGCATACTATAGTTAAGCAAAATCCTTTCTCGATTATGTATAATCTGAATTTTCTTCAAAATCTTTGTGTCACAGCCCTAAATAATATTAAACCGAAATACGAACTTCGATTTCTAACTGACTTTTTGCTCTAAGTTATTTTGTTCATAGACAAACACATCCACACCCACCCACACACTCGCACAAAGACTTTCTAAAAATGCCTCTCTGGATTCAGGGTGCCTCAAAACATATTTACGGTGTAATATCGACATCGAAATTTTGGTTCGAATACAATACTTCCCCTACTTCCTATAGCTAGCATAGAAAATTAAAATACAATTACTACACATTCAAACCCTAGCAGAGAATATCTCGGAAATAATCGAGAACAATATATAGACTACAGCTCAAAAGTTTTCGGACAGACTGTTTTTCTACAATTGAGAAGTGTATAACGCCAAGTAAAGTCAATGTCTTTTTACATATACTAGAAATCCATGGAAACATAATTGAAATGTACTATGCTACCTTTTGTTTGTCAATTATGCGAATTTTGAAAATGTAGCATTAGCTGTAAGCAGCACTTTAGTGCTTCATAAGCAGGTGAATTGTATACGTTATTGTGTATTTGAAAAAATCTGAAATGGGTAAAAGGGAGCTTTCAGCAGAAAAAACGTGCTGCAATAGTCAGTTTACATAAAACAGGCCACACCATGCGTTAAATTGCCACACAAGAACAAGTTTCCTTGTGAAGTGTCCATTACACTGTAAAGAGGTACATAACTACAAATATCAATAAGAATCGTCATCGACAGGGGAGGCCTAGGGCGACCTCGAAAAGGAGGATAAACATTTAATAGTTACCAGCAAATTTGATCATTTCAAAATAGCACCCATGCTGACAGCGGATCTGAACCAGTTGAGGGATGAATCTGTAAGTGTTTCTACAGCGAAGGGATGGCTTTAGGATGCAATTTGAAAGGTTGCACTGTGGCAAAGAAACGCCTTTTGAGAGCTGTCAATAAATGGACAAGATTACAATGAGCTAACCGACATGTAAGCTGGACGGACTGATCAGTGGGTAAAGGTGCTATTTACTGATGAATCTAAGTTTCAGCTATTTGGCCCAAAACGTTACGTTACATGTAAAAGGTGAACGCATGGCACCTCAGGGCATATCCCTCTACAGTCAAGCATGGAGGTGATTCGGGGCTAGTATGGGGTTGTTTTGTTGGCAATAGAAGGACTTGTGAAGGAGCATTATCACAACATTTTGCAACGCCATGCAAAACTATCTGGGATGCGGTTAATTGGCAAGGGTTTCACTCTGCAGCAGGTCAAAGACCCCAAACATTCATCTTTGCTCTGTAGAAGATACGTTGAAAGAATGCACAAGAGACAAAAGCTGAAGATCATGGTTTGGCCCCCTCGAAGTCCTGATTGCAATCGTATTGAACTACTTTGGGATCGTGTGGACAGAGAGGTCAGAAAGAAACAACTGTGTATTGTGGAGTGTATTGTGCAAATGTATTGTGGAGTCAAGTGCAAAACTTATGGAGAGATATTTTTGGAGATACACCGGCGTACTTAATAGAAAGGATGACCAGAGTGTGCAAAGCTTTAATTAAAGCAAGGCGAGGTTACTTTGAAGAAAGCAAAATCTAATATGTATTGCTGATTTTCATTATATACTCTGTTGTGACTACATATTATGCCTCTCTTATTCCATTGTTTCAATAAATCCTAAAAATGAAGTGTGTTAAAAATGTCGAGCGGTAGTGTGTATATATGACAAATTGTGTGCTTTAATGAATCTATAATTGAGAGGTGAGGTTTTGTGTATCTCTTATAGTTAACCAGTAATACAAAATTGATTCAGAATGAATAATACTTCAGAGGCTATTCCCAAAAGGTACAAAATATCTAATCCGTTTTTCATAAACATATCTTGAACAAATAACAATTTAATCAAAATCATTTGAGCAATTTTCTGGAAAAGATATCGTTTTGAGAAAAAAAAATCTACATGAAGGCTAGTATGCTTTGGGGGAAATTATTTCTTTTTACATTTATTTTACTTTTTAATCATCGCATAACATCCCTAGAATGTGTTCAACTGGAATACCAAACTTGGTAGTCATCAAACTTTTCGATTTTTAGTTATGCTGTTCACAGACACACGCACATGCAGACAGATTTATTTTCGATGAACTTAGGATGAATGGGATGGATGAGTACTGTTTAAGGGCCCATGAATAGCTAGGTCATTTGGGCCCGAATTCAAACGTTAAACACACACACACACACACACACACACACACACACACACACACACACATACACACACACACATACACGCACACACACACACAACCTGACGTGATTAAAAGATAAGGCTAAAACCAAAGAAAAAAATGAAACGTAGTTTAGAACACATTAAAAGTGGTAAAAACGTTTAAAAATAAAAGTGAATGTTAAAACAGTATGGAGATAAAGTGTTGAAAACAAACGGTAAAATCAACACAAATCAAGCTGTAAAACCAAACATGGTAGAGTAAGCCAATTTTGGCGACGAACCGCATTTTATTTGCGGATACGGGGTTGTCGCCAAGAAGTGATTACAGAGCGAAACCCAGACCAAGGGATTGGCGCTCTCTAAACATCGCGGGCAATCGACTAAAACGTGGGACAAGGAGAGCTGTGCGCCGCACAATGGACAAATAGGGGCCGAGTTGCTGTGCAAAAGATGACTGTGTGAAGAGCGGGTATGACCGATTCTTAATCAAGTTAGAAGCACCTCCGACCGCCTAAAATACCTGCATGATGTCAGGCAGGGGTGTACGGCGTGATGTGCGTGAGTGTCCGCACTTCAGTACCAACAAACGCTTCCCATTTATGCTGCCAGGCGGGAAATAGATGACGACAAAAGTACCGGTACATCCATAAAAGGCAGATTCCGGGTGGACAACTCCGGAGCCCACATGCACACTTAGCAGCTGAATCCGCCTTCTCTTTGCCGGGAATACCCACTTGGGCTGGGATCCATTGGTATCCGTGAGACAGCAACTGTGAGATGGGTGTCTATTTTAACTATGAAGTGCCCACAAACTGCTGCAGAGCCTGAAGAGCGCTCAGAGAGTCGGAGCAAGTGATAAAATTTCCAGAACCTGAGCTGGAGATGGTGAATAGCTTGGTGGTAAAAACAGAACTGGTGTCTGGAAGGCGGCACTTGCGAGCCTTGCCGCTAGACATAAAACTACGCACTGTAGCACCACCCAACTGGGAGCCATCGGCAAATACCAGAAAGTTCTTGTAACGTCCCAGGACCGCGGTGAAGAGTTGACGATACATCGATTGGGAGTAACTAACTTAGCACGGCCTGAAAGCTCTAGATAGAATTGGGCATGCTGGAGTTGCCAAGGAGGGAAGCCTTAGGAAATGTAGTTGGCAAAGCCGAATACCGCGGGGCATTCGGTTCCACGCTGATGTGGTCTCGTCGCTCCTCCGTTGCTCTATCCTACACGGAATGCTACTTTCTGGTGATTCCTGCTCCGGCTGCTCTGGCATGTGATTTTAACCTCAGGGTATGCGTGGGTGTTTGCGAATAAAACCAGAACTCTCGTTTGAATACTTTTATTCTCACCAAAATAAGACTGCGTGAGATTTGCCGATCGTTTTTAATAACGTTAAGTCGTGACTGTGTCTTTACTAATACCGAAGATTGTTACTATTAAATATAATATATCCTCACACTCTAGGATCCGGAATGCAAGTCCCGTAACTGAAGTGCTCGCTGTAAGATATGGGCAACGAGTGTACTGACCCGGCCGGTTCTGGAAGGCAAGTCTAAACGAACCGCTCTCTCTGGGCTCTCGCAGGCAAGTCTGTGTGTCATGACGCTCTCTATACCTTTCACTTCCTAATTAGCAACAGGGTTTCGAAGAAACGACCATCCCGTGTTTCCGGCTCAACGCCGGCACTGAACGATTTACAGTAAAACCGGTATTACTATGTATCAGGCTGACAACCTGGAATTTACCACTAATGACTTGCTAGCAACATTATGTGTCCCTTCTGACAATCTTAATCACAACTAATACTCCAGATTCTGTAGCTTTATACATGTAACATTTTAACATTTTCTGATTATTTAATTCCGCCATATAATGCAGTATTATATCCATAATTATGGCGTTCACAATTTCGGCTTCAACGCTTCCGGAAAAATTAGCGTTTTTAGTTTAGTTTAGTTTATTTTAAAAGTATTGGCCTGGTGCCGGTACAGTGGGCCCGGCTTACAGGCTATATTTACATTGATTTACAGTTGACTTTGTTCATATTTACAGTTTTCGCTATATACAAAAACCCATACGGTGACCATCTGTAGGTCACCGAGAATAGTTTTCTTTTGTCTTTTGTCTGTTTCGTCTTTGGGTTATATATACATATGTACATATTTACAAATTATATACAGACACATACACGCACGCATTCACCCACACACACACTCGTACACACATACACACACATCTTCACTGGGCACACCAGAAATATGCGTCCCAGCGCACTACACTATTTACAGTTTTGACACTATATACACTGTCCCGCGGTGGCAGCTCCTGAATATTTTCCGAGGCGAGGGCCTCTGCCGGAACATGTATGTGGCTTAGGGACGAGGTTGCGTGGACGCGCATTAGTCGGCGAGCCGAGCCGCTTCTAGAACATTTTTATCCTAGTATGTTTGCGGTGCTTCGGCTCGCCTTTGCCGATGTTAGCGATCACGTCATTTTCGTGGTTCCTAATGCGCGTCCATGCCGCCATTGCTCTTTTGTCTATTGCCTCCGGGATGAACGGGATATGAGTTTCGAGGTGAAGAGTTTGGGTGGTGGTGAGGAGTGGAGCAGAGAGGATTTTTCTGAGGGAGAGGTTTTGGAGGGTTTGGAGTTGTTTGAGGGCAGTTTTGGAGGCATTAGCCCAGGCCACACATGCATACAGGACCACCGAGAGAATAAATGACCTATATAGTATAAGTTTTGACTTTAGTCGCAACTGTTTACTACGGAAGATGGGGGCGCACAGCTTTAGCCGCTGTCTGCCTTTATTGGCGCTATTTTTTATGTGGGTGGACCAACACATTGTTCGGTCCAAGGTGACACCTAAGTATTTAACTTGCTGATGGCAGTGCAATATTTGACCATCGACCGTTAGGTCCGTTGCCAAAGTGTGACGCCGCTTAGAAAAATGAATCAGCTGGCATTTGTCGGGATTAATTTTGATTTTCCAGTCATGTTGCCATGAGAGGAAATTGTTCACATAACGTTGCATTTCTGCAAGGCCGAAACGTGGATTTCTATGGTGGTTGTATATTGCAGTGTCGTCAGCATACATGGCGACCTTGCATCTGGCGTCCACTGGGAAATCATTGGTGAACAATATATACAGAAAAGGGGACATTATTGCCCCTTGTGGGACGCCAGCCCGCATCACTCGCTCCCGTGAGGAGGAGCGGCCCACTTGGACGTAAAACTGCCGATTTTCTAGAAAATTGTGCAGCAAGTATAGATAATTTTGAAGAGCCGGGAAATTGTGGTGCAGTTTATAAATAAGGCCATTGTGCCAGCACCGGTCAAATGCAGCTTCTACGTCCAGAAATAGCGCCAACGTTGAAGCCCCATTGTTAAATTGCTCTGTTACGTCATCAGTTAGTCTGAGGAGCTGAAGTTCAGTGGAATGTCCTTTTCTAAAGCCAAACTGTGAATTTGAGAGTTCATGTGTTGCGGAGACTTGTTTTTGAAGCCGAGAAAGGATACATTTTTCGAGCAGTTTACCAATAGTAGACAAAAGACTAATGGGACGGTAGTTTTGCGGTTGTCTGGTGCTTTTCCCTTGCTTTGGGAGCATGATAACCTTAGCTCGTTTCCAAGTAGAGGGGAAATAGCCTTGCTGCAAACAGGCGTTAAATATCTTTGTTAGTTGCACCAGAGCTTTTCTCGGGAGATGCTTAAGTTCCTCATTAGTCACTTTGTCTGGACCGGCAGCTTTCCCATTAGGCAATTTCCTAATGAGCTTGTAAATTTCCTGCGGTGTTATGGTGGGTAGTTGTTGCTCTTGCTTCTGCGCCACCCAGGTTTGTACCCATGTCTGGACCTCCCGTTCTATTTCACAGTTGGTCACTGGGTTTTCGGTGAATCTGTCTTGGAGACAGTCAGCGAAGACCTCGGCTTTCTCCTCTGCGGAGAAGTGCAAGCCGCTTTGAGTGTGCAGCGCCTCAGTTGCGGAGTTGACGCTTGTGGAAACTTTGAAAGCCTTGAGTAATTTCCACAAAGAAGAGTCCGAATGTGTGGTACTCAGCATTTTGTTTTCCCATTGTTCAGTTTTATTGATTTTAATTTGTTGCCGAATGATGTTGCGTAGCCATTTTGCTAGCACTTTATATTCAGGCTGACGGGTGTATCGCCACAGTTTTGTCAAGCGTCGTCTCCGCGCAATGAGTTGCTCTACCTCGGGGTACGTGCAAAAACCGGGTGGTCTTGTGGTGTATGTGGTAGCATTTCTCTTGGCTGTGTGTAGCGAGGCAGTAAAGTTTTCAATGGCGACATCTATGTCTGCCTCGCTATAGTATGACAGTCTGGGTTGCGCCATCCCGTGCATTTCAGTGGTGAACTTATTCCAGTCGGTCTCAGCTCTACTTTGAGGGCCAGAGGCACTGGCTGAAATGCCACCCTGTATGTCGAAATGCACAGGAAGATGGTCGGAGTCCAGGCTGTGATAAACAGTAAAGTTATTTAACAGTGTCGCATTTTTTGTTAGTACGATGTCCAAAATCTCAGCGTCAAAGTGCCCTGATCGATGCCAAAAAGTGGGTTCTGGGGGAAGATGTACCTCAATGTCATCATTATCAGTTATAAATTCAACCAGGAGATTTCCCGCCGCGTTCCTGGATACACCTTTTATCAGAAAACTGCGGACACTGAGGCGAGCTAGATGGACTGTTCCCTCTACAGTACGCGCAGCATGGGTCCCCAATACATGCCGTGCCTTCATGTGCTGCTAACCCGCAACGCTCACATATAGGAGGATGCACGCATGACCTCCTTCAAGCATGCGAAGCCGTCGTGAACATGTCAACCACAGCGAGGAAGAACTGGTTAACCGGTATATCACTGCTGCGTATGCCGGAACTTCTGGCAGCGAAAACAGCGCATCAGTTTCGGGACATACAGACGTACAGTTGCACGCTCATATCCGGCAGAGTCGTACACTCAAACGTAAGGAAAACCTATGTATAACGGTTGGTTGTCCCACTTTCAAATAAAACGGTACGTACCAATAACGGAAAGGCAGTTAGCTATGTCCTCGTTAGATAGGTCGTCCAAACTTGAGGTGGAAACTACCCCACTACAACTACTCAGGGACTTATGCTTCTCCACCTTTAGGGGTAAGAGGGATAAAAGAAAAATATATCTAAATCTTCCGTCTGTGCCGGCGCTAAGCACCAGCTTCAGACCTGATCTTAAGGAGTACTTCAGAAAAGATTTCCTCCACCTCTCACTACAGTCCAATATGCGACACGATCACCAAAGGCAGGCGCGAATTTATGCCCCTACCACCGATAGAGCCACCAGTGGCTCCCCATTTCAGGCCTCGCTGACACAAGGGTTAATTACTTATGGTTAATTACATCAGGCCCCAGACAGGGCTAATGCGTCGGGTCCTCTTGTACCCCCGAGAGACGCATGGCCGCTGATTTAACCAAGGGGACCAGCCCCCTGATGAGCTACGTCGATGTACATGACAATGGAACGGCTCCGCGCCTAGTGTCGCAAAAAAGGGAAAGTGAGGAGGGTCCACTCAACCTTCACTCCTGAGCCTCCGAAGAGCACACAAGTTGGATGCTGCACCGAAATCTTGGGACACGAACAACGAACTACACCCCTGTAAGTGAGACAGCTGTTCAAAAATCTAATGCTTAGGTCTTCTTCCTCTGCTTTCACGCACTAGGTCTCTCACCTGTTTCCACATCAAGAAATGGAATCATTTAACCTATGAAAGAAGGAATAAAGCTAGAACAGGAATAGACTATTACTAAGGAAAACGTAGCTCAAACCGATGGTTGTGAGAGGATGATAATGGCGGTGAGCGGCTCTGGAGCTCGGGTGCGGCAAACCCGTACCTACTGAATTAGACCCCAGGGGGGAGTTGACGGATGTGAAAGGGCTCGGAAATCCGGTTACGTCTAGCCCCGTACCTACCTTCGTAGGCATGAACTTTTGGTACCGAAGTTTTTGGATAGAATACACTTTGTATGCTTACTATAAGTACGAGATCGAGAAAGTAAAGTAAAGAATAAAGATTTCCAATTTCAAAAAGTACTATAAAACCGGCAAATTAAAACGAATAATAGGAATATCAGAAATGGTTAACTGAAAAAAGTATATTGTCTAAACCCTATGCTTTAACGGGTTCTAGAACATTTGTCGTCAGATTTTTATGTCTTACAGCTTATCAGTTACGCCAAGGTGGTCCAGATGAGGAATACCTCAAAGGCCATACTCAAAATATTCAAGATGGATATTTAATTTGTCATGAAAAAATCTTAGTTTTCTTTTAATAATATCGTTAGAGGTATTTTAAGAAAATCAGATATTACGAAAACTTTCCATGTGGGGGGGGGGGGGATTTTCTTAACAATATTGGAACACGGAGAGTTTAAATTCCAAGTTTGGTATTTAAACGAATTTTCATTTTTTGGGTTATTTTTCATAGATAAGCGCATGTGCACGCAGAAGCTTTTTCTCAAAATACTTTATGCTATATCCAGCAGGTCCTAAATCGTGCACGTATTTCCGGTGAAATCCCGGTATCGAATATTTCGGTGGAGGAGAATACTTGCACTTATTTGGTTTTATTTTTACTTTCTTTAAGAATATTTTCCACTACTTGGTTATAAATAAAAAATTAATACCAGACCTTTACATAGTATAAGGTAAATTTCCAAGCAGATTGAACACTTTTTGAAGTTTTGGTGAACGGCTTCTTAAGTCGCCAAACCAAGCTTCAAGGACATCATTCCTCTGTGGTTTGAAACAGTTCTAGGAAAAACATGAAGACCATGCCTGAAGCTATTCATCAGAAATTCTATAGAGTTTCAGGTCCCCTTTGATAACCTTAACAGTTGGTGAAATATGTCTTGCACCGTTGGCTATCAGCTACAGAAGGGACAGTTAGGAAGCAAAAGTGAGAAAGTTCTACGAGACAAGCTCAAACGCTGTATTCTAGAAGTTTATTAAACACTAAGTTCTCTGAAGAGAGTAATATAACTTACTGCACCCTCCCAGACCTTCCTCTCCTTCTCCTTTACCTAACTTAAATATCAATTTTACCTTCCCTTCTGAACTGCGGAACCTTTATTCATTTCAAGAGTAATAATCTTCTTCATTTCAAAACCATTTCCCGACGAACGAGTTGCCATCTCTTGAAAAGCTTCACAAACACTTTTTGTTCGTAAAATAAACAGCACCAACTTCTTCTAACGAAAGCTACATAAAAACTGCACTATCGTCATAATAAAATAGTTCTCTTTAACTTGTCTCGAAAAAGAAGCGTCGATGGCACATTGTATATCTGAAAGCCGTGAATAAAACTGGACTAAGATTTTTTGACGTTTCTAAACATAATCTAGAAATAGAAGAAGCAAGAAAACAACTTTAATCTTCGTAAACGTTAAAATTACGTGCACTTTATACAGATGTCTGTCAAGTCCGACATACACATTAAAAATTTAGGCTAAAAGGGCGTTGCCACAATATCTATTACACCTGTAGCTATTGTATACAATTATAGTCAAATATTTACTACAGTAAACTTGGTAAATGTGTACATCTTCTACTGGGTACTCATTTAGATGTTTAAACATACAAGCTTTCACTAGTACCAAGAATAACATAGTTTTATTTTGAGGACTATATTATAAGGGATGCTCTTCGAAATTGTTTTGCCATTTTTAGATCCGAACCTTAATGTTTAGGCAACAATTATTACGTGAATGCAACTATTATTGTAAAGAATTTCGAAAAGTCGCACTCTCAAAACACTTCCAGAATTGAAGCACTTGTAAAATAATTTCATAAAAGATTTATCCAACGTTTACCAAAATATAAAATTTAATCAGACTGAACGTAAGGTAGGTATGTAGAAAACAAGAACTTAAATATATTGTACAATATTAATGACATTTTGGATAAAATAACTAGCGTTATGTTACGTGATCGAAATGTCAAGAATTAGGTGTATGGGAATGTAGACTAATAATCGTGGAAGATGCTCGTACACTTTTCTAAACGTAGATATCAGCCTGTATTTTGTGTTCAACGTTCATAATGCACCAATTCGTAATTGGTACGTGTTAACAGGTACTTTATATAGCTCAGGTATTGTTATTTCTGGAAGGAGACATCTGTGAATTGCAACATGCGCTTTATCTTTGATCATCATAAGTCCCTCAGGTAACACTGCGGCTGGTCGTCCTAAAGGTCTCACACAGATTGCCTCGGCTGAGATCTTATCTCGTGGGTGTTGAAGAAATAATAATCACAGTTATTATTGTGAAACCTTTTTTTATTCCAGTCCACAGTAAATGCTACTCTTCCTACCAAATACCCTTTGTTATCGACTTCGTCACTGACTTTTCCTCGCGGTACTGGACGGCGCTGATACTAATGTTGCAGGGGTGTTGTAATAATGTCGGAGTGTGTTGTAGAGCTCTCGGTGTGTGTTGTAGGACTCGCGGGGTGTATTACAGGACTGGGCTCGGGGTGTACTATATGACTGGCTGGGTGTATCACAGGACTGGGCTCGGGGTGTATTGTATGAATGGGGGCTTTAAAATGCGTGTTCGCCGGTTTTATAACTTTCCCATTTCCCCTGACTATACCCTTACCTTCTGTCCACGCAGTTTGCAGTGATTGGTGGAAATTCATATTGTACGCGCGGCTTCCGAATTTCCACCTATAGGCATGCCTGGTTGTGGCGGGAGTTCCAGAAGGGGATTCCGCCTCACTGCACATGGCGTCCCTATTAGCCTAACAAAAGGCACAAAAGGATTTTTCGCCTTTTGTTTAGCATTGTCTGCATCGTCACCTTAATGATGGTTTTACCCTGAGTTGGAGCAAATTCTGGCTGATACACGCCTCTACCTGCCACACTGAATGATCAGTTGGCGAATATTTTGTTTAAGAATTTGCTTTAGCAATTGATTTGATTTATCCCGCTACAAATGCCCCGCTATGAAGAAATCAGTTACCACCATTGGTAGGAATTGATTTGTTCAGAGCTCGTCTCCTACTGAACTTTAAAATTTTCTTTCTTTTCTCTTTTTACATTTTCCGGGTTGTCGGCGAGTCAGTGTTTTTTTTTATCATACGACGGCGCAATGGGTATATGGTTCGATACTTGAGTATTCCCTTTTTTTTTTACATATTATACATACTGAACATATTATACAGGTTACCCTTTTGAATGACATCTTTTGAATACACATATGCACATACATAAATAGCCCTTCGAAATTTACATCTTTCATGTGACATATACTCACGTGGAATACACACATATATGAATAGTCATTTGAATTTTATACATACTTTACATGAATGATCTGCACAATTGGCGTACATATTTCATATGAAAGTGACCTGGATTTTTTTTTTTTTTTTTTTTTAACTATCACTTCCTTGACACTTTTACTTCTGTTCACATCTTTAGGTCTTTTCACACGGCATTGGCTACATGTCCTTGATATTTGAAGATTTCGGAAATTAAGGTCTGTGCGAACCAACTGTGTGTTAATATATGAATTACCGTTATCACGTCACCAGAGTTGTCATTCATTTATTCTTATTGCTGGCAATACTTCAGTATACTAAAGCGCGTCTCACCCTTAAAAGACAGTACACGTTAAATGGAGCGCAGTGTTGCAACATGTACTAGTTGCGAATCTCTCTCCGCGAGCGACTCGAGGTGGCCTGAGTCCTGTACTTAGTCCTTCAATTGCTGCTTGACGAGACGGACACTTTTAACTTTGGTATCCCTCCACGCCTTTGTTACTGTATGACCTAAATTTACAAATGACTCGTCTGTATAAACAATTGATTTCCCCTGGTCCCTAAACCTTTTACGTCTTTTAGATATTTATGTCGCCATCTGATATCGATATCGTCTCTTTCTATTAATATGCACTTGTTACCCTTTCTTTCATATTCGAACCCCAAATCAGAGTGGCCCTTGAGAAATTTGGTAGGGTCTCATCACTGTTGAACTGTGACAAAATTATATTCAGCGTGGGTGGAATATTAGCAAACAGTAAAGAATGAACAATTCGCCGCACTCCACCTTGCACTATTCAATCATATTGCGTTAACCTAGCGTTTTGTGTAGTCCCGCCCCCTTTGCTTTCTTTTTCGATGGCGTTCTTAGAGGTCCTTCCATTAGTTCCTTTTTAATCATACACACTACTGCTTCTGAACACCCGATAGCCTTAGCTGTTTCTTTTACTGCCTTTACTGCCAAGCATTTTGCTTCAAAAATAATCTAACACATTCATAATTATTTGGCGTTCCTTACTTCTTAATTTACCAACATATCGTCTCTTCCTAGCTTCCCCCTCCATAACTACAAATATTTACAAAAATATTAAACAAATAACGCAATAACAGCTCACAGTTACACACACGGCTTCTTTCGAACTAATGTTAGTGCTGCTCCTTATACTATCTTCTGTGTTAGGCCTGACGCTGAATAGATGAATACCTTTTGTTTGCCTTATTGGATAAAAGAAAGAGGTTACTGCCTTTTGGTTTATTTTAAAAACTTTCTCCAACCTTCCTCAACATTTGTTCTCGCTGGTTCCCTGATGTAAACTCAATAACAAAAAAGTTTCACACTGCGTAACTTTTGCAGTGCACATATATAAAATTTTCCGAAAACATTTAATTTAAAAAATTATAACCCTTAACTGGGTAAACATAGAGAATTCAAAGTAGGCAGGTAGTAGCACTATAGTTTACTCTACCTAAGAAAAAAATATAGATGCATTCTAGCAGTTAGTTTGTTAGTTAGCGCGTGATGAGTGTAGAAACAGCAAATATCGGACTTCTATTGAAAAAAAACGTTTTCTGAAGAAATTTGGGCCTATAGAAATGTATAATGATTCTGAAAAGGATATAACCTGATAGAGAAAAAAATTCTGCATAGGATAATGTGTTCAAACCTGAAATTTATAACAAATGAATATTTATACCATGCTATTAGGAATGTGGCAACAGAGCGAGGGTAGAAAAGGACGCGGCTAATGGCAACTTGTATGCGCTAGATAGAGACAGAGATGTCCCATTTAACTCCATACTGTCTTCTAAGAGTGAAACGCTATATAGTTCTGACGAAAGTAGGCAATTCTATTATTACAATTCATTTGGAATTCCTTTCGCCAAACAGCCTATCTGAGAGGCCTCGCTTTCCAGTGTCACGTGATTGCGTCATATTTACAGGATCTACTATTTACAATTTACTAATTACTACGTTTAATGCAATCTTCCGCCTTACCCGTGAGGTATAAATTTTGTTTAAAATTATTTATTTAGTGCATTTCCTTGCTCCACGTGCGATTTGGTTTTTTTATTTTCTATTCCCTGAAGGGTCTTAGCAGTGAAAGGTGGTAACGGCCCAGGTTCTTATGGCTTTTTATTTCCCTTATTTCAAATGCAAGTGGCCCGAATTGGTTCACAATCTCACACGGATTGGAAATTATCGCATTTATTGTATTCAGTGTGTGTGTCGTCTTACTAGCACTTTTACTTTCATTCAACGCCGGGACATTTTTGGCTACTTGGCATATCCTTCCCAATAAACTGGTTTCCAGGTCAAATACCTCGTATTCCGGCTGTCCACTAATTGCCTGTACATTACCGTCTGCCCATTCATTTGGACCTCGTATTTCCTGCACTCGCAAGCCATACTGTTTAAACACCTGTTCCTCGAACGTATTTTTGCGAGAATAACTTTCACTTTCGTGTTTATCATTATCATCATCATCAACTGTCCATAGCTTATTTCCCCTTTCGTACTCGTTATTCCCATCGGACTTATTCTTCATGGATATTCTTTCTACAAGGAATTCTGCATTTTGTATATTTTCTCCGTCTCCGAAACTCTCTTTATCACCTCTTGTCATTTGCGCGAATGGAACTGAAAAACCCTTTTCTTGTGCGGTGATCTGCATCCTTTGACGTTGGAAGTCTATGTTTGCCCGCGTGGCCATTAAGAAATCTGACCCGATAATTAATTCCGTCGACAACCTTGGCACAATTAGCGCAATAATATCCAACTTCACCCCTTTAATTTCGGTCTCTATCAATACTTGTTGAGTTATTCTCGTTTTGCTTCTACCGAGGGCCAATACACAGTATACATTAGAGACAGGTAGTGTTTGTAGTTTCAGCCCACGCGATTTCAAATTGTTAAATAATTCCTGACTGCAGACTGTCACATCAGACCCGGTATCCACTATTGCGTGACAATCCATTCCTCCTATCGTAACTGCGATCCTAGGCGCCTCCACAATGTCACACATTCTATTTTTACTTAAATTCCTTTTAGCTTCGGGATGCTCTGCGCTGTCCTTATTGTCATTTGATAGACCCATATCATTCTCCTTTTCATTTCTGTTAATTTCATCATCATTCGGGGCGCATATCGGAGAATATATGTCCCCGTTTATTAGTTTAAAGAACCCCGGTCAGCTTCTTGGGTACATTTTACGGGAGCCTTGAATCTTACGTCCTGGAATGGGCTTGTACCATGCCACTGTTCCCTTTCCCTCGAGGTCAACGGACTTTCACTCTCATATCGTCGGTCTGGTTGGTAGGCGTTGTCTGCGTCTGGACGAACGTCGTGCCGTCGGTTCTGCCATCTTCTTGGTTGCCTGTCATTGTTATGGTTCCACCGATAACGCATGAAATGCATTCTCCCCTCATTGACATGGTGGTTCGGACCGTCGTATCGGCGATTTCCTCCGCCGAACGGATGTCGGGGCCTTTCGTCATGGCGCCGGTCACCTGTATTGTAGGGCTGGTGTCGTCTATTCGGGTAATTGGGGGCAGTTCGTGCCCCGCTCCCACTGAGATGTTGCCTCTGAGTGTTAGGTGCGCGCTCTGTTCTCTCCCCTTGGAAAGCGGTTAGCAACTCAATCGCGTCATTGAGGTGGCGGAGTTTGGCAACAATTAAATGATTTCTAATGTGCTCGGGGAAGTGCGACGCCATGAGGGTTATAAATTCCTCCTCTCTGATTGGTGGGTCTAATAGCTTGGCCTCTTGTGCAAGCTTAAGGAAATAGTCCACCATACTCTCCCCACTATGACTATTATATCTGCCATTGTTTACCCTTATTCTTACGTTACACTGTTTCTGGGTGCTCCAGTATCTGGCAAGGAAGGCCATTTTAAATTGCTCATAAGGGACTCGGTCGCCCAGTGTGAGCCTAAACCAATTCAGGCATTTCCCCACTAAACCCTTTTTAATGACCATTAACTTGAACTGGTCGGGGACAGACTTCATCTCAAAATATGTTTCTAGGTCTAAAATATATTGTTGGGCGTTATCATGGGCGTCATCAAACGATGGGATAGCTATCTCGTTTAAAAACTGAAAACGCATGTTTTGCATGTAGTTTGCACTTTCATACGGAACATTTATATCGCTCTCACGTGGCACTGTTAGCGGCGTCCCTCTTACATTGCTATTACGATCTCCGGTTAAGGTTTCGGTTAACAGTTAACTTGAAGTTACACCCAGATGTCAGTATTACGACCTTCGGTTAAGGGCTAACTGAGAGTTATTTCTGGAGGTACACTAACCGCAACCTCAAGTAGGGGTTAGTGCGTTAACTTGGAGTTTACTCGTGTTTCACACACAAAAATTGCGTACCTCCTATCACAATTGTATGTCCACAGCGACTCTGAAGACGAAATGCTGGCTCATTATTTATTTAATACAAGAGCGAAGAGATTCAGAATGCGCAAAGATAATTTCGAGGAGTGAACGTGGAAGAGTTCCAACAAATATACAGGTTATCAAAAGCTTCGACATCCGGAATTTTAGCGGAAATAAGGCATCGAATAGAATTTACGACAGAATGGCAGTTTTCAGCACGTATATAACATTATACCAGCATATTTGTATATACCTGACATTCTTAAAATGAAATAAATTAAACCAACATAAATTGTACGTATTTCTTGATGGGCATTAGATTAGGGAAATATAATTCTAGAGCCCAGTAAGTGTAGTGGATTGACACAAACAATACGATGTTTTGTGCAATTTTCATTACACTGGCACCACGTTTTAACTAACGCAAATGTAATAAACGGAGCATGGCAAATTACACATTTTGTGAACCGAAAATACACGGAAAACTATACAATATGTAGGTACACAAGTTCAAAAACACGCGGAATAAGATCAATATCTTTAACTAACGTTGCATGTTATTCATTGTGGGCAGAACGATTACCTTTTAAATAGTAAACGTTGCATTATATTCATTGTGGACACAACGATTTTGCGCTTCTTCAAAGCGCTTCAAGGCTCTGAATGAATAGTGAATAAAACAGAAGCTATTTTTAGGTTATGCAATGTGTACAAATCTTCAAACCATCCCACACATCTGTGATGTGCTTTACCCACGAGATAGCGTTGCAAACACAGCAAAAGCCTAGTGAAAAATGTTACCAACTGCTCTCAGGACATCATAATCTTCAGGGTAACAAACCTGCAGTTAAATTGAGTTCGTAATACGAGGCACCGAGCCTAACTAACAGTTAGCGATAACTGAGAGGTAACAAACCGTGGCTAGTAACCGGAGATCGTAATACAGGCTCTTCGGCTGTTATTTGATTCTGCACGTGAGATGGCTGTGCGTGCGCTGGTGTGAACTGGTTCATTCATTACAGAGGCCCGCTGTATTTGCGTCCTCATATCAGCAATGTCACGTGCAGTTTCAGTAATCTTGTCACTATGGGAGCTCTGGGCTTCGGACATTTGCGCCAGCGTTTCCGCCATATTGCTTTTTACTGACTCTATTTCCCTAACCATGTCATTCCTGATTAATTCTAGATCTTTATCTATCTTGTTCTCCATTGATATACAATTTCTCCTCAGCCCATCACTCACGTATTTTCTTATATCTAGGTTATCTAATTGAAGAGCTTCCACTTTCTCTGTTAAATGTTCTGTTTCTGCCTGCGTACCTTTTTTTGATTAAGAGGAAATCTTCCTGCATCTGATTTTGACCTATTCTAATGTCTTCCAGTACCTCCTGTTGCTGCGCTAATTTATTTTGTATCTTTACGTCTAATTCCCTATTGCTATTTTCTATTTCCCTCTTAATTTCTTTATTACTATTCGATATTTCCTCTCTATTGGCCTGCAGTTCCCCTTTAAGTCCATTAATATTTTCAGCTAATTGCCTAAGCAGTCCCGCTACATCTACCTGACTTGGGTTGTTCCTTTCACTTTCATACATAGTGGGCCCTTCTGCGGACATCTGATTCTCGCATTCCATACTAATGGGTTTCCCGTAATTCTTCCCGCTTCTCAAAGTCATAAAAAAGTCATAAACTGTTTAACTCTACCCTATCAGCTGTTTATTTTAAATCCCTCTTATGGAAGCCCTTCGTATTTAATTCTATATTTACAATTTTTTTTAACCCTGTAAGAAAATATCTAGATGCAATTTTCCTACACACTTTCACTTAAAGTTTTTATTTTTATTTATTTATTTTTTATTTATTTTTTTTTATTTTTTATTTATTATTATTTTTTTTTTTGACTTACTGCGGCACCTTCTGCAAGTTCTGGAGGTTCTGGACGTTCTGGAAGCTCTGGAAGTTTTGAACGTTCTCGCTTCTGTTGTGTGGTGTGTTCCTGATGTGGTGTCTTCCTTCACGCTTGTTGGCGTTGGTGTCCGTAGCTGCTGGTTGTGGTTCTTTCGAGCCCCACGTTGAATGGCGTCATTTGCGGCTGGTCGTCCTAAAGGTCTCACACAGATTGCCTCGGCTGAGATCTTATCTCGTGGGTGTTGAAGAAATAATAACCACAGTTATTATTGTGAAACCTTTTTTATTCCAGTCCACAGTAAATGCTACTCTTCCTACCATATACCCTTTGTTATCGACTTCGTCACTGACTTTTCCTCGCGGTACTGGACGGCGCTGATACTAATGTTGCAGGGGTGTTGTAATAATGTCGGAGTGTGTTGTAGAGCTCTCGGTGTGTGTTGTAGGACTCGCAGGGTGTATTACAGGACTGGGCTCGGGGTGTATTGTATGACTGGCTGGGTGTATCACAGGACTGGGCTCGGGGTGTATTGTATGAATGGGGGCTTTAAAATGCGTGTTCGCCGGTTTTATAACTTTCCCATTTCCCCTGACTATACCCTTACCTTCTGTCCACGCAGTTTGCAGTGATTGGTGGAAATTCATATTGTACGCGCGGCTTCCGAATTTCCACCTATAGGCATGCCTGGTTGTGGCGGGAGTTCCAGAAGGGGATTCCGCCTCACTGCACATGGCGTCCCTATTAGCCTAACAAAAGGCACAAAAGGATTTTTCGCCTTTTGTTCAGCATTGTCTGCATCGTCACCTTAATGATGGTTTTACCCTGAGTTGGAGCAAATTCTGGCTGATACACGCCTCTACCTGCCACACTGAATGATCGGTTGGCGAATATTTTGTTTAAGAATTTGCTTTAGCAATTGATTTGATTTATCCCGCTACAACACACACCGCATGCATTGTTTATTCTCGGAGGTTACTGATGTTGCACATTGCACAAATGAGCATTTCACTTCAACCAATGAAATCAAAGACATTAGAAATGACAGTTGTCAAATCCACATGGAGTGAAATAAATCTTGAAATATCTCTTGTTTTCTTGCCCATTCTTTTAGTGTTTACTTGCTCTACTATGTGTGTAGAGGAAGTATTGTGTTCCACCCATAAATTCGATATCGAGATTTCACCGGAAATATGTTTTGAGGCCCGATGAATCCAAACAAAGCATTTTTAGAAAAAGGTCCGTGCGCGCGTGAGTATGTGTATGTCTGTCTGTCACTCGGTCAAAATTCGAAGTTGGTACTTAAGGATGCGACAGAAGATTTTGAAGAAAATAGCCCCACCGTAAACTACCCGTTGCATGGAAAATTGTTCTAAAATTGTGGTTTTCTTGAAAGTGGCTCTAACGATTTTGATTACAATGACATATGTTTAAGACATTTCTATAACAAATGAACTTTATATTTTGAATTTTCTGGCTATAGTCTATGTGGTTATGATTACTCTGGATGACTTGAGTATATCCTAAACCATAAGAGATAGAATAATTCTTACTGTACAAAATGTAGATCTCGCTAAAACAAACAATCTATGTCCAAATAACCATTTTTACAGTGAACCATTTCGGAAATATGCCTTGTTATTTGTGTCAGTTTCGGAAAACAATCTTTCGTCAAATGCAACATCGTTGGTTTATTTTTTTATGTTAGTTGTGCAAAGAGAACGGAATCTCAAAGCTTTGAAAGAGTTGACTATCGCACAAAGCCTACTATATCCTAATATTCGCCTTGCACAGCAAGATAATTTGTACAAATGTTTATCTCAACTAGCACAAAGAAGATATAGGAATAAGAGTTTGTAAGAATAGTACAAGAGTAAAGAAAGTCGTGTGAGTGTAACCCGTGAGATTTTTTTTCTTGACATTGGTCTCCTAAGAGGTAATTGACTAAGCGTGGAGTGCGAACGCTTACTTGGAGAAAACGTGACGTTGCTCTTTGCGAAACTGAATACCTTCATCGTCTGAACCGAATTCATCCTCCGCTTGTTAACCATTGGAGCAGAACCATAATACTTAGGTCTATTGTGGTTAGCACTCTGCAGGAGGAATGACCTAGGCTAAGCAACCACAAAAGGCTACAGGCCATAGGTAGAGACCACAGAGATGCGCGGAAGTCCCTATCAGTTCCACTGCCTTTACAGAGGAAGACGAAGCAATTATCTGTCAAGCTCACCATATACCACAAAACATAGAAACACCCTCCATGTTGAGAACGAAATGGTATGAAAGGGTACTGACGGAAAGGACATAATGGTGGATGAGAACCCACCCCACCATCTACCGACCAGAAGAACTACATTTGAAGGTCAAGAGTCGGGGTCAAGGGGAATCACGTGATCGCATGGGCAAAGCGAAGGAAGCGATTTCACTGGTCAATTTGAAGCGAGTCATGGCAAGATAAAAATCTTGTGGAACTCCATCCAGACTTGCTTGCCTAACAATATTATCTTATCATTTAGCCAACCTATCCGGGCTTTCATTCTTGAGCCTACAATATATATTCAGCTTTACCATTAATGTTTCTCCCCTTAAATATTGATTACAATTTCCTTTTGGTTTTTCTATAATTAATTACTTATGTTCGGATGATAATTTTGGCCTTAATCGTTTGCTGAGCAATGTGCTTCCTCTAGTGAATAATGTGCACGGAATATCTACGTATTTGTACTCAGGTGCAGGTTCCCATGAAGCTTTATGCAGCAATAAGCAACACGCTGGCCTAAGATTTGCTTAACAGCCGATGCTCATCCACTCAGCGCGAAACACTTCATCCTGTTAATAAATCCTAAGTGTTTACATCAGTTTGGGCAATGGGAAGTAGTTCTACACTCCACCTGGGAAACACGCTACACAAGCTGTACCTCCCCAACCACGCAGATATGCAGATGTCGGCGGATCCCCTTCCTCACGTGCAAGCTCAGATTCACCCAGGGGCTATCCCTAGCACCAGAGCTACGTTATAGTGCAGAAGCACCCTAGGCTGAATTAATGAGCCAACATCCCTCTGATCGTACTGGTCGCTCATCCGATAGATCTCCATGTAAACAGATACAGCTGTCGTGTAGGGGAGTGTACTCCCATCGAACCATGCAATTTATTCCACAGCCTAAACATCCTATAGCTTTGTGTATATTGACTACCCTCAGCTTGTTCTTACGCTTGTTAAATCCCCAATTTGTAATTACATAGATAGGTACGGATTCTGATAACATGTCGGATATTGACTACTGCTTCATAGGCACTGCTAGCATGTACCAGATTAACAAAATCTGATGTGTAACACTCACATGACTTTCTCTACTCCTGTACTAACCGTTCTTACAAACTCTTATCCCTGTATTTTCTTCCTTTTAGTTGAGATAAATATTTGCAGAAGTTATCTTATTGCTCGTTTTCTTGCACGTGCAACGGGAATATTAGAATACAGTAGGCTTTGAGCGATAGTCAAATCTTTTAAAGCTTTGAGATCCCGTTCTCTTTGCACGTTAACGTATGAAAAAATGAACAACGATGTTCCGTTCGTTTCACGAAAGTTTGTTTCCGAAACTGACACATAACAAGTAAGATCGAAATGGTTCACTCTACAAAAATGTATTTAGACAGAAATTGTGTGTTTTAGCGAGATCTGCATTTTTTGTCTGCCTTACGGTTTACGAGCTATTCAAACGTCATCCAGAGTTAACAGGACTACATAGGCTAGAACCAGAAAATTCAAAATATATATTTCATTTGTCATATCTCAAACAAATGGCATTTTAATCAAAATCGTTAGAGCCATTTTCAATAAGTTTTAAATTTTCGAAAAACTTTCCATGTAAAGGGTAATTTAGGGTGGAGCAATTTTGTGCAAAATCTTCTTGTCGCATCCTTGAAAGACAAACTGAAACACCAACTTTGGTTGCTTACTCGCTTTTCAGTTTTGAGTTTTCTGTTACTTTTGCCACGACAAATTTAGTAAGGGTGCTGATGATCCAGTAGATGAACGCCCTTAAGCCTAACAAATATATAAATGGCTTGTGACAATATTTTGTAAGCTAGTGCTTCAAAGAAGTGATGTTAGGTACAACATATTGATAGGATGACTAAGAGAGTGGGGTAACTTCATCACAATAATTATTATTACTTTACTTAGACTCATATGATCGAATTACGAGTTTATGGAGAGACAGGAACTGCACATCGTTAAATATTGCACTTACGCTTGAAATCAGTTTTATTGAAAGTTTCGGAAAAATCGCAAAGATCTAAGAATGGCAAGTAGGCGGCGATGTACACCCATGGACATACAAATGAGTCATGTCGGAGCTCCAGGCTACTTCAATCGCAGAGAAGTAGCAAATAACTTGCACTTTTCAACAAGTCTGGCTCTTTGGATATTTGTCACGTATATGTCATGTATGTGTGCACGTATGATCGTTTGTATGTATGTAGGCACGCATTTATGTAAGTAGGCGTTCCGGACGTGACTCATATTTTCATCCACGGATGTGCATAGGCAGACTGAGGAAGTGGAACAAACGGTGAGAAAACGAGACAGATAAGACAGAAGAACGTCGGCATTCAAACCAATATTGAGCTGCAGGTTCTACTTTGTATCAAACGAATGAAAAATATTTGCTTGTGTTCTATCAGTAGCTGTAGCTTATTTAAGTAATTTATACATTCTAAACTATTCCTGTATTCGTTTGCACGTTTAGCGTTAACGTCAATTAGTTTTAATAATAAATAATGATAACTCACGCAGATGATACCAGCATTTGCAAAGTAAACAATTGTAAGGAGCAGGAAGTTGAATTGCTCTCCACTGTTACTTTCTAGATATATTTTATGCAACATAAACACATTAAGCAATGATGGATTGAAAGAAATATGTCGGAAATACTATGTTTCGTACCTGTTTCCTCGCAAAGTGGTAGAAAGCTGGGTTGTGAGGCGATTATTATAACCACACAACTATTATCAAAAGTGAAACTTTACTGTAGGGATACTCTTGCTGTTGACTCCAAAGTGAGGAATTTTGTACAAAACATCATGTTATGGAGAGCCCAAGCTATTGCAACTCACCAAAAGTTATTTGTAACAATTTCCCCAGTTGTAGTATTATTGTGGTTTTATCTCGTCACATTAATTTGTTCAATGCCAGCAACAGCTCCTTAAATTGTCCTCAAGGTAACCACATGGCGTGGATGGTGTTAATTATAGTTGTTAGGTTGGGGATCTATTCTTTATCTTGCAGGTACGTAAACCGTTGAATTTCAACCAAATTATTCTTTGTTGCGTATACTCCTTGTGTTTTACATCGACCTGTTTTTCTCTTCCAATTCTGTTAAGACTTGCATAAGTTTTCCATAATGCAAGAACGTTGGGAGATTAATGCTTGTAACAACTTAAGTTAATAAAGGAATGTATATTGCTAAAATTTGCTTATTTTATTTCTTAGAGAGGTAGTCGCCATGGTCTATTATCGACCGCTCTAGTGCTTGGAGACCACGCTTGAGTTATATAGATTTAGTGGTAACTTCAGCTTAGCACTTCTGCACACTTCATATACACTTCATATTATTATGAAAACAGTAATTTTTAACAGTAGAGTCTCGATACCTCAGAAGTCATCAGATCTAATTCAGTAGTTACAAATCTGAGTGACAGTATTTTGAAAAAAATTAATCCTCCACCTTAGCAGTCAGCACCTCAGTTCATGAAGATAACTAGATTCATTAAATATATTGCCAACTTAACTGGTATTATTTATTCTCACATGTGTTCACGCATATCCGAAGACAAAGATCTCATAGTTTATCACAAGAGCACGAACAGAGATATACAGGAGAACAAGATCGGAGACTGCGTCAAAGATTGAGTTATCGCTTTCACAATAACGCACTTCCGCGTAAGCATAGCAATGCATTTTTAAATTTATTTCTAGGGAAATAGTAAATATAAGTCATTTTCGTAACATTTCGTATAACATCTTTCGAGTTATCAAAATCATTTTCGTAAAATGTTGCATCTATCGAGTTTTAAAAAGAAAGAAAAAGGAAACAGTGCTTTTTCCTATGTATTACCAACTACCCAAATAAGACACTCTCACTCTCTGACTGACCAGAAGCGAGTGTCAGGCGAGCAACAACTCAGAAAAAAGAAACGATAAGAATCCCGAAGCTTCAGCGGACGTTCCAAAACCAACACTGAGGTGCATTAAAAGGAGTGCATTAACTAAAGTCTCCCACCGTAGGGAAAGATAGTGCGACTTCGTCCAGTTTTCGTTGATACATCACCATTGATCTCATTAGCACTTCACTAATGGGCTCTAGTTCAGTTGTCCACTCTTCGATCTTCAAGTTGAACCTTCTTCGTGACGTAGCCGCGTAACAAAAGAAGTAGGTACATAACCTCCTGCGGTAGCAGTATTCGTTGTACATCATGCTATAGTTATAAACTTACTTTTGGCACCGTATTTGACAACCTGTCAGAAACAGGTTCATCGATCAGCGAGAATGCTTCCGGATATAATAACAGCAGCTGCAGTGTTCTACAGAGTTCCAGGACGTTCAAGAAGCATGAAGGGAGATTTCCATAGGATTCTGGTTATTATCAATGCACTTCTGGTGTTTCGTTGGGTGAGATCGCTGCCTGGTCTATTTAACTGTCTTTATTTCTCCAACTGTCTGGCGCGAACCACCAGGTAAGCTTGGGATTTAGTCGCCGCGCCGTAATTGTGTTGCACTAACTAGCAATAAAATTAATATTTTATCTGTGAAATATTTATTAATGGGTCTCTTGTGAGTAAGGAAGCAACATGCTCCAGAAACCGCTACAAGGTTAGTAGCTTCAACAAGTGATTTATTTGCCTGCAAGCTGAACTAAAACAACCAGGTCATAAAGCCCAAATATTGAGGATGGCACGCTGAAACATAATACAAAAGTTAGGACATCAAGGAGACTTAAATGATGCACCAAGAGAAAGAGAGCGCTTGCTAATGAGCTAAACTTTGTTAATCAGTAATAATGAAGGCATATGGACGTTTAAATTAGCCTTAAAATCGAGAGAGAGAGAGAGAGAGAGAGAGAGAGAGAGAGAGAGAGAGAGGCAAACTAGGAAACTATGTATGCAGTTTAGTGCCGTGGAAGGTGATTAATTTAGAAGTTTTAACACAGTTCCAGTTAAGTTGAATAACAACAATGTTGAGCATTAGTTGCCCTTTACCATTAGCACATACACCTGATACTTCAGCTTGAAATGAATCTACGCCACACAGACACTTGAGGCTTCTGCCTGGCTTTCTTGAATGCGACATTTTTATTCCAGTCCCATCATTTACGACACCAATTAGTATTACTTTTATATTTTGTTAATCCTATAATTGTGTATGAAGAATTCTGTTCCAGGTTCGAATGCGGAATGGAATAGGAGAATACAATTGCGCTTAAGATATACTTAAAACTTTAAACAATAAATCCTGGTTATTTGTGTTAGATTTGCAATACTTACACGTTCGAAAAATGGAAAATTGTTGTTCATGTTTATATGTTAACTATGTAAGCAGAACGGAATTTCAAAGCTTTAAAATATTGAACTACCGCTCAAAGCCTACTGTATTCCCACATTCTCCTTGCACCTACAACAAAATGAGCAATAAGATAAGTGCTGCAAATGTTTATGTAGACTAACATGAAGATAAAGGAATATGAGTTTGTAAATAATAGTTGATAAAGGAATAGAGAAAGTCATGTGAGTACAACACATCAGATTTTTTTTCTTTTTGAGCTGTGCTCCAGCCAGGCAAGAAAGTAGTCAGGTGTGTGTAGAGAGCCTTTTTAAATGCCTATTCCTTTGCTTTCTTCAAGGAGGCTCCGGTGTGATTTCAGCATCGCATTTTTGGTTGGAATTTATTAGTTGTTTTATTTACTTTGATTACGTAGTAGAGAAAGTAAACAATTTCGGAATGGTAAAGCAACTAAAGAGAAAAATAAGAAAAAAAAAACTAAACCCTAAACGCAACAGTCCATGAAGGACCAAGGCTTGCCACTGCGTCCCCCATCTCTTTCCACTACAGGCGTAATGAGTCGGGTGCAGTACTGTAGGGTGGGACGTGGTCAGAGATCTGAGCTCTCCCGGCCAGTTTGCGGCCTTCACGACCTGGGGCCACTACTTCTCCGTCAAGCAGCTCCTCAATTGGCCTCTTCCCAGCACCTAATGAGGCTGAATGCACCCCGTGCCAGATCCCCAGCGGGGATCCAACCCGTGTCCTCCGCGCCAGAAACAGGCGCGCTACCACTGCACTAGCGAGGTGATCGGTAATGTAACTGTTTTTAGCTAACCATACTTAAGGATGGTTAAGGACAACTTAAATATTTGTGTATTATATTTCATCACTAATTATTTAATCAATTGTGTCCATAATGCTCACAGGGTACGGAAATCCCTGATATTAATATTAAAAAATATGTGTTGCACTCAAATGACTTTCTCTGCTCTTGTACTAACCATTCTTACAAACTCTTATTCTCCTATCTTCGTGTTAGTTGATATAAACATTTGTACAAACTATCTTATTGCTTATTTCCTTCTAGGTACAAAGGGAATACAGGAATACAGTGGACTTTGAGCGATACTCATATGTTTTAAAGCTTTGAGATTCCGTTCTCTTTGCACGACTAACATAAAACATGAACAACGATGTTCCATTTCACGAAAGTTTTAGGTTTTCCAAAACTGGCACAAATAATAGGGAGTATCTCCGAAATGGTTCACTCTACAAAAAATTTATTCAGACATAAATTGTGTGTTTTAGCGTGAACTACATTTTTTGCATAGTAAGATTTTGTCCATCTCTTACGGTTTACGAGTAATTCAAAAGTTATCCAGAGTAAACAGGACTACATAGGCTATAGCCAGAAAATTCAAAATATACATTTCAATTGTCATAGAAATATCTTAAACATATGACATTTTAATTAAAATCGTTAGAGCCATTTTCAAGAAAGTCAAAAGTTTTGAAAAGTTTTCCATATAAAGGGTAGCTTATGTTAGGGCTATTTTCTTCAAAATCTTCGTGTCGCATCCTTGAAAGACATTAAACTTGAGTACCCACTTCGGTTATTAACCGACTTTTCGTTTTTGAGTTATGCTGTCCACAGACTAACAGACACGCGCGCGCGCACGCACGCACGCACGCACACGCACGCACACGCACACACGCACACACACACACACTGTAAATAAATAAATTCAAGCATGTAGTATTCATATGGAATGGAGCATGCATAAAAAAAAACACACACACACCCACCCACACCCACCCACACCCCCACCCCCACCCCCACCCCCACCCCCACACCCACACCCACACACACAAAATTTTCTTCTTTTTTTTTCAGCGACCTTAAAAAAATAAGTTTGCGGTAAAATCTCGAAATCGAATTTTTGGGTGGAATACAATACTTCTACTTAGCAGTAGTTAAAATATATGTTTTTTTATTCAAGAGGCCTCAAACGATATATTTCCGGTGAAATCCCGACATCGAAATTTTGGGTGGAATGCAATACTTCCTTTACTTACCAGTACAGAAAGTAAAATTAGGAGCGCAACTGGTCAGTATAAAGATTGCCTACACTCAGGGGACTCAAATATTTTGTAAACGTGATATATATCATAACGATTAGGTATTAGATAACATTTTATCAGGGGGATTGAACAGTTTTCTCTGTGTTACACTAATAATTACCTATTTATACTTCAGCGGATTCAGGGATTTCATGAATATTACATTTTCACTACAATATCCGTACCACACTGGATGTTGAAAACTGAATCGCTAGCTGTTAAATTGTAAATAGCAGCCGCTTTTGAAGTCCAGGACTCGTACGACATCTCTAGAGACGTTTCCATATAAACCGATCTTTAGTATTTCCTTTCGCCGACAGCTTGACGTATTCTTCGGTGTTTTAGTGTATGGAATAAATAGTGAAAAGCGAGACAAAATCCTCTCGTTTCTTTCCATTGAAACCCGCGCAGTTTCCTCACACTGGATATGCCCAGATACGGAAATGAACGACTTGTTGGTGAAGCAGGCCTTTAGTGTTTCTTTGAACAAGCATCTATACCATCTGTCCAACACCGCCATACCGACGTAGCCTAGAAGCATTCCTGAAGGATGAGAAGCAAATGAAATAAAAGGAAAGTTTTGGTAAGGAAATATTAGTGGATGAGAAACCAAGTCAGCATACGGCCATAGTAAAAGAGGAAAAACTCATGCCCTTAGTGATTGGTTGACGAAATCTAATCAGTGAATGTGAGCCCCTTATTTTGCAGAGTCATCTCACTCGGTCGTTACTGCCAAACAGGAGTATCCAAACTAATATTCACAAAACTGTATGTGTTCATACATCTTATATTTTGGGATGACTTATGCATTCAGTGATCTATCCTTAACTGAGAAATATATTTAGTAGCTATATTAACTCTTATCAGTCCGTGTGATCATTTATTGTAAAGTAATTATGCAGCAACAAAGCTGAAGCTCAAGCTCGTAGGTTAAACACGGAAGAAAGACTTTCTCAGTAAACATTACCAAATAAGGAACTAAAACTAAAATCATAGAAAGGTACAGCGAATTAACATATTGGCTACGTTAGCTACATCCACATTGCGTTGCTATTGAAATTCTAAATGTATGAGATTAAGCGTCAGTCAAATGTTTTAAGGAGCATATTACTAGGAGTATCTTTAACGTTCTAATGATGCCAACGAAAAGCTTCAGAATGATCTACGACTGTGTTTCTCAGTATTACTGAAAGTGTAGCATAGACCAATTCAAACCTAAGTTCTAGTGGGACCGTAAAGCAGGCAAGTACTGGGAAGAACTGTCCTATCCCTCACGCCAACATCAATCTCCAAGTGTACCCATGTTGGCCAATTGGACACTCGTGTCATTCCAAAATCTTGTTCAAAACAGGAGAGACAAGTTACTTGTTTACAAGGAGTTCGAGAACAGCCGCTGTAATTATAACATGGCAACAAACTAGAGATCCACAGCAGCAGTCATCCAATCTTAGGAGACTATTAAGAACACCGACGTCGTCCCCGTCGTATAGTCACCATATCCATCAACAGACCACAGTACACCGGTAATGCCAATGCTCCACAACAAGGCAGCTTCACTCTTCTCGCCTCGCTGGAACCTCTTCATCACATTTGCTCAGCGCAGTGCCGTAGCCCATTACCGCTGGCGTTCAGTGATGAAAGAAGTGCGAATCACTACAGTAAACGGATCTTCAACACTGGTCAGACTAGAGTTCTGGATTGGAGTGGATTACTGTAATATCTTGGCTAACGGGTGGCTGCCCTCTTACGGGTTGGCGCAAATTCCTGTTGCTGGTTGAAGACGTTGCTACTAAGATCTGGAAGATCTGGTCGCCAGGAGATCTCCTACCCAGTGTTTGGTGTCACAGTAACCTAACTAGCTCCAGCATGAGCTATTAATCTGCAAGGTATGCGTGAGTGTTGGCAGGAGTGGAAACAAACGAGGAATTTGCGAACATGACTTTATCTGCACATTTAAATCTTTTCGTTGAGAACTGCCGACAATTTCTGACTATAAATGTTAATTTCTAACATCGACTGCAATGTCACAACACTATAATTTTGTCACTCTTTAGTGACCGTGGAGTAATGTGTACGTGCCAAGCTTGCGTGCAGAAGATCACAAAAATGTGTGTGGGTACTGACTGTGCGACTCCGAGTAAATGCAAGTCCTTCATCACGTGATCGCATGGGCAAAGCGAAGCAAACTATTTTACCGGTCAATTTTAAGCAAGTCATGGCAAGATAAAAATCAACTCGCGGAACTCCATTACAAAAGCTTATTTTTCTATTCACTTCACATTAAACTAGATGGAAATTTTTAGATTATGCTGTTATATATTTAATTGTGTATATATGACATTTGAAATTCCAATCTATTTATCTGAACAAGGGACATAAAAAATTAACATGTTAAATAACCACTTCCTAATTTATATGTGTAAGTGTAAGCATTAGAAAATTCAAAGCAAAATCTTCATATCACATACGTGGAGGATGTTCATTCTCTATGTCTCTCTCTCTCTCTCTGTTATGCTGTTCAAAGTCTGTAGACCCCGCGCCCTATATACTAAGTTATCCAAACCTGTCTTCCTTTTCAGGGAGTGTCAAAGTATGTTTCCGGTGTATCTTGGTATCCACTTTTTAGGTGGAATATGTTACTTGCTCTACTCACAGTCTTAAATATTTCAAAAAAGCTATCACCACAAAAGTAAGTTGGCACAAAATTTGCTTTTTAATAGGATCATGTTTGCCTAAACTGTTATTTTTAGTAACTTAGAATTTCCTAGTTGTAAAACTAGTTCATAAAATATGTATTGTAAAATACTTAAAATTATTTATAAAAAGATTGAATGCAGAGATTCTATTAGTCCTAGAAATATCCTCAACACAGGGCAGTTTATTCTTAGCACTATGAGAACTTAAAAAATGAGAAACATGTTGTATACAAAATTAGTTTTCGGTGCTTAAATTACTATCACTCAAACATTGGCTTTTGAGTTGTGTGACACATTAAGCCGCACAAAACCACAGGCAGGGAGAGTTAACGAGAGATTGAGGGAGAGGAAGAGAGAGGGGAAAGGAGGGAGAGAGAGTGAGGGAGATGGGAAGAGAGGGAAGGTGGGGGTGAAGTAGAGAGTGGAAGGATGAGAGAGGGAAGGGTGGAGAGAGGGAAGGAGAGAGAGGGAAGGAGAGAGAGAGGGAAGGAGAGAGAGAGGGAAGGAGAGAGAGAGGGAAGGAGAGAGAGAGGGAAGGAGAGAGAGAGGGAAGGAGAGAGAGAGGGAAGGAGAGAGAGAGGGAAGGAGAGAGAGGGAAGAAGAGAGAGAGGGAAGGAGAGAGGGGGACGGAGGGAGAGGGAAGGAGTGAGAGAGGGAAGGAGTGGGAGGGAGAGGGAAGGAGTGAGAGAGGGAAGGAGTGGGAGAAGGAAGAAGCGAGAGAGGGAAGGAGAGAGAGAGGGAAGGAGAGAGAGAGGGAAGGAGAGAGAGAGGGAAGGAGAGAGAGAGGAAAGGAGAGAGAGAGGAAAGGAGAGAGAGAGGAAAGGAGAGAGAGAGGGAAGGAGAGAGAGAGGGAAGGAGAGAGAGAGGGAAGGAGAGAGAGAGGGAAGGAGAGAGAGGGAAGGAGGGAGAGGGAAGGAGGGAGAGGGAAGGAGTGAGAGAGGGAAGGAGTGGGAGAAGGAAGAAGCGAGAGAGGGAAGGAGTGAGAGAGGGAAGGATTGAGAGATGAAGTAAAGCGGAGGGAGAGATAGGAAGGGAGAGAGAATGAGGGAGAGTAAGAGAAAGGGAGAGAGAGGGAGAGATAGAGAGGGAGGGAGAATGAGGGAGAGAGACAGGAATAGGCCTTATTTATTGGAATCAGTGAGGTTGCAAATGTATATTTCTGATAAAATCTCAATATGGAATTTTATGCTGGAGAACGATATTCCTAGCACCACTGTGACAAAATGACAAAATAAGTCCGGTTACTTTTCTCACACTTTGTTCTCTAACATTATATCAAAAATAGTTTTCTTTTTGTCGTTAACACAGTCTACAGTGATTCGTACCGTCACAACTCCCAACTGTCCATCTCTTCATTTTCTGTCTCTCATACACTAACTACGACGCTAGCCATTCAACTCTCATTAGAATCTTCAATGTTCGACGTATCTTTGACGACAGACACACACACACACACACACACACACACACACACACACACACACACACACACACACACACACACACACACACACACCAGCAATCTCTTACTCATTGGCACACTGACCGACTCATGCGTGCCCATTGTTCCTAGTACTGCTGCCTCGCCTCTTTAGATAGAGGATGACCTCACACGGATCTTTCTCGATCTCCACACACACGCCGGCGATCACGTGAGGGAACTTTCTCGAAAGTTCTGGAGAAAGCCCCTTTTGTTTAGTCGCTTTATTATTGTTAATCACGTATACACAAACAGCTGCGCGATGCTGCCTGGCCTTGAACGCCTTTGCCCGCTCACCGGGCCAAGAAGTGGCGCGAAGCAGCCCGGCCCCGATAGTCCTTTGTTTTGTGCCACGTAGTTGTAATGTTTTCTCTGCCTACGTTACGCTCTAAATTGAAGAGAATTGAAGGTAGAAAATAAAGCAGATTAAAAAGCTGCTATTGCAACAAGATATCATTGTATAGTAAAATTTAAAAGTGTAGGAAGCAAATACGAAGAAATAGTACACAGAATAACAGTTAAATAAAAATTATGGGTATCACAAGCTTAAAATGAGGACAGAAAATTGTCATGAAACAGAAATGCCGTGATAAAGATATACATAAAAATACCTTGTGAAGAAAAACCTTACATGAATTCTAACAAATCTCCCCATTCTTATCGATTACCGGTGAAATATTAAAAAAAAATGATGGGAGAAGCGTAAAGGTACGAATAGAACAATTAAAAATGTAGGAAGTGGAAATATTCCTTACGCAGAAACACGAGATAAATCATGAGATAATGAAAGACGAATTAACGAAGAGAAAGCTAGGATTCTCAGGTTTCGTTAAATCCTGCGTCAAATTTCCGTGGAGAAATAATACGTACACAAAGGCTGGGAAATTTCATTAGGGAAGTAAGAGCCGTCATTTATTCGTGCGAGAGTAGAGAACATCCCTTAATAATGTTCATTATCGCGTATAAACCGCTATTTCTCCAACCTCCGTATCGCTAGCCTGCATTGTTCAAACGCAGCAAGAGTTGAATGAATAGTGACATGAAAACGGCTTCAACTACTCGAATTAAAATATAAGCACAGCTCCAAAGAGCTCTACCTCTATTGCCAAAAGCAAACCAGCGATATGTCTTTCTCCGAAAGGGAGAAAGGAAATTACTAGGGTGCTTCGGAGTCGTTGGGGAATGCTTCTATACTAATGTAGCATCTGTGAAGCCTTGTACAGACCTTAAGAGAGCCCTTTAACTTAAAAATTAGTGGAGTCTTTATACAAACGAACAATAATTCAATGTAAATGTATCTTGTACAATTTATTAGTATGTGTTGAGTAACGAATTAAAAACGGAAATTAATATATTGTAACAAAATGACAATGTGACAAATCCCACTTCTGACGCCAATCAGACAAATGTTCAGTTCAGTTGGTTTTTCCCCCTCACTTTATTTTCTTCTAAAACTCTTGCACAACAGCACAGTTATTTTGACTGCATTTAACCCAATCTACAGTCTTTCGTGATATTAAAACGCACAACTGTTTTCTTCCCATAACCTTAACTCACTCCTTTCTGTCTTTCTTCACTTTCTGTGTCACTCAAGCAGTTTGACGATACAATTATTAAACTCTCAATAACAGTTTCACTATCTTCCTTACGACGCGACGAACAGAATAAAACTAAAGACTGACTGACTCCTAACTCTCGCTGCCTCGCCTCCTTATATAGCTAAGCTAACGTAACAAAGACCTGTCTGGAACTTCACTGTTCTAGAATCTCCATAAATATGCCGGCCGCCCTACACTTCTCGAATAATCTTGAAAATCCGTTTGACATGCCACGCTCGTGGTTACGTGTTTGCTGGCGTGAGTGCTGCTTTGTTGTGCTGCGCGGCCAGCATCATAATATTTTAATAAAAACAAAACTTAAAAGATTGTCAAAAATCAATATCGGGAATCCTGACGGTTCCATCTACAGCCCTCAAATGTCAACGTCACAATCGTAATTAACAGTTCAACTGAATCATCACCATTCTCATTTTTATTGTTTATGAATCATTTTTTTTCTTCCTGCTTTTTTCCCCTTTCTCTCCTGCAATTTTTCCTTTCATAAGCCTCGCTATCCTATAGTGCTGTATCCAGGGTTAGACTTTCCTCAACTTTCGAGCTTCCGTCCTTCAGGGAGCGGCTAGGTATAACCAATACTAGAGCAAGCGCAAAATTTAATAACTGATGAATATGGTCAATGCTCGCGCTGGGTGCCTTTGGCAAACTTAGCAAGCGTATACTGGTGGTAACTTGGTACATCTATGTTTTGCACGCCAGCCATGGTGCTGCCCATTGCTTCGTAATTAAGCAACACATTAAATGTACCTATTACATTAAACTCCAGCCTTAGTGCTAACACAAATCTACCGCATCTATAACTCGCTTTCCAGCTTTGCAGATTTTTTTTTTCCGTGGATTGAAATACTAGCCTTTTTATTCGTATGAAGCTGGTGACTGGTGTGCACGCGATGTGCACCACAAACTTTCACAGACATTCCTTTTTTTTTTTTTTTTTTTGAAAAATCTACAGTTGTCTTATATTCTGGATTGGAGAGCTTTTATAAACTTTGTTTCAGCCCTATGAACGAAGCACTTAGTGTTTATTAACAGAAAAATCGCTTATTGCAGCTTCGATGGACGTGTTTACACACTCGTATCACAAAGGTCAAAAGGAAAGAATTTCATTTATATGCTAATAATATTTCAGCTGAAGTTTGAAACACAATTTAACAGCTGCCCGTTCAGTTTAATAACAGCAACACACCCGTACTCATTCCGTTTCAAACTGCGTGATTTATATTTTCACAATACACTGCATATATTCGACTTTCGAGTACATGGAATGCCGGTATTTTTTAGACCTACCTGTGCTGAGTGAATATTTAGTGATAATAAGAATGTAAAAATAAAGAAGGTGCAGAAGTTTTTAAGGCTTATCTATGTTGAATGAGTGTTAAGTGATGCTAACCACGTAAAATTAAGAAAAATTTCTAACTGGCGATCTATGTAATGTAGAAACATGATTATAAAGTAAATTTATGTATAATTAGATGATTAACATCTATCGTTTTGAAGTATTTATCCAAGTGTAATTGATGAACATAATGTTTCAGTTCAGGCGCGTAAGATGCGTGTCCCAAATGTAGTAGCGCTGATAGAAGGGGCAAGTGCGAATAGAAGATTTGCTGGACCCTTCTGTGGGACCCGCCTTCATAAGCCTTTAAATTTTGCACTTCTCTTAGCGGAGCTGAAGCAGCGGAATTTTCTGCATCATTTAAACTACCCTGTTTCTCTTGCTTCATCTTTCTTCTCTCCTTTCACACCCCCCTCCCCCCAAGATCTTCCTAAGACGTCCGAAATATGATGTACGGAAGGCGGTAGAGCTTTGTTGACCAGTTCATACGAGTAATATCTTCAATTTCCAGATTATGAGTAACCAGTTGTGCTCTATGAAAATGAGCGTTAATTACCTTCATTAGGAAGTGTGGATCTACAGCTCTAAACATTACCGTGTGCGGGTGCCAAGATTTTATCACACTATGTGACAGCAGTAAACCTTACCGACGTTAACTCCATGGAGTTAAATGGCAAGGTTCGCCCTTTGGAAAATCACTGATTACCCAATCGCGACCTCTTAGTAAAGAGAGCATTGACCTACTATTGCTCTCGTCCAGCAAAAGTGTTGACGATCCCATTCAAAAGATATTCATGGAAATACTTATTCGTACAGTGGTAAACACAAACTCATATTTCTCCAATAGAAAGTAATTTCCGGGCTTGTAGACCGTGGTCCAGTCAATGAATAAATATCTGACGTTAGGCCAAGACTGCGTTGCGCAGGTTCAGAGAGTGACTCCTGGCTGGTTAACAACTAGAGGGCGATTGATGCATAGTTGTTAACTAGCCAGTAGTCAGTCACTCTTTGAAGATGCCCAGCGCAGTCTTGGGCGAAACGTCAGATATTTATTCATAGACTGGACCACGGCCTACAAGCCCGGAAATTACTTTCTATTGGATTAACGCCGGCCGTGAAAGACTAGGCATGTATATCAAATATTTCTATTTGGCTAACTTGCCACTCACAAAACAGAATAAGTTTCACAATATAAACTTCATATCACCCGACTAAAATACATACATAACAGTTCTATATAAATAAAATGTTTGTTTTCGCAGATTCTATGTTAGGGACCACATATGTGTTCGTACAACAATATAACATTACACAGTCGGTGCTGAGATCTCCACTAGGAAACTTCGACCTCGCCGCCACTGAAGATGTCTGCCGTAGTCGCAGACGAAACGTTTGGGAAGAAGAAGGAACCCAATAGACCACGGCCCACAAGCCCGGTTAATATTATTGCATCTAGTATTGACACCGGCCGTGAAAGCCTTAGAACTTTGATGAATATAACATTAGTTTGTACATGAACACACATAGAAACAAAAACTAACAGGCATTTTATCCTACCATCCTGCGTACCAACCACTTGTATAAATTACTCTGTTAGCCGTTTGGATATTGAACGGACAAACTTTCTAGTTATTTTTTAACCAAATTTATGCCCTTGTGTCACAGGTAGCTCTTTTAGTTCTTATTTACTGTATGTGGTGTTTTCGAGCAGCTCAGCCTTTGTTCCTCATAATTTAGTTCTCTATGGACGGCCCACTGTTTATTCGTTAGCATGCGAATTTCTTAAACATCTTTAATGACGCTCGGCACTAAGAGCTATTTCAGTATACGGTTTTTTCTGTTGCTGCACTGATACAAATGACTTCTTTTAGGACTAAAGACGTTCCTTTTCCTTTGCGTCCCGCTTGCAGCTAGCTGACAGGTGCATTATGGGTTACTAGATAACCATTTTCTCTGTGTATTACATCGCTGTGCGAATGCTTATGTATTACACGATAAATGTAATGTCAATACGTAAGAACGCCAACAGGATGTTTAAACTAATGTGTGTGTGTACGTTTTTAAAAGTAGAGATGTTTAAAATAAAACATTCTCACTTCAATTTGCAATCGCTTACATATTTGTGTCTATGACTGTATGCAAACGCTAGTCAGTGATTCCCTTACTGAAGTTCTTCAAGAATGTCATCTGATTAAGACACCCGTTCTGTTCTGTGTACGAGCAGAACTAAACGTCCCGGTAGAAGTTACAAGGTGGCGCACAAACTATTCAAACATATGATGGTGGTGCCTTGTGCCAGATGAAATACCACATCGAAACGGAATTGCTTTTGGCTGACCTTCCTTAGGTCTTCGAGGTATAGTTTTGGTCACTAGCAACTACTACCGCAATCGAGAAATAACAGAATGACCGCAGAATGATCCACGTTGTCACTTGCATTTTTTTCCAACGCTCTTCTACTCGGCCAATCTTCCAGAAGCTGTCTCTGTGCTAAAATTTGCTGTAAGTCTCGTTGATGAAAGTCGATGTTGGACAAGTACAAGGTAGTGCACACAACTCATCCCTTTGTGGTGCTATTAATGTAATCTTTTTTCATAGGACAGGCAGGGAAAATCCAATTTAGCACAACTGACTGCTGTCAATAGTTCAGTAGCATTTGATTCCACTTTATAATGGGCATAAGGAAACTTATTGCTTTAAGTTTTTACACCTGTGTAATTTGCTATCAAAAAAGAAGAAAAACAAAAGCAGACAAGAAATTTCAACCTTATATTTTTTAACATCCTCCAACGTAATGTCATATCGGACGCTGAGTGTCTGAAATGAGTGAAATGATGGTCAGATGAGTCCGAGGTCCATAAAGCTTTAAGTTACCCGGCATTCGTTTTCTCAGGGTCAGGGAAAACCTCGGGAAAAGGACCTTATCCGTATAACTCACCCTAAGCGAGATTCTAACTCGCTATGTATAAACCTAATTACTTAAAAGGTTTAAAAGATTATGCTTATAAAATCACAGCAGTTCAACATACCTTTGTTTATATATTCCGCGTTAAATATAGCACTACCATACGATCTATAATTAATCATTCCTTCTTCACTGAATACTAAACATCGTTCTTTCACTGTGTGAAAATCCTTGTAAGGAAAAAATTATTTTCTTGTTTAACGACGCTGTCAATTGCCAGGATCACATCAGCGTCGCCAGTGTGCCGGAATTTTGTCCCGCAGGAGTTATTTTACATGCCAGTAAATCTACTGACATGGAGCTGTCGTTTTTAAGCACACTTAAAAACCATCGGCCTGGGCCGGGTTTGAACACGCGACCTTGGGATCCGTAGGCCAACGTCTAACCAACTGAGCCACCCAGACCGACATCCTTGTAAGGGAAGACATTATTTCTGATCATTGTTTTAACTTGACTGTTCCAGCAGACATATATCCTAAGGTTGCTGTTTGTGAGGGGATCCGAGTTCAACGTCGACACCATCATACAACGTTTCACTGCTGGGATTGCTTGATTGAGTTCTGCTGCTATTGGACTAGCGAACAACTCCCCAGCGGTCAAAATCATTGCCGCTGTCCTCTGTGGACGCAGCAATAGACTAGAATGGTTTACCGGTAGACCGCTAGGTAGTGCTATTGTGTCATTGCTTTTATAGTGCAATTGGCCTGCTTTAACATATTTGATATACATTGTAGAAATACATCTAAAAAATAAGCCTTTTGCGACATCTAAAACATTTATAAGATACCTAAAGACCTGAATAGTAATGTAATTAAAACGACAAATCATACAAACATTCCCGGCATCCGTATATTTAATGTAATCGCATGTATTTATCTCTTTACTTATTTGTTGCGTAATTGTGCATATAGCATATTTCTTCTTTTTACCAACAGCAGATTAAAATATGTTGTTAAAGCCAAGAAAGCAGGTTAATAAACTGGAATTACGCTCTTTGCTTCGGTAATAAGGTAATATTTTGCTTAATTGATTATCATAAACTTCCATCTTACTAAACACAATAACAAAAACTTTGTGTATAAATCCTTTTCACATCCGATCTTGCCAACCATCACCAACCTCAATTAACAATGTATCTTTACTTACCTTTCCTTGCAACGGAGTGTGGTTAAACGCATTTTTCCCAGAGCTATCTGGAATGTATCTTCTATAGCTTCACTTTTCAGTGCTGTTTCTATGCGAAGCTGTTTCGGCGAATCCTGTTCAACATAAATACGTGATTATGAATGAGACGTTCAAATTTTAATTATTGGTCAGATGAACATGTGTGATTTGACGGGATGTGCATATGAGAGAGAGGAAAGGATGATAAGGTGCATTGAGAGTATTCAACGTAATTGGAGGGAACAAGCACATTTCAGGTACCTGTGGTCGTGGTATCTTCTGAATGGATAATTTACTTTCACAAAAAATTGTATACCCTCACTTAGTTCTTCCGTGAGTATAGCCCAACAACAAATAAGAGATCTATAAACCTTCATCTGCTGCCTTATTAAAGTCCTTTGCTATAAATTTGTGTTCTCATTGTGTAGAATTACGTGCACAAAAATGGCCCAATCTTCTACATCTGAATAACTGAGGTTTGTACCTTAAGGTAACCAACTTTTGGCTACACCCAGCCGACATCAGTTCGGACCTGAAAAATAATCCACAGCCGCAAACGCAAGCCAATGAACGTTATCATCGATATGCAATAAAGAGGAGGTTGGATAATGTTTATGTGAGAGCTTTGATTGGTGCATAGGGAAACGTTAGACCACACAACATAATTCGGTCTATTACAGGAAGGGGCGAAGGATACTTTAGAACTTGGTTTAGTTAATTAGTTAATTTGATTAAACCGAACAACCACGCCATTAATGTGTCCATAAATCAGCAACTTTGGTGCTGGAATTCTTCTAAACCCCAGTACAACGGCCCATGAAGGGTCAAGGCTTGCTGTCCAGCCGCTGCGTCCCCCACCTCTTCCTACTATAGGTGTCATTGGTGGGGTGCAGTACTAGAGAGTGGGACGTAGCCAGCACCCCGAGCCGTTCTTTCTCCATCAAGTAGATCCTCAAGTGGCTCCCCGGGACCTAACAAGGCTAAGTACACCCCGTTCCAGACCTCCCAGAGGGGGAAAAATCCCCATGCTCGTACCGGGGATAGAACGTGGGTCCTCCGTGGCAGAGGCAGGTGCGCCACCAAATGCATGATTTATAATTCCATAAAATTATAGAGATATGGATAAATAATTGCAGTGAACTATTTCCATAGGTATATTAAAACCAATACATTCTGTAAGAAACAGAATTTCGTCTGTTCAGAGAGTTTGTGAAAACGCATATCTTCCAGTGCTGAAAATTAGAAAGCATAGGAATTCATAGAATATAGCAAGTCAAAGAGTAAAAGTTCTGTTTCAGATGCCTATATGAAGCTCAAGATATGACAACGTATTGTGACACCGGCACACAGCACAGCAGGGGGCGATGGGCCCGAACTGCTTCACACCACATGACGGGCCGGCGAACGGCCAAAGGTGTTCAAAGTCAGGCTGCCTCGCGCATTATGTGTGTACGTGCTTGATAACAGTGAAGCGCCTATACAAAAGGGCCTTTCTGCAGAACTACCGAGAAAGATCTGACCACGTCATCGCCGGCGTGCGTGTGGAAGTTCAGAAAAGTCAATGCGACGTCATCCCTTCTATATAAGGGGGCAAGAAAACAGCAGAGCATACAGTTACAGTTACGGACATGAGCCGGTAAGTATTTCAATGAGTGTGAGACAGCTGTGCGTGTGTCGGTGCGTCGTAAAAATGATTCAACGAGCATCAAGTAATTGTAACGTCATAGTGTATGAGAGACAGAGAAAGTGAGGAAAGACACTGAAAAGTCTGATCAAGGCTGACAGAAGTAAAAGTTACGAGTTGTGATAGTACGAAAGGCTGTAGACTGTGTTAATGGCGAGAACAAAACTGTATTCCTGAGAAAATGTTATAAGACAAAGTGATAAAAAGCAACTAGACTGATTTTGTTGTTTTCTCACAGTATTAAGTAGCAACTTCGCTGGAGTATTTGCGATTATCGGCAGTTCGTAGCACTTTACGATCGCGCTCGCGTTTTTACATGCTTGGCGATAGACGAAAGGGATTCTTTAGCATTTCAGCGATTCATGCTTCAACTTATCCTTCTCGTTGTTATTTTAACCGCAAATTACAAGTAATTAAAACCTCAGAAGGTTTTTTAAGCAGTTGGCAACACACTGAGGTGGCTAATTTATCCGCCTTCATTAAATGTATCTGTCATCTTAACTGATATTTCCCTAGAAAAGAAACAGAAGGGTGTCACACGCACCTACGCACTCCCTTAGAGAAAGATCAGATAGCTCGCCACAGTAGCAGTTGGCAGCAGATTCATCAACGACGGAGATATTGCAGACGGCATCGAAAGTGTATCATCGTAGGCTCCTTCCTCTATATGGAAAGGAAAGCGACTTTATCGGGTTAATCGCTAGGTCTCATTATATTATATTTTTACACTTAAAAACATTGTACTTCACTGGGGAGAACATGTAGGATATAACATTAGTCTGAGGCACTTCGGCCTTATTTTGGGGAGTGAAAGTCGCTTTGCGATCCAGAGCCTAGAAATTATGCCCGAGGAGCAGAGCAGTTTACGGTGGTAGAGGGGGAGACCACCATTACCAACATTGTAATCAGCCGCACTCTATTGTGGACGCCTTTTTATGAACACCAATGTAAGCGTTGCCCAGTTAACCTATAACGTTTTCAGAGCAGGAAACTGCGGAGTCGACATGCAGCCCGACTCGATGGACCATGGAACTATTAATGATTCTGCGTGTATCTATAGTACTGCACCATATGCAAAATATTAAACAATTATCTAATTTCCTAAATTTTTTAGTTTCTCTACTACATTTAGTAAAGTAGAGGAAGTATTGTATTCCACCCAACAATTCGATGTCGAGATTCCACCGGAAATATATGTTTTGACACCCCTTGAATCCAGAAAAATCATTTTTGAAAAAAGGCTCGCGCGCGCGTGTCTGTGTGTGTGTGTTTGTGTTTGTGTGTCAGTCTGTGTACAACAGCTCAAAAACGAAAAGTTGGTTGGAACCCAAAGTTGGTACTTAAGTTTAATGTCTTCCATGAATACAACACGAAGATTTTGAAGAAAATTGCTCCACCCTATACTACCCTTTACATGGAAAATTTTTCGAAAATGTTGATCTACTTGACAATAGCTCCAACAGTCTTGATTAAAGTGCCATATGTTTGAGATATTTTTATGGCAAATGAAATGTATATCTTGAATTTTCTGGCTATAGCCCATGAACTCCCATTTCCTCTGGATGACTTATATAACTGGTAAACCATAAGGATAGACCAAATCTTACTATACAAAACTGTAGATCTTGCTAACACAACAATTTATGTCTCAATAAACTTTTTCCACAGTGAACCATTTTGGAGATACTCCAGGTTATTTGTGTGAGTTTTGGAGAACATTGGGGTATTTATATCTGATGTGAGATCCCCTTGTGGTCTAACTGAGAAAGTACGAATCGATTGGGGAATTTAATGTCATACTGGCAAGTAGGCTATAGTAGCTTAGTGGTTAGAGCAGCCGCTCGATAAGTGGAAGATCCAGGGTTCAAATCCCGGCTATGGCATTCCTCCTCTTAAACATTGCCCACACACGACTTGTGTGTTTTAAAACATCAGCATTATGTTTATTGGCATAAAGAAATAATAATTAACTTTAATATTATTCGTAATTTTTATAACCATAAAACATGAGTTTCTAGCACAGCAAATACAGGTCCAGAGCGATCTCAAGCCGGCATGCTTAATAAAAGCATTGACACAACACGAACCTATATATCAGACTAAGTTCTCCTTCAGGCTAGGAGGCACGTAGGCAAACAAGCTAGAGTGTTTACGTTTTTCTTAACCTGCACAAGACGTTATGGTTCGATATATTGCATGTGTTTGGTTTTGAGGTTTTGCTTTCTCTAACACGTACCTAATAGGTAGAAAAGCTGTTGTGTTCCACCAGAAATGCATGTCGAAATTTCACCGTAAGCCTCTTAAGTGCCAAAATTAATTATATCGTACCTGCCTGTGTGAAAAAATATAACTCAAAAGAAATGTCCATCAATACCAAACTTGGTATTTAGGTGAAATGCCTTCAAGAGTTAAGACAAGGTTTTCAGAAAAGTTCACCCACTATAAACTTCCCGTTACATGGAAGGATATTTTTCCTCGAAATTTTGGATTTTTCCTAAAGTTTGAATAAAAATTTGATTCTAATGTATTTTTAAGCATTTTTTAAATTTTTAAATTTTTAAAATATAATAATGTGACAAATTGAGAAAATCAGTACAATTACTTTTTCTCATTTTAGCATAAAAACACAGTTCTCTTCGTGGCTAACGAAAAAGACAGGCTATGGCGCGAAATTCAGTGACGTAATTCTCTTAGTCTGGTCATGGTCCAATGAAGTAAAACCATAATCGCCTAACACATCCATGTTTTAAACAACCATAAAAATTGCTTATTAAGTTCATTAAAAATATATACTTTTATCATGAGGCTATTCAATTTTAGCCATATATCAGACTACCATTACAACGTAACTCCGATTCGTGCCGCAGCATGTGTTTTTCGTCAGCCACGGTTCTCTTTTACTGTCACACAGTTTACAATCTTTCATGATATTACAACTCCCAACTGTTTTTTCCCGTAGCCTTGGCTCAGTTCTTTCAATGTCTCTTCACGTGCTCTCTCATTTACTAACTCCGACATATAATCACTCGACGATCGTTAATCCTTCTTCATTTCGATGCGACGTACCGTAGCACACACGCTGCTGTCTTGCACTTATTGACAGATTGACCGACTCATGTCTGTGACTGTCCCCTCTACTGTTTCCTCGTCTCCTTAGCATGGACCATTCGGCTTCCACAAACACAGCGGCCGCCGGACGCTCCTCGAAGGCTCTGGAAATCGTTTGTGTTGCTGCTTGATTGGTGTTAGTCACGTGTTTGCTCGGGTGAGTGGTGTGGGGAAGCCTGACCATGAGCGCCTTTGATACACACCACATCTGCTATGTGGTGTAAAGTAGCTTGGCCCCGACCCTTCTTTGTTGTGCGCCGCGCCCGGTTTTTCTCCAATTTTTTTAGATTTTTTTCAACAGCTTCAATAAACAATTTGGTTAAAATATATTTTCAAGTATTTGCAAAGTAAATGCAAAGACTGCATTTTTAAAAAAAATAAAACTCAATCACATTATTTAAATAATTTCCAAGCATATTTATAGAATGTATTCGCTCTTCTGTTTATTGCAGAAAACTCTTTCAAATCTAAAACTACAATTTTTGACAACGTGCCCTTAATCGTTGAATTAACTATGTAATATCTTGAAAAATTTAAAAGGGTACCTCAAGTTATTTGCTAATTTTTAAAGTCTCTGGGTCTCTGCTGTAAATTATGTTGAGTGAAACATTTTAATGTGCGAAAGTGTACGAGAAAAGTGAAGGATATTGCAAGTAAGTATAAGCCATTTGGCACTATGTCCTTAGGCCGTTTTACTGTCACGTGTTGAAGCCTTTAATTGGCTTGACTCCAACAGCCATAATTTTATGACAATTGAGAAGTTCAGTTTCTTTTTCTGTTCCTTTGCATCTCCATGCTGAATTACAAAACACCTTCGTTAACACAATTTACAATTCGTCGTAACTAACAGCTATATTGTCCTCTCCTAACCTTGATACACAGTTCACTGTCGTTCAGTTCTCTACCCTCTCGGTCTGCTTCCGACGATACACTCTACTTCACACAACAAATTCCGACGTAAAGGAGTTGTCTAAAACTATTACTGACGATACTCAAACTCTCTCAACACTGACTTTATGAAACACAACTTAAAAGCCAGCTCAATAATCAACTCAGGAAAACTGCCTTAACACTCACTGTCTCACTTGCTTGCTTTCATAGTCCAGGCCAGGTGTCAGCAAATTCTCTGGAGTGAGGAGTGAGTCAGTGAGTGAGTGACTGAGTGGAGTTTAAGGGCCGTCGACAGCGAGGTCATTTGGGCCCGAATTCTCTGGAAAATACACTTCTCGAAATTCCCGTAAACAAGTCGGCAGTCAAAAGCTTCTCGAGCAGCCTGGAATCGCTTTGTTCTGCCGCGCTCATTGTGTATTTGTTCAGACCACTACATTGTGGTCGGGCCGCGTATTTACAAGCAGTGGTGTGAGGGAGTTAGCACTGAGCTTCCTTTTGATTGCCTGCCGGTGCTACAGTGTGGAAATGAATCTAAAAGATAAGAGTATTTTTGGACATAATACTAATTTCTGAAATGTTTGCGAAGTAAAACTAAGCTGTGCTTATATGTAAACAAGCAAAAGGTCTCTCTTGTGTACTGAACAAAGAAAATGGCAGTACCTTCAAGTATCTTGAGGAAGGTTTCTGTACTCTACAAACGGTTTCATTTCCGAAAAGTGTACTTCTCTTTCTCTCCATTCCCGCATTGAGTTCAACCAACTTATAATTTTTTAAAATTATAGAACAGCAATACAACAACACGTTTATCACGCTTGTTATTAGTTTATTAACAGACGTATTGAGATACAGCAAGCCGGAAAGCATCTCTTTATTGAAATCAGCTTGAATTACTTCTCGTTTTATAAACATTTGTACTCAGGAGATTAGTATTCGTAGTCAGACATTTAATATAACTTTAAAAGATCAATATTTATATCTCGAATGTCTCATCACAGTTAGAAGAACGAACTTATATAACTTGAAATTACCTCAATCGTGTGCTGAAGTTCACAATTATCTAACAAAGTTTGAGCTAACTGCTCATGAAGATGGGACATAACGTTGCTAGAACAGGATTTTAAATCTCCACTTAATGTGCATGCCATTACAGGGTTAAACACCGCTAACTTCACTGATAAGAAATTAGTTTGCCTATTTAACAGACAGATGGCATAGAACGTCCACTCTTCCCATTAAACTGAGGTTTCAGTATCTCCTAGAACATGTGCCTTGAGAGCCGTGCTTTTCACCAACAACAGGCGTTAACATTTCTGTAAATGAAAAATTCGACATATTGCGCCAGGCAGTTTATTTTCCTCCAGAGCATAACTTTCTATATTAAGGGTGAATATTGGGAAAATATTGTCAAAAATCAATACCCGGATTTATAGCTGCTCAATTTTTTAAGATGTTCTTCGTGAAAACGTTTTTGCTACTTGAGTGATACTCAGCGAGCTTTTGTGATGCTTTAAATAGCCCTGGAAGTTCTTATGCAGTTTTCCACCAATTTCTCACATTAAAATGTATATTCACGAGGATTGCTACAACATTTTGTGCATGACAAAATCGTTTTATACATTACGAAATTAAAATAAGAGCTTAAATATAAATTACATATCCAAAACTTCAGGTCAGTTAGTACATACGGCCTTTCAAAATTAGTTTTCTCGGGTGTAACGGTTTAGGCATTTTTCATAATTTAAAATGTTCCTCGAGCAAATTTCAGAAGTTACTGACCTGAAAGTTTCAAAATAGTTCTCCTAAATTATATTAAGGTAAACCGTGCTATGCAGTCACTGTTTCGAGACACTATATCTCTTACAGTTTACTATAAACCAGAATGAAGAGGTCTTCTGATGAAATTTTCATTAAATTCAAGGTATTACTTAGAAACTGCCATGAAATCGCCCGTGTCCATCACTGCGTCACTGAATACTGACCCTCTGAGTGAAGCTACATACAACAGGTTGATTCACCATCAGACGGAAAGAGGAGGTGAGGAATAGCAGTTAAATATGTAAGTATCTGCAAATAGACAAGTTTAGATATCGTTGTGAAAGTCGGTCGAAGGAATTTGATGAAAAAGAAAGAGGACTGTAAACTTTGAATTTTGCTTCATTTGTTATGTCAAAGTGCACAAAATGCCCAAAAATGCATTGAATATTTCAGTTCAATTGCATATGCGTTTGTCCTGTGCGTGAAGGTTTCATTTGTCCAGCTTTAATGTTTGGTACGTGTAGCGGTTTCACTGTCCGCCCTTGCCTCTGGTCGTCCAAGTGATGACCTGGTGGCTCGACGTCCTTGTTCTCGTCAATGTAGCTGAGGAGACGCTAACTTCTCAGGGTCTCAGCGTCAGTTTGTTTAAGGACGTTTGTATGGGCGAGTAACCCAACCTCACGATACAAAAGAACGCCAAGGTTTTATCGCCCATATTACAAACGGTCTGCAGAAATTATCTGGTTTTCTTGTACGGGAAACTTGCAGATTTCCCTGCGTAACTGTGCCTATGTTTATTTGCCAACTTTCATGAAACTTAAAAGATATATACAATTTTTGAGAGGTAGAATTGGAACTGAAAAATTCAATGTCACAGCTGGGAATTTGAACCATAGACTCTTCGTTTACCAGACGGGTGCTCTAACCGTTAAGCTACTGTGACAAACTTCCAGAACGACATTCAATTCTCCAACCAATTTGTATTTCTCCCAGTAATAATAATATATACAAATTTTCAAGGGCGTTTGATATAGTTTCCAATGCAATTACATTACAAACATGGACAATAAAGTGGGTGTTGATTACTTATCCATATGTCCTTAGAATAGATTAAGATTCCATTTTGGACACCCATTGTCGGGCGGAAATATCGCTACATACAAACTGCGTGGTTCTTTTACAATTTGGTTGTGGTGAGCAACATACTACCCTTATTTTCAATTTTTTAATTATCTCAGGCGTTTCGGGTCGTGCTGTTTGTGTTTGGTTTCAGCATTCAAACTATAAAGGATTTTAACACGTATCTAACACAAATCCAAATTTTATTCAGTTCACAATAACTACAACACATATGAATTGTTACAATTTCATAATAATACTTTTACATGTATATTTTCCTCCATTTAATGTTCCGATGGCATAGATGAACGTCCATGTTTGACTTCCTTTGATTGACGCAGAACACAAGCTGAACTTCTCTGCAAAACGCTATCTTATTTAGTCTCCTTGGCAACGCACTTTTTCACCGTCACCTTTTCCGTGACGTTACGCAATTATGGCACGTACACCACTTATTTTACCCGCACAGAGCACGTTACTCGATCACACTTTAGTCTTCCCTTTCTTTGAAACTATTCTTTTAATATCAAACAATTTAATAACATAAATACTAATTAAGCAATAAGCACGAACGGTATACTTCTAAAATTAACGAAAACAAACTAGCCGTTTCTCCTCAGATCCCTTTAAAGTTTGAATGCGTGACTAAAGGTTAAATGTCCATGAACATCTTAATAATTCTAATTATCGTTAGTGTATGTTGATTCTTCTTCCTCTAGCTTAAGAAGATTCCATGTGATATAACATGTAATCAATGTTGTTAAACTTTCCAGGAGAAGCTTCGAGAGAGTTAAATTTAAAGGCTGGCATATGGTTTCTGCTAAACCTTCATTTGCTCAAGAAATGACATGATTTATTCAATAACTGAAGACATGAATTAATATTTTAACATTTAAATGTTTTTCTGAAACAAACAAAACAGCGTACGAATTTTTGGTATTTTAATTTTTCAAAATTATTTTTCATATTCGTGTGCCATACCTGATCAATTACAATAATTAAAACACTTTATCTTACAGAAACTATTAGAGGTATGGGCATGAAATTTAAAACACACGTTAACTGTGATATAGCAGCATGGGACAAATTATTTAGATAGAAAACACAAGATTTAGACATTTCACTTATGATGTAGCCTTCACCCCTTGTAATTTATACGTTTTAGTTTGTCCTATTAGATGAATTTAATACAGCCCAGCTCAAAATGTTTGACATGTTCTTGTGGCACCAGTAAACAAACCTAAACACACACACACACACATACACACACACACACACACACACACACACACAGAGAGAGAGAGAGAGAGAGATTCCTTCTTGGGTGAAAGGGAGGATATCTGGATACTCACTCTCGCCAAGATTCAAACCCAGGACGTTTTCAATGTGAGATCCCCTAATCACAAAGAAGGCTAGATGTGTATTAATATGAATCGCTGAAATTCTGCTACCAAAATCTTATCGTAATTTCCTACAAAACCTAAATTTGGTTCATACCTTACCTGCAAGCTTATTGTAAATTCAGAGCCCGCACCATTTACCTACAGATTGTGCGCGTTACGAGCGTACGTGAGTTGGTACTCCCGTTTTCTGTTGGAATAAGCACTAGGGCAGTTACAATCTAGCAATATCGCAGGCCGTGAAACTTTACGACACAATATTTTACCCGTACTCCACTACGAAACACTTTTTTCCTTCTCTTCTTTTCCTTCTGATGTTTTTACTTCATCACTCTCGTATATCATTCCGAATGGTTTCTCTTAAAGTTTCCTTTTTCCCCAAACAGTCTGGTGTTTTAACAGCTCTTCTGCGGTAAAGTACTCCAGAACATTATTTAGTAAGAAAGTTTCGCAAATGCTATTCCTTAATATTTTCAGAACAGCAGAAAACAACTTGTAGATCTGTATTTCACTGCTGTCATTGTGCAAACAGAAGATTCTTCTGCGGGTCTGGCTTTCAAAAAGAGGAAGATTCCGTCGTTTCCGTTGGAAAACATGCGCATTACTTTTGTCACAAGAGAATATATCTATTGCATATGAGGTGAAAAACCCTTGGCGTGACGAGTTTTGTGACGTAAATTTTACTTTGTAAACTTTTTCATTTAATTTGCTGCAGAGATAAAAATCTCGCGGGTTTTAATTAGGAGAACATGGAGAAATTAAAAAGGAAAATCTACAAAGTAGATTCTAATACATTGCGAGCTATATAAATTGAAACTACTTTAATGTACCATAGTTTCCCTCATAAAGCTCCTAGAAATGCGAAATTTGATGTTGATTTTGATGTAAATTACGAGCGTTGTTCGTATTGCTGATTTTGTCTTGTTATTCTCTTCATAAGATGGTCTACAGGTGTTGGCAGCTTTCATCTGCCGGGCTATATCAACACACAAAGCAGCAGATACTGGGCTACTATAAACCTCCATATCATCCATCAAACACCAGTGCATAATGAAAAATATATGGTACACTCTCCTGACTTTCTCTACTCTTGTAATAACCATTCTTACAAACTCTTATTCCTGTCTTCTTCGTGTTAGTGGTGATAAACACTTGCAGAAATTATCTTACTAGTTATTTCCTTGTAGGTGCTAGGGGAATATGGAAATACTTGGACATAAATTTTGTGTTTTAGCAAGATCTACATTTTTTACAGTAAGATTTGATCTATCTCTTACGGTTTACCACTTATGAAAATGTCATCAGGAGTAAACAGGACTACGTGGGTTATAACCAGAAAGCTCAAAGTATATCTACATTTCATTTGACACAAAAGTATCTTAAACAAATGACATTTCAAACAGATTCGTCAGCCATTTTAGAGAAAATCTAAATTTTCCAAAAATTTTCTATATAAAGGATAGTTTAGGGTGGAGGAATATTCTTCAAAATATTTGTTTTCCATCCTTGAGACATTAAACTTAAATACTAACTTTGGTTTTTAACCAACTTTTCGTTTTCGAGTTATGCTGTCGACATACATCCACACTCACAGAAACACACACAGCCCCCCCCCCCCGCCCTACACACAGACCTTTTTCTCAAACTGCTCTTTTTTGTATTCAGGGGACCTCAAAACATATATTTCTGTTGAAATCTCGACATATAATTTTTTGGTGGAATACAATACATCCTCTACTTTACGTAATAGAGAAAGTAAACATTTAGAGTATGAAACAGATTGAGTTGAATAGAATTTATTAAAAAAAAGACACACCCTTTAGTGTATGACTTTACACCTTTAAAATGTATAAAATTCAAATTTCAGTCTCAGGATCGCTTAGTGCTACTACTCTTCCTAGTGGCATCTTATATTAATAGAAGGAATTGTCACCACGAATCAGAGAACAAAGGGAAATACACAGGAATCTTAGGATGAAGGGAAAGGAGATTGTCTTACCAAACCAAGACGTGTATAATACAAACTTTGTTAATATGCATACCTACAACACATCTATGATACTTGTTACTTTGTGTTGACGAGGGTTTGTTAAAATTATACTGTTGAACTTCACCAAAACATTCACATTGCAAGCTTTCCCGTAATGGTTATGGGCAGAAGGAGAGACTCTTAAGGACCGCAGAAATAGCTCCTGTGAGAGCTCAAGAGTATGCTATTTAGAAGGCTGTGGATACTTACCACGTTCTGCAACCAAGTGCTAAAATTATTCATTCTCTAGTAAAGGGAAATGGAGAGAACCGCTGTGATAATGTGAAGGAGATGAATACATAATTACTCCACGAGTCCGTCATTATATTCTTTTTTTAAATACTCTCTCTCAGGGATTCGGACAACGGATTTCGCAGAGTTGCCGACAACTTGTCAGACATAAAAGGCACTTTTCCCACCACGTCCTTCATTTTATCACTCGTAGTAGAACCCGGAACGTTTTCACCTTGCTTTATAGAAATAAACGAGGGTTTTGCAACACCTTTCACTTTTAAAAATCAATAGTAGTTATATTAATACTTTTGCTCTCAATCTTATATTTTTAATTTCCTGGTATCCTTTTATTACAACAATTTGCAAGGTAATCTATAATCATATTTGTATTTTAAGTGGAAAAAAGAATAGGTGTGTATGCAGGATAAGCTCAAAAACCACTCAATTGATTTTGACAACTCTTTCACCACTGGAAATCCCAATTCATTCTAGTGAGGGGACATAGGTAAAAAACTATAGACTTGAAATATATTTACAACTGCATTTTATAACCTAGAAAACACAATTTTTGTGGCAGTTACTAATGTCTATTTACATACTTAAATCTTTTTTTTTTTTTCAGAATTGTTGGACATCTTTGAGTGGTATTGTGGTTTGTGATATCTAACAGACGATATGGTGCATTTACTCAAAAAGTGCTTGCATTAATTCATTCAATATGTTTACGAGCTACCTTGAATATAAAACACATAATCCTGTGGAGCAGTATTTTAAACGTATTATAATTTTTAGATTAAAAATAATATATTGTTACTTTGACGCAATTCTTGAAAACCCATTCGAGCAAAATCTCACCAACATTTAACTAAAATATTTATTGAAATTCTGTTTCACATAATTATGCTGTCAAACTGCCAAATATGATAACTGTATGTGCAATAGTTTAAGAAAATGCACCAAGATGGGAGAAATCTAAAGTATAGAAAAGTTAACTTACACATTTACTTTGATTTTCATTGTTGCGGAGCTGTTTCCAAAGTAAACACTCAAAAAAAAAAAAAAAAAAAAAAAAAAAAAAAAAAAAACTCAAGCGCATTTTTCTATATTGTTCACGGCCTTCTGAAAGCACAAAAACAATAGTTTAAGGAAACTGACACACAAAACACCAAGAAATACAAAAATGGCAGAACCTTCGAAAGCGGCAGTAAAATGGGAGCCCGGAATCCATTGCTATTAATGCTTATAATGACGATAGAGTCATGAAGCTTCAAGAATACAACCCCAATACTACAAAATACTTTACTTACATCTACCCTTAGCGACATGATCTAAAAACAACTAATATCGGTTGTTAAACCTCAACGCGTTTCCTTCAGATTGTGGCCACAGCGTAACCGCTTGCGCGCCGGCCGACGCAGCAAGGACTTCCGCCAAAAGAGAGATAATATCCCTGCAACCGCTTCACGTTGTCATAGTTATAATCATTACAATAAGGATAAGTACATCCTATAGCAAGAAATAACAGAACCGTTGTCATCTACTATCCACATATTTAGGGACATTTTCTTTCAACAAGAGAGTTCAGTATTCGAAATTTAATGAATTCTTCGTCTGATATATTATTTTAGTTCCTACAATATATAAAGATTTCTCTCACAACTTTCCTTACTACGTATTCCCAGTAGGAGAAGCTTTTCTTTTCTCAGCTGTACTCCGCCTTCGACTGCAATGGCCTAATTGGCGGAATTTGATCTATGTGTTTCATACGAGATATCAGTTCACACATATTCATACTCTCATTCGTACTTCCAAACTCTGGGGAGAATAGGACTAATCTTGTCTACAAAAAATCTTATGTGTTGCACTGACATGACTTTCTCTACTCTAATACTAACTATTCGTACAAACTTGTATTCCTATATCTTCTTTGTGTTAGTTGAGATAAACATTTCCAAAAATTGTCTTATTGCTTATTTCCTTGTAGGTGCAAGGGGAATGTTAGAATACAGTAGGCCCTGAGCGATAGTCAAGTCTTTTAAAGCTTTGAGATTCCGTTCTCTTTGTAAACTTAACACATAAGAAAATGAACAACGATGTTCCGACACGAAAGTTGTTTTCCGAAACTGACACAAACAACAAGGAATATCTCCAAGAATATTTCACCAAAAATGTTTTCAGGCCCTCCGAACCTAGAAAAAGAAGTTTTAGCAGGTTCTCAGAGAGTGTTTCTTTCTCCATTTGTGTGTGTGTGTGTGTGTGTGCTCGTGCGTGCGTGTGTGCATAGGCATAACCTACAGGAGAGAGAAAGCCAGATTACTGAGAAGATTCGCCGGTTCCACCGCTAGATTGCAGTACTATGCTTGAAACTCAAGTGAATCATGGGTGCTGCTGGAAATAGTGTTCCAAATTACGCACGAATAACTAATGCTTTAATTTGCTTACCTTCTCTGAAATAAGTTGTCAGATACTTTGGATAGTTTCCTACCTGTTTTAGCCGTCTTAGAAGATGTCAGTTCCTTTCCGAATTGTTTTGTGTAGAAGAAGAAGCGGCACAACATATACTGCAGGACTAGTTTCGGAATGATGTCAATCAAAATATAGTATAAACATTCAAAAAATATATCGCCCACAAGCTTTTTTCACATGAAAGTTTGCTTCTTACAACACTTTCCACTTGCATAAAAACTCTGCAAATACCTTTCAATGGGTGAATTAGAAAATTTGTTCCTTTATTGAAAAGGTAATCTTTAATCTGCGTAAGTTACGCAGCAGACACATTATCGTCAGGTTTTCCGTGGAGGAGTGTTATACATTGTTCACAATTCGTTAGTTTGGTTGCCTGTTTTACTATGTAACCAGCAAGATGGTAAACCAAGTATTCCTTAATAGCACTATATCTACATAATTCTAGGTAACGGAGGTAAACGAATTTGACACTGATGTTAACGTCCAATGAATTCCAGTCGCGGACTAAAGCCATTTGCATAGTATCTTTAGAAACAACAGTGATCATATTAGCATAACATAAATAACATTTATTAACAGTAACAGGTATGAAATAACATTGAGGCTAATTTAAAATAACTGTTTAGAAGAAGTATTCAATACATACTTACCTCTTTTGCACTATGAAAAAAAAATGTATGTGATCAAATAATATTCCGTGTGACCAATGATACACCAATATCGGAAGAAAGCTAACACAGCTGACGCAATGTTGGTTCTAGCAGAACTAAGTTAACAAATTGTGGAGTTTTAAAATTTAGTTTACACAAAAACCGTTGAATCTATTGAAATAAGCCAAAGAAAAACGTCGTTTATTCCATTTCCTGTGAGTGTAGTCAACTTTTAATCAATAATAATTCAGCCGGTTGTTAATTTTTTTTTGGATAAACGTATGTGTCCTAGACATCTATAAGCTTGTCAGCCTTTTAGCATTAGACCTCCTTGTTATTCATAATAAGACAAATTCGCCATTAAAGTCTAATGCATTATTTCACTACAATTCTCTATATGGGTGGAATGCAACAGCTTACCTACCTAAAATATACGTGGTATGGCAAAGAAAGAAATTACAGAGAATTGTACTCCAGTAACATCAGGAACTGCTAAACCGATATATATTAGTCAGCAACTCAGAAGACTACTTTCCTCATGGTTGTGTGGTATATTTTATTTCCATAAACTTGAGCTAGCCTGGAACTGAGAAATCTTCATAGATCACCACCTCCCCCCTCCCTCGTGCTGACACACTTACCAAGTTCGAACACCATGGATGAGGCAACAGGTGGTACTAACACAGTCTCCAAACGGAATACTTTTTGCTCTCTGTAACAGTTATATATCTACATAGTAGGTAGATAGAGACATAATTTTATTTTACTCAAAAATTCGATACCAAAGATGCCATTGAAACAGATTGCTTGCGGCATTTGCATTCACAGTGATTTTTAGAACAAGTCTGTGTGTGTGAGTGTGAGTAAGTGAAGTGAGTGGGTAAGTGGAGTGACTGAGTGAGTGAAAGAGAGAAAGAGAGAGAGAGAGTGTGTGTGTGTGTGTGTGTGTGTGCGTGTGCGTGTGCGTGTGCGTGTGCGTGTGCGCGTACGCGTGCGCGTGTGTGCGTGCGTGTGCGTGCGTGTGCGTGCGTGTGCGTGCGTGTCCGTGCGTGTGTAATTCCAGAAAAATTAAAAACTCAAAAGTCGGATAAATTCCATACCTTGTATTTAAGTTAAGTATATCTGCAAAATGCGACGAAGATTTTCAAAGAAAACACCCCAACTCCAAACTGCCCTTTACATAAACAATTTCCGAAGTTGTTTTATTTTTTAACAAATTTCTCAAACGTTTATTAGAATACGGTATATTCAAGACTTTTATGTGACAATGAAGTACATTGTGAAATTTCTGGAGTTAGCCTGTGATGTCCTCTTCATTCGTAAGGAATTTGTGTATTGATAACTGATGAACATTAAGCTATAGCCGAAAATCTACCACAAAAGAAGAATGCAGATCTCCTTAAATCACAAAATTTATTCCAATTACCTTTTTGTGATATTAACCATTTCTGAGATATTCGTCATTAATTCTTAGAACTGTCAATACTTCGCCAAAGTCCTGTTGGTATTCAACTGTTTCTCGCGATAGCATGGAAATAGTATGAAATTTTAAGGCGAGTATACAGTGTCTAGTTCTTAAACATTTGTCTATCCCAAATCTCTAACGAAATGTGTAATGCAACTGTTTCTTCAAACATTTAACTCAAGTAACTAAGGGAAGTAAATTTCGTAAGAATAACTTTTACACTAATAAACAGTATACGGTAGATCAAATAGCATAGGCTTTCAGGGCCGGTCAAACAAAATCATTACATGGTAGAGCCGCGTAGCTCTGTCGGTAGAACACTTACCTGTGCAAGGGGTCCCTGGTTCAGTTCTCAGCTGGGGGATGGGAACTTTTCTCTGGCCAGGATTATTCCTTATTCTCCCCAGATTCTGGACGTATGAATGAGAGTGTTTAAGTTGTGTGAATTCAATGTATAAAAATCCCAACGTTAAACGAGCTAACACAATTGCCGGAGGCCAATACGTTACGGATGTCTTTGTTCATGTTCTCTTTGGAGAACCTTACGCAGCGAGCAGCAATAACCCGCTCCACTCCTTAGGAGGGAGAGCAGTGCAATTCCTTGGAAGTTTTTAAGTCATACTTTGAATTTTCTGGGAATTTCCTCAGAAGACCTTTTCATTTTGGATCACTTTTGCACAAATGCTAAACAGTAAGACACAGACAAAAGTCATACTAATTAAAATTATGGATCTCGTTAAAACACACAATTTATGTCAAATATTTTCTTTTGAGTGAACCATTTCCGAGATGTTCTTTATTTGTTTGAATTTGCCAATACTTTATTTCCACATAGGAATATGTATTCGTATTTTTTTTATTCATTGATCTTGCAAAGAGAACGGAAGACATCGCATGCCAACCAGCTCTTAAAACATTTCACTATCGCTTAAAGCCTACTGTATTCCCACATGCCCTTTGTATCTAAAAGAATATTCGCACTAAGATAATTTCTGAATATGTTTATGTCGATTAAAATACAGTAGAGAAATTAGCATTTGCAGGAATGTGCATAAGACTGAATATTAGATCTGCATATGTTTGTGAATTTCTCCAAGTTGAATGATATTAAAAGTCTGTATCGCAATATGTTGCGCGAAGATCACTTGGTAGATCTTCTAAGGCTATGTCAAAGAAGACTTCTTAAACGTAAGCAGTACCAAAGAAACCAATAATGAACATATGTTTATCGCATAAGATCTGAAAGTGTGTTCATAAAAGCACAACGTACGTGTCATCAAGCCGCCGCTGCAACACAAAGTCCGTGTATTTTGGAAAGAGGTAAACCCACTATTCCCTCTTTCGCAAAGGCTGGCCATCGCTGCAATACGTTCCACAGGAGAGGCCGCTGATATGACCTTTGGAATTAGAGGCGAGGTACAAATGGAACAATTAAAAAAATAGGCCGTAAAGGACATGTGAATGTAACACAAGACTTCTAGTAAACAATATGATAAAGCCTCTACCGTTCTTAGCAGTCTTTAGACTAAAAACAAAAAAGCTTGTAGCAGGTAAGAGGAATTAATTTCCCAAAATAAAATGACAAACACGCTGCATATACAGCACAATAATTTATTTAGATAGTTTATGAAAACCGTTATGCGATCACATTAAAGCGAAGAAATTCGTAATGGCACAGAATAGTATTATGTAAGCCATTCAACCAAACCAGTTGGCTAGGATATTGAATATTAAACGTGTACGTAATTTCAGTGAATACCTAACACACTAATGTTTCAAAAAGCGTACGGGCCTGCCTACAAATTACGATAGTGGGTAAAAATGTTAGCAATATTTACAGCAGGCCGTAAATTGGAAACTACAATAACGGCTGCAATACAGATGTGTAAATGCTACAGATACAGAATAAGTTAGCCAATTACGACTTTATGCAAACGAATTAAATTAATATAAAAATACTCTGCTAAACTATTTTATCCATATGCTCCATTTCCGCTTTCTTCTTGTTGCTGTTTTTGCGATTCCAAGACTGTAGATCTACCAACATATGACTAAGTATAACCACAATTCTTATTGAATTGCCACCGATTTAGAGTAAAGGTGCATAGAGTTAAGCCAGGAGTCTATAAACTGAACCCCAATGATCCAACATGAGTAGAAAAACTTTTCTATACGATTTTTTAACGTTCCTTCAGCACCGAAGGTCGTATCGCTGGTCTTTCAACCACTTGGTTAAACGGCAATGGTGTTCATTCGTTTAACAGTGGTTTTTGAACTTTTTCTGTTACTTTGGGTTTGTCTTTTAATTTACTAAATTAAATTGCTACACACATTCACTCTCCCATTTATACTACCAAACTCTAGGTAAGATGGGGAATAACCCTAGCGGAAGAAAAATTCCCACCCTCCCAGCCGGGAATCAAACCCGGGACACCTGCTTAGCCAGGGTCCAACCATATAAGAACGTTGTGTACTTGCAAAGAAGGTTGGGTCAAGGTATCGCCAAATAGTGAATTTGATTCCTTTAAGTTGGCATTCTCTTTCCACACATGCGTAACAAAATTGACAAAATGGCGTGTTTCGTTGAACTTCCTCTGAAAGAAAATATCCTAAATAGCGTGGATAATTTAGTTACAGGCTCCAAAGTGGTTATCAATGGTAATACGCAATCCTAAAGTACATAACTCATTTCGTTCACTTTTATGACACTTACATAATAGAACATGATAGATACATTAGTTTTGCCAAATGCTTTAAAGCGAACAGAGCTCAGACCTTCCAGAAAGAGATTGACAACCTTTAGCATAAACCTGGCATGCGAAAATTTTACCAACAGAATTCTTTATCTTATTCAACAAAGTTTCTCGCATTAATAGACTTCTTAACAGAATGCTGGGATGAATTATTTGTTCATCGTAAGAGAGACGTTATTCCAACATATTACTTCTTTGTAAATATTTAACCATTCTAAAATACACCCAGTAAACTCTCCCCAGCACCCACAGTTAATACCGAAATTTAAAGGACCATCGACACGACAGTAAAGTTAGGTTGTTGGCAGCGTCAAAGACAAGAAATAAAATTCACGTAAGAATAAAGGAGCCAGCTGGATTACTTACACTTGACACAGTGTAGACCTCGGCACAAACTATAACCACACACTAGACCTGCTCAACATGAACAGTGGGGCGGGACTGAATCTCGTCTTGTGGGCAAAGCTGCAAGCTAGATTGCTGAGCAAGCGGGAGTGACCGCTAGCAGCGAGGCATGTTTGAAAAGCATGAATTCAACTATGTAGCATATTACCCGTTTTACTGCATATTGATGTCACGGTTTCTATATTATTTGAAAACCATGTAGTCTTTATTAAATAATTAGATGATAAATAGAGGGCACAAAGCTATAAACCTTCATTTATTATTATTATTATTATTATTATTATTATTATTATTATTATTATTATTATTATTATTATTATTATTATTATTATTATTATTATTATTATTATTATTATTATTATTATTATTATTATTATTATTATTATTATTATTATTATTATTATTATTATTATTATTAATTATTATTATTATTATTATTATTATTACTATTACTATTACTATTCCTGTTACTGTTCCTGTTACTGTTATTACTGTTACTGTTACCGTTACCGTTACCGTCACCGTCACCGTCAACGTCAACGCCAACGCCAACGCCAACGCCAACGCCAACGCCAACGCCAACGCTAACGTTATTATTATTATTATTATTATTATTATTATTATTATTATTATTATTATTATTATTATTATTATTATTATTATTATTATTATTATTATTATTATTATTATTATTATTATTATTATTATTATTATTATTATTATTATTATTATTATTATTATTATTATTATTATTATTATTATTATTATTATTATTATTATTATTATTATTATTATTATTATTATTATTATTATTATTATTATTATTATTATTATTATTATTATTATTATTATTATTATTATTATTATTATTATTCAATGATTATGGTTAGAGGTTATTCAACGAAATAGGACGCCTGTCGCACAGAATCTGTAGTAGTGGTTATTACCCCCATGAGGAAGAGATGAAATGAAGGAAGCACAGGAGCACACAGACTGCAGACAGATATGACACTGGCGTGGGGAAGTCCGTGACAGTTATAGACTGGAAGACCCATTCATGTGCTGAAGCCGCCTCGAGAGAGCGATGAACGACACGTGAACCAAGCAGCCTTCTAATGTGCCTTAAACTAGAATTCGCACCCTGTACCTGGCAGTGTAATACACCACAATACCTAGACGCATACCTAGAAAAAAACAGAATGAAGGAAAATAATGGAAAGGAAATCGAGGTACATGAGAAACCACAAGTCTTTCATCTACTGACCACAGAACAGCAAATAAAAAAAAAAAATAAAAAAAAAAAAAAAAAAAAAAAACAAGGTCGACGGGAATAAAACCTAAGACCTCCAGAATGCAAGGTTCATTCATTACCACGGAGCTATTTTGCTTGGTTTAAGCAATAATTTCCTGGCTTACCATTACAATGTTTCCATATATGACATTTACAAACTACACATTTTTAAAACCTAGAGGACTGTTGAGAAGAGGACAAGGAAATCATAAATTCAGATAATTTTTCATAAGCAATTAGCAGTAGGTACCAAGAGATTTAACAGTTCCATGAGGTGAAGGAAATTTCCAGGTCGCCAATTTTTTCTTTCGTTTTCTTTGTTTTGTTTGATTGTTTTCGGGAACCTATTTTCTACATGTATATTGAAGTTGAACTTGCAATATATGCCCGTTAATGTATGATTGCTGAAATATTGCTTTTCAAAAGTGCGAGGTGAGCCAATGGCTGCCATGCCTCTGAACTGAAAGGGAAGCATATGACTGAAGCAATTTCATACCATCAACGCAAGAACGCCTGAGTAATTAGGTAACCCTTCGTGCAGGTCTCAATGGAGTTGGGTATTTAATTTTGTGAACGATTGTGTATTACACATCTCAGTATAGACATAATGGAATGATTTTACTTTGCTTAGGAATTGGATGTTGTATGCGGAACTCAAAATACCATACATTTTGCATTCAATAGCGAGAAAGGGTCAATAGCGACAAACTTAAAAAAAATTGGAGTACGCAGCAATTCGGATATCTCGGAAATAGGTTACAAAAAACGCCATTTGAAATAATTTTTGTGCTTTAAGAATATACATTTTTACTCTCTCTACTACGTATAGTAAGCAGAGGAAGTATTGTATTCCACTCAAAAGTTTGGTGTCAAGATTTCACCAGAAACATATTTTAATTGAGGCCTCCTGAATCCAAAAACAAAAGAAATCATTTTTAGAAAAAAAGGTCCGTGTGTGTGTGTGTGTGTGTGTGTGTGTGTGTGTGTGTGTGTGTGTGTATGTGTGTGTGTGTGTGTGTGTGTGTGTGTGTGTGTGTGTGTGTGTCCGTGTATATGTCTGAACATCACAACTCAAAAATATCTTCAGTTAGGTTCACGAAGACTTTGAAGTAAATCCTTGCACCTAAAATACCCTTCGAAATTTTTTATTCTCTCAAAACTGACTCTAACGATTTTGATTCAACTGTCATATGTTTTAAGATATTTTTATGAGAAATGAAATGTGTATTTTAAATTTTCTGGCTATAGCCCATGTAATCCTCTTTGATGACCTTTGCTTAGCTGGTAAACCGTAAGAGATAGACCAAGTCTATCAAAAATGTGGATCACATTAAAACACACAGTGACCTTTTTTGTGAAGTGAAATATTTTAGAGCTATTTCTTGTTATTTGTGTGAATTTTGCAATACTTACACTTTTCTCAAATGGAAGGTCCTTCTTCACTTTTTATCTCTTGGCCGTGCAAAGAGAACGGAATTTCAAAGCCTTCATATGGCGATCAGCTCTAAACATTTCACTATCGCTCGAAGCCTACTGTATTCCCACATTCCCTTGCATTTGCAAGAAAATTAGATAGATTCTTCAAGTGTTTATCACGAGTAACTGGGATAGAGGAATAAGAGTATGTAAGAAGTAGGGAAATAAATGTGAGTGCAGCCCATAAGATTTTTGAGAAGATACGGGAGTTTCGAAAATTTTTTCCTATAAGGAGTAGTTTGGGATTGGCAATTTTACAAGGCGTACATCGATGTAACAATTTGATTTGAACGGTGTAACTAAACATGAATGAATATCAGTAAAGGTATCGAGGCATGGCTGGTTTATTTTTAGTTATGTAGTTGTCACTTCACTCTACAGAGCGGAGCCCGGTCCTGCTTTCATTAAAAGTTGTGTTTTATTAACACTATCTAGCAGTGCTTCTACACTCTCGCTGAATCGTGGACAGAAGGTCAGATATCTGTGTCTGCTGTCAACTACCACAATCGCTTTGGTTACACAGCTTTGCCCCAGAGCAATAGCGAGGCCTATATTCCCACCACAAGCGGTGTATGGAACAAATAACCGAGCCATTATGTGGCAGCGTTATAATGCTCACTATGATTTATATGTACGTGCTTTATAACCCGCGTGTTTCATCCCAGTTTACAATTGCAGCCTATTAGATCCAGAAGAATGCCAGCATAAAATAAGGCAGCATATTACGTTCATTAAATGCTAGAAATGCTTTATTTAGTGCTAGCGTGAAATGAACGCTCACAAAAGCAAATATGAGCAGCAGAATATCATAAAGGATAGGTCCCCTTCATTCGCACAGAGGAAAAATATTAAACATTTCTCTCTGCGTAAGGTGAAGTAGCATAGTATTCTTCACAAAAATTCGATGTTCCGAAATAAGTTTTGAGGCCGCTTGAATAAAGAAACATTCTCAGAAGGTGTGTATGTGTGCCAGTGTGTCTCTTAACACCGCATCTCACAAGTGTGATGTGTTGCACTCACATGACTCTCTCTACTCTTGTACTAACCATTCTTACAAACTCTTATTCCTATATCTTCTTCGTGTTAGTTGAGATAACATTTGTACAAATTATTTATTCCTTATTTCCTTGTTGGTGCAAGGGGAATATTAGAATCCAGTAGGCTTTGAGCGATAGTCAAATCTTTTAAAGCTTTGATATTCCCTTCTCTTTGCACACATAACATACAAAACAAATGAACAATGATGTTCCATTTTACGAAAGTTTTAAGTTTTCGGAAACTCACACACATAACAAGGAATATCTCCGAAATGGTTCTCCCTACTAGAAAATTTATTGAGACATAAATTGTGTAGTTTAGCAAGATTACATTTTTTGTATAGTATAATTTGGTATATCTCTAATGATTTACCAGTTATGCAAAAGTCGTCCACAGTAAATACGACTACAGGGGCTATAGCCAAAAAATTCAAGATATACATTTCATTTGTAATAAAAATATCTCAAACATATGACATTTTAATCAAAATCGTTAGTGCCATTTTCAAGAAAATCAAAATTTTCGAAAAATTTTCCATGTAAAGGGTATTCTAGGTTGGGGCTATTTTCTTCAAAATCCTTGTCTCGCATCCTTAAAAGTCATTAAACTTAAATACCAACTTTGGTTTTTAACCACTTTTCGTTTTTGAGTTATGCTGTCAAAAGACACAGACAGACACACACACACGGACTTTTTTCTAAAAATGTTTGGATTCGGGGGTCTGAAAACATATATTTCCGGTGAAATCTCGACATCGAATTTTTGGGTGGAATACAATAATTCCCCTACTTGCCAGTAGAGAAAGTAACAAAAACGAATACCACAAGCTGGTATTTAATCTTAATATCGTTCACGGATGGGACACAAAGGTTTTGAAGAAAATTACACTACCCTATACTATCAGAAAAAAAAGTCATTCGAATAATGTCTGATGAGTCTATGCTGACGCACTGTAAACCCCTTTTTATTAAACTAAGAATAATAGCAGTAATAAATCTATATATTTACACTGTGTTATTGTACGTAAAAAGTCGTTCAACTGAACTTCAAAACACACAAGATGTAGGTAGATACCTATAATACTAGGTTATGCCAACATATTGATGTTTCATATTGTAGACCGACTACAAATCAGAAGCATTTTGAACTCCTGAGTTCCAAAATGTATAATATTCTAAACTTTAAACATTATCCTACAAAAACTTTTAAGCATAAATTGCATGGCTGGCTTGTTGAAAACACCTTCTTTTCTCTGCAGGAATACTTTCAAACCAAAGACTAGGACCATAAGCATCTGTGCAATACACTTTTGTAAATTTGAACTTGTATAATTTAACACTCTCAATTCTGTACATACTCTATTATATAAATTTAAACTACTTCGTTATTTCATTGTATCCTTTTGACGCTCTCTGTTGCTGATAAGCTCAATGACAATAAAATTATTATTATTATTATTATTATTATTATTATTATTATTATTATTATTATTATTATTATTATTATTATTATTATTATTATTATTATTATTATTATTATTATTATTATTATTATTATTATTATTATTATTATTATTATTATTATTATTATTATTATTATTATTATTATTATTATTATTATTATTATTATTATTATTATTATTATTATTATTATTATTATTATTATTATTATTATTATTATTATTATTATTGTTGTTGTTGTTGTTGTTGTTGTTGTTCCTGTTATTATTATTATCATCATCTTCATCATAATTATTATCCTTTTATGGAAAAACTTTAAAAGCTGTTTATTTTTTCTAAAATGTTTAAGTAATTGTTATGGCAAATGAAATATGTAGTTTGAATTTTCTGTCCTGTTTACGCTTGCTGATTTTTCCTAAGTGCTAAACAGCCGAAATCTTACTTTACGAAAATTTTATAAACATTGGGGGAAGATGCCCACCTTAAGTTTTGGAGGATCAAAGGGTAGCTTAAACAAGAGCTTACATAGGTTCGGCATTCAACTAAAATTCACTTAGAAGTCTCTCCTATATAAAGGATAATAATGATATAATGATACAATAATGAGGTGTTTTTAATGTTTTTATGAACAGTATAGTTTAGTATCTCGGGGCAATATGGCAATTGTATTGGGAAGAGTTTCAAGTACTGTTTTTGTGCATTTGTGGCACAATTTACCGAAATATATAATTCAATAAGCACATTTAACATGGAGACATATGATTGGCGGATAAGTTTGAAATACTGCGTTAATTTTGGGAGGTGTGGGCTTGGGATGAATGACTAAAGGGGATATTTGCAAAATGTCACAAAATGTCTATGCCGAGTTCTTACCTACCCTTACCAGTGTATGCAGAAGGGCAAGCGTTTGTAGTGTTGGCTCTGATTTTATAAACTTTAGTAGATTGAATAACATTTATAATTGCTTAACACGATGCTAGAGAGTATTCAGGTGCGTGGGCACGTTTAATGGACATTTAAAAATAACACAACTGCCGTGTATTGATGCTTACGTCTTGAATGGTAGTAGTGGGTATAAAAAGAGAAGGAAGAAGGAAAACATGCTACGTGTGACCATGTGCACTAGTCCGAGATTTCAATCCCGGTGGAGATGACTGTTCATACTTTGTTGACGGACACAATGTGTTTGTCAGAGGCTTGTAATTGTAATTGAAGATGAGACAAGAATGTACCCAAAAGATGAATGATGTTAAAAGGGAGGTAAATGTGGCAAATGAAGAACGAAAGAGAGAGAGAGAGAGAGAGACAGAGAGAAAGAAAGAAAGAAAGAAAGAAAGAAAGAAAGAAAGAAGGAAAGAAGGAAAGAAGGAAAGAAGGAAAGAAGGAAAGAAGGAAAGAAGGAAAGAAGGAAAGAAGGAAAGAAGGAAAGAAGGAAAGAAGGAAAGAAGGAAAGAAGGAAAGAAGGAAAGAAGGAAAGAAGGAAAGAAGGAAAGAAGGAAAGAAGGAAAGAAGGAAAGAAGGAAAGAAGGAAAGAAGGAAAGAAGGAAAGAAGGAAAGAAGGAAAGAAGGAAAGAAGGAAAGAAGGAAAGAAGGAAAGAAGGAAGGAAGGAAGGAAGCAAGGAAGGAAGGAAGGAAGGAAGGAAAGAAGGAAAGAAGGAAAGAAGGAAGGAAAGAAAGAAAGAAAGAAAGAAAGAAAGAAAGAAAGAAAGAAAGAAAGAAAGAAAGAAAGAAAGAAAGAAAGAAAGAAAGAAAGAAAGAAAGAAAGAAAGAAAGAAAGAAAGAAAGAAAGAAAGAAAGAAAGAAAGAAAGAAAGAAAGAAAGAAAGAAAGAAAGAAAGAAAGAAAGAAAGAAAGGCAGGAAGGAAGGGAAGGGAAGGCAAGGGAAGGGAAGTGAAGGCAAGGGAAGGGAAGTGAAGGCAAGGGAAGGCAAGGGATGGCAAGGGAAGGCAAGGGAAGGCAAGGGAAAGCAAGGGAAGGCAAGGGAAGGCAAGGGAAGGCAAGGGAAGGCAAGGGAAGGCAAGGGAAGGCAAGGGAAGGCAAGGGAAGGCAAGGCAAAGGAAGGCAAGGGAAGGCAAGGGAAGGCAAGGGAAGGCAAGGGACGGCAAGGGTTGGGATGGGAAGGGAAGGGATGGGAAGGGAAGGGAAGGGGAAGGAAGGAAGTAAGGAAGGAAAGGAAGGAGGAAAATGAAGGGAGAATAAGACAGCGAGTGATGGAGAAACTACAAAACAAAATGGAAGAATGAAACTGAAATGCCACCAAGTAGCAGGACTTGGTGGCAAGATAAAGGAAACATTAAGCAAACTCTCGACGAATTTCAGGGATTAAAGAGCATGATAGCCAACCTTGGGTGACGATAAGCTGGCGTTTACGTGGACTTGGAGTTAAAATATTACAAGGAATCATACGAACAACTGCCAAAAGAGGGAGGAAAAGAAAATGCCAGAGAAATGGGAGAGAGGGGAAGGTTGTCATACGAAACACAATCAGTTATCTTTCACGACCTAGAGATAACTTACCTAGGCTCTGGTTTCCGAGATCGCGGGTTCAAACCCGGCAGAAAACTCAGCTTCAGTATCATGAAACAAAATCAGGTAAATGTGAATTTTAAAACATGTATGAGAAAATAAGATCGCGGTACATCATATTAGGCAGAAAAGAGCAACAAGTTAAAATGTTATGCCGATAGATCAAAATGCTATGTTCCTCAGGAAATATTTGTATTGCTGTAAAGGGTTAAGTATTTTGTATATGGCACACATGCTGTATTTGAAGGTATGAAGGTGTCTGAGTATCAGAATTGTTCGTAAGAAACCATGTTTATATGATTGAAAAGATTGTATGCGCAGGGCTGATATCAATTTAAGAAAATTAAATTAAATTGTTTTATTGTTTAACGACACTATCTCCTGCCAGGATCACTTCAGCGTCGCCGCTGTGGCGGAATTTTGTCCCGAAGGAGTTCTACATGCCAGTAAATCTACTAGCATGGAGATGTTTTTAAGCACGCTTAAAAATCATTGGTCTGAGTCAGGCTTGAACCCGCGACCTTGGGGTCAGTAGACCAGCGTCTAACCAACTGAGCCACCCAGACCGACATTTAAGTTTAAGCATTACATTGTTTGAGCAAAACGGAAATCTTTGGATGGAGGGATTCAAACCAAGGACAAGATCCTTATGCTTTAAAGAGTGACCTATGATAGCATTCGAAAACACCAACTTCAAAATCTCTAGGGACTATAGTTTTCTAAATATTTAGATATTGTAGTGTATGAATTTGAACGAATGTGATAAGCGAAAATGAATGGATTTTCCTCATGAGGTTTAGTGATGAGATCAGCGTACAGAAGCAATTTTTTTTTTTTTTTTTTTTTTTTTTTGTCGGAAATGCCTTCTGTAGCTTCTGTTTACCGCTGTACAGAGCAATGTTTTCGGATAGTCAGTGTACAGATAAGCATTTCCGTTGCATTTACCTCAAAACGTGACATCAGCTGTGCCTAGTATAAGTGGAGAAAACGGGTTCAAAGAAGCAAATAGGGAATGCATGTAATTATGTTTAAGGGCTAAAATAGGATAAGCGTGAATGTTTTAAAATTATTTCGGCATATTTCTCTATTAGGAACGTTATGAAAACAGAGTTGTTATATAAGAGCGTGTTGAAGCTCTCAAATAAATTTCGAACAACGTTAGGTTTTCAAGCACAAGAAATGTGTGTCTGCAAATGACGTTGTGGAACATGAATGCTAGATAAACAAAACATTCTTTATGCCACGCGAAAGAAATATACTGAATAGCTACATTGTATTTTGAAGAAGTATCATGGAAAGAACAAATGAGAGTTAACCGTAATAAATAGCTAATATACTGCATCACTAGGGACAAACGGAAGTCGATAGACATTGACATGAATAGAACCACTATGCGCAAGAAACAAATAGCGATGCATGGCATTTTGAAAACGTGCTAACCAAAAGCACAATTTGTAATTCGCAGTTAAATTCTTCAGGATCAAGAGGTATATTAAGTAATCAAGCTGTGGATAATTTCATGTTGAAATAAGACAGAATTGAAATAGTTATTCTTGATATAATTGTCCACATATTGGGTTTTTTACAAAAAACTTGACTTTATTGCATCTGATGACGGTTGACAACGCTTTTCACCTTAAGCTGAAAGTGATGAATTTCGACAAGGTTAACACCAGAAAAGAAACACTAGATGACTTTAATGAATGCTAATAATTTTTTATTTGTAGTGATGTTTCAGACTGAAGAATTGAGCTGTTTGTGAATCTTATCCTCCGAAATAGTAACCAGCAAATTTTATCGCTAAATTCTGACGTACCCAGACTTTTCGTTTTAAAAATGTTTCTGTTATAATTATAATGCAAGCAGTACGTTGCCGTGAGTTCCTAAAATACTAAAATAGTGGTGGCCATTAAATTGATATAGCCCCGTGAGGTCTTCAAAGTCTATGACTGTCGATAATCTATCACAGTAAACAGCTTTGTAAGACTGTAAAACAGTCAGTTAACAGTAAAGAAACATACACAGGCTCTTTTATTGAATTAAGTCCTACCTACTAAGTATTACCCTCCATTTACGATCCTACTTATAAATATTTATTCCATTGCTGTAATTTTATTTTTGGCATTTTTTACCTATCTCCTTGCCATTTTTATGAGTTATTTTCTTACGAGTGAAGAATTCCGTATCATTCGAGAGGAATTAGTTTAAAATTAACTTAGAGTGAAACAATCAGTACTTACTGAAATATGTTGATAGATTATCCAACAAAGGAATGTATTTAACCACTTTCGCTCAAAGCACAAATTACATCCACCGTGGTATCCCTTACTGCTGCTACTGGACAATATCAGGGAGTATCTCTCTGAATGTGAAAATCTTAGATAATTTACAAAAACATTTGTCATGTTGAAAATGAACTAATTAACACTAGGGAATTTGTTTCCCTTTGTTTTAGGAAGCATATGAAGGGCATGTACTAAAGAGGTTCAGTTATGTTAGGATTGGGGTTTAAGATATGGAACTTCAATGAGCATATGTGAGGCAGCAGCAGTACAAAATACCATTTCAATGTTGTTGATTTCTATGTTACCAAGGTATAAGAACTGAGCCTTTGTTTAACCCTTTCAGTCACGCTGACTATTATAATGGAGATAGGCTTTTTTCCCCTATTTTCAACGGTTTTTTCTGTGATATTCTCGTTATACTGTCGGTCACAAATTAAACATATGTGTTTGAATGCCATGAATTGTATATATCATCCACGCCTGCCATCACACCGATTATCTTACGTGAGTCTCCCCGTCCTTTACCACAGACAAATTTGACTGCGGTTGCCGAGACTCGAACCCACTAGCTCAGGCTTTGAGTGCATGGCCAGTGCACCACGTGTTGCTTAACGATCATGGCTATTCAAGTTAGTTGGCTGAAGGTGTACCAGACCGCCTAATCTATACCTGTTTCAAATTAGAGGAAGAACGGTATAAGTAGCAAAATAATACCTAACTGAAAGGGATAAAAATAAGCAGTGGTTTAGATTGTTACTCTAAGAGGTTTTTTAACAAGTACAATAGACGCAATCGAAGGTTCGTCAGGATCAAGTTTCACAGCTATCAATCTTGATAAACAATGAAGCTGTAAAATCGATGTGTCCTAGTTATTGGATCGCCATTTGAAGCTGAAGTCGTTGGTGACGTGGTGTTGCCCTTTTATGTAGCTCGCTCCGGCTAGTTCTGCAAGAGATCTCTTTATCTCGGGTTTGCGTAAGTGTAATGGACAACCCAAGAACAACTTTATATATTGTTTATTTATATTAAATATTTTCGGGAGCTATGCCGAAAATATTTGTATATGTAGAGGAATCACACCCACATCCGCGCAGCACGACCTGCCGTACTGGTCTCTGGTTGAGTAGTGACCCGACGCTTTCTCTCTTACCCACGCTAAGAAGCCGTTCGCTCCATTTGAATGTCATGACGTCATCCAAGAAAGCCTCGTATCCAAAATGCTATTTCCTTTTCCCGCAATTTAGAAATGTCCCTTTCTATTATAACATGTTCTTTTATGAATTTCAAATATATAATTACCTTTTTAGGATTAAACGATGTTTACTTTATATTTTATTAGATATATCGCGCGACTTTTAAGGTTTGTAGAACTGACTTTCGAACGTGTATTTAAACTATGTGGTATGACGTCATGACTCGTTAATTTCAAACCAATAATGTGTTTATCCTACAACTTTAACGACTATTATTTACTCATATCTTGCTCACCTTACAACACTTTCTGCTCTATTATCTATTTATGTTATTACTTAACACTTATCGCAAATCTCACATCCGGCAATTAAATTAAAACGTGTCTTTTTCAAAAGCCCATTCGATCGGAAATCTAAATTTCGGTATCAAATGCCCCCATTTATATTATTTTATTATTTCATAATAAAATAATGTAAATGTCTTGCCCGAAAGAAAAATTAAAAATTACTCCTGTATTTTGAATAATCGGCAACACTCCCATTATATACAATTTTCAATTACACTGTTTTGAAATTGGTGATTAACATATTTTCTCATTAATCTTTTTAACATGACAAACAATTATACATTTGACTTAACATTAATCCTTAAATACTAATTACAATATGTTATGGTTTCTTCTGTGAAGCTTTTATATAAAGGTTAAATTTCAAGAGTCTTTCTTTATACTTCCTTCTTTTAGTTCATGTTTGCTCACTTCGCTCTCACTATCACTTGCACTGTGATTTTTCACTTTTGTTATTGTAACACATATCTGTACTATATCCTTTAAGCACTAAAATGTACATATATTTATATAAATCCATTACACTCTTCAGACAAGTTCTTTCTTTGTCTTGCTGTGATAACTATCTATACATCTAAATATTTTACCAAATGTTTACAAAGTAAATATTCTGTTTTCTCTCTATGCGGAGATGAACAATTTAACAATCTTTCTGAAGCTGTTATTGTGAGCTCTATACAATATATTTTTAAGCTCTTTGTAGTAGATAGCAATTCACATTCTGCATTTTTCATGAATATGTAAGTACCTGACCAATATATGATTTTCAAGTAAGCTAACATTTACATTTTATCTCAAAGCTGATTGGGCGCCAATATACAAATGACACTTCCAATTTTTTTTTTTTTACATTAAATCAAGGTTCCAAGGCACCACACGGTTTCTTGTATGGTCGAAGGAGTTGTTTATGCCATCTTCCCAGACATTTTTCATTTTTAACATCTTTTAATTCATAGGTATGATAACCAAATTTTGATATAATTTCTGCAGGACCTTTATATAACAATTCCATCCTTTTGTTCCTACCTCGCAATGCACTTGATAACTTATGGTCTTTAACTAGTACCCAATCGCCTATCTTAGGTTCCCATTTATGTTTTCTACTCTTTTTCTTTAATTTTCGCTTCTCTGCCTTTTTCTTGATTCGTTCAAAAGCAATTTTCGCTCTTTCTTCCTCACTTAACTGAATGTCATTAATTTTCAGTATTTTTGGTACCCCGATCAATATTGGTTCTGGTTCAATTCCTAACATTAATTTTATTGGTGCAAACCCAGTAGTTACATTAATGGTGTGATTGATAATCTTTTCTATCAATGGACAATATTTCACCCAATCCTTGTGATTATGATGTGTAAGTACACGTAAATAAATTCCTATATCTCGGAGGACACGTTCTGTTGGATTCCCTGATGGAAAGTATGAGGAACAATGATATAACTTTATCTCATGATTTTCTAGGGTTTCTTTAAAGATTTTGCTCCGATGAACTGTAGCATTATCTGTTAAGATTGCCTGAATCTTGCCATATTTAGGCACATAATCTTTTATTATCTTTCCTACACATGTTTTGCTGCTGATATTCCTAACAGGATAAATTTTAATAAATTTACTAAAAACATCATGAAGAACAAACATATATCTACATCCAAATTGTCCTACTGGTAGTTCCCCATGTGCATCAGCAGTAACTAGTACATTTTTCCCTTCTCTTATGATTGTCTGAGGTTCTATATCAAATTTGATATTAAATGGTTTGGCCCTTTGACATAAATCACAGCTTGAACATATTTTTCTCACTTTCTTTGCCAAATGTTTTATATAAAAATGGTCACTAATTACCATGATTAGCTTTTCACTACCTGTATGAGCTAGTGTTTTGTGATAAGCAAGTATAAGTTTCTCTTGTAAAGCTTTAGGTATCATTACTTTCCATTTAGGTTCAATTCTTCCATGAAATTTATAGATTTTTCCCTCATAAATACCTATATTATCTTTTAGATTTTCTGTGATTGGTTGTGCCTTTTCTCTCAATTTCTTAAGTTCATCGTCCTCTGTCTGTAATTGTTCCAAATTTCGAAATTCTTTAGCTAATTGAGTCCCTTCTAAGGTTTTCAAATATAGTATGGTTACATCATGTTTGTTGTCACTAATTGTATCTGGTATTGTATAATTGGTTTTCATCCTTGATAACAAATCACTAAAAATATTTTGACTTCCTGCTATGTGTTTGATTTCTATGTTATGGGATGTGATCTCATGTATATATCTAGAAATACGTGTGCTTGTGAGTTTGCAAGAGTTCATAAATGCCAAACTAACATGATCTGTGTAAACTATTACTGGGTTGTTATATACATATTGCTTAAATTTTACAAGTGCAAAGTAAATAGCTGCTATTTCTTTTTCTGTAGTGCAAGCCTGTGATTCAGTCCTTGAAAGCCCCCTTGAAGCTACAGCAATGAGGTGATCTTTTCCTTCCTCATCTTTTTGTAATATGACACTACCATAACCAAGTCCTGAAGCATCTGTATAAATTATGTAGGGGAGATCTTCCCTAGGTTTTTCCAATAAAATTGACGCTGCAAACAACGTTTTTACCTTTTCGAAAGATTCTTGTTCTACTGATGACCATTGCCATTTTACATCTTTTCTCAAAAGTTGTCTTAATGGGGCTACTACGGTTGCATATTCCAGGATAAATCTTGACTGATAATTTAGAATACCAAGAAATCTTCTCAATTGTTTTATATTTTTAGGAGCTGGTATTTTATTTATGCTTTGAATTCTGTCGGGATTAGGCCTGATTCCCCCATTTGAAATAACATAACCTAAAAATTCTGTCTGTTTCACAAAGAATGCAGTTTTACTTGGCTTTATTGTCATGTTTGCTTTCTTTAACTAACTAAGCACATAATTGATATGATTTAAATGATCCTCTATATTTTCTGAAAAAATTACAAAATCATCCACATACTGAGCTACAAATTTCTTTATGGTTTCTCCAAAAATTTCATACAAAGCTCTTAATAGTGCACTACCACTGGTATTCATACCAAAGGCGCAAACTCGAAACTGATATAATATTCCTGAATGTAAAAACGCTGTATATTTTCTTAAATCTTCTCTAAGTGGGATCTGCCAAAAAGATGCTGTAAGATCTAGAGTAGAAAAAATTTTGCCCTTCTGCATTTTGTTCAATATTACCTCTACACTTTCTGGTCTAAATCTATCAGGTTTACAATGTTGATTTAGTTTTCTCGCGTCTAATGTCACCCTAATCTTTCCATTGGCCTTATTTACAATACATAGGGGATTCACAAATTCTGAATTCGAAATTTCAATAACCTCATCTTCTAACATTGACTTTATAACTGCATCTACCTCTTCTCTTATTGTACTAGGGATAGCTCTCGCTTTATGTGTAAAAGGTTTGATGGGTATCATCTCAAACGAATGAGTATAAATATTACATTTACCAGGTTTCTCAGAGAATACTTCTTTATTTCGGATTAATATTTCAAACAGTTTATCCCTCTGTTGTTCATTTAGTTGATCAGCCTGAGTTACCTTTTCCCTCAACAATTCTTCTAAGTCTTCACTACTCTCCCTATCATAGTACCTAGTTGCATCAGAAACCCTCAAATTGTCTATGAAATCATTTTTATCCCATTCTACATTTTCTTTATTATCGACACTGTACTCTTTGACATTTACTTCAGTTAATTCCATAGCTCCTACTTTAACATATTCTACAAAGAATGTATCCCCTTGGATTTCTTCTTCCTCTTTTTCTCGTACAATAGTTTCTGAACTACTATCTTCCACAAAAGGCACTATAATGGTCTCATCTTCAACTTTCATTTCTACAATCATGTTTTTAAAATTCACCACAGCTTCCCAGGCATAAAGACAATCACAACCTATTATAATATCTGTCACAAGTCTTCCTACAATCAGAAATAAAATTCCTAGTATTCTCCCATTTATTTCAATATTTATCATTGCTTGAAATTTTACTCTCTCTTTTCGTTTTCCCACAGCTAGCGAGCAATATATCCCATTAACTGGTAAAGACATTACTTTAAAACCACTACTTTGTAAATTATCATAAAAATTTTGTGAGCATACTGTGCTATTTGATCCCGTATCTATAATTGCATTGTACTGTTTTCCATTTACTCCAATTTTGATTTTAGGTGGATCTCCTACTTTTTCGTTTTCGTCGATTATATTTTTCCATTCTCTTTTCTTTTGTATCATCATTTGCCTTCCAGGACTATTTATTTCCGAGTACTTATCACAATCATTACTAGGATACCCAGTTCTCACTGAAGGCGCGTTTGACCGGGTCTGGCGTTTCCCTGATTTTTATGTATTGCTCCTGTACTATTTCCCGAATTGTTACTTCTGTTTTCCTGCATTAAATCGGGGTTACTTCCTACCATGTTTTTGACCGTGTTAATGGCCTCAACCATTTCCGCATTTTCGGGGGAATTTCGTCCATTTGAATACCTTTCTCCCTGTCTTGGTGACCTCGGTCTAAACTCATTATCTCCGTTTGTCCAATACCCATCATTTGAATTTCTACTATGTCCAAAATAACGTCCCCGTCTACCTCGATCAAATCTATTTGTATTCATATAATTCACCCTTATATTTCTTCCCCTTTGATTACCATTTCTATTTTGGTGACGCCCTTCCTGGTTATATCTACCTTGATTTTCCCACCGGAATGATTCCATCCTTGGTACTGGTCCTTTATATCTTTCCCTAACCTCACTTCTATTCTGATAATACTGTGCCCCTTGCCCGAAAGAATTTACAGTTTCTTTTTCTTCATATTTATTTCCAAATGCGTGTTTTGGCTTATTGACTTCTAAGGCTGATAATAATTCTATCATAGCTGCAATGCTATCGGGTCGGGCTATGATTAGGTAGTGTTGAAGCGTTTCCGGAAAATGTGGAGTAACTATATTTATTAGATCTTTTTCGTCTAAGGGAGGATCCAACATCTTCGATTTTCTCGCTATTCTCATAAAATAGTTGACCATTGATTCCTCCGATCTAGGATTAAATTTTCCATTGCTTAATTCAACTCTAATATTAGCCTGCCTACTAGCTCCCCAATATCTGGTTAAAAAGATGTTCCTAAAGGTCCTGTAGTCATTATTGTTACCCATAGAAAGGCCTAGCCAATTAGCAGCATTACCCTTTAGACATTTTCTTACTATCACCATCTTGTACTCCTCTGGTATACGTTTCACCGTGAAGTACTCTTGTAACCCTTCTAAAAAGGCTTTAGGATCATCTGAATCTTCATTTTCAAAAACTGGAGGTGTCATTTCATTTAAGACATGGTTAGGCCAATGTAAATTTGAATTGTCACCTATCCCTGAGCTATTTCCGAGATCAGAATGGGAATTACTGTTACCCCTATTTTGCATCGAAATGTCAGCTGATACACCTGGTATTGCCTCGTTTCTTGCAACTTCATTACTAAGATTGTTGTGATTACATGCATTTTCATTTAATTTCAAATTTTCTAAGGCCTCTTTTACCTGAGTAATTTCTGTTACTACTCCTTTTATTTGGTCTGTAACATCCTCCAAATTTCTAGCCTGCCTTTCACTTTCTACATCAGATCTTTCTATTCTAACTTTACACCCCTGTAACTCTTCTCTAATTTCTTCCCTTTGTTTGTCTAATCTATATGTTACTTTTTCCCTTTCTTTATCTAATTTTTCACTCACTTGTTGACCTAATTTCTTTTCAGAATTCTTTACTTCTTGCCTTATTGTCTCTAATTCTCCCTTAACCTGTTCTCTATTTTCTTTTACTTCACTACTGACTTTATTAATTTCCTCCCTAACTTCTTCCCTAAAGGTTTCGAAAGCTCTCTTCTGATTTTCCAATTGCATTCCCAATTCCTGTTGTCCCTTCTCTAATTTCTTTCCTAACTCTGTTCTTAATTCTTTACTAGTTTCATCTATCTTTTCCATTATCTTTTGAAACATATTCTCTATTCCTGACATAATCGCTGGCCTTTCTGAATTACTAAACATTTCTGAGCTACCTCTAGGTGTTTCTCTAACGTTCTGATCTTCTAATTCTTGGCATATTCTGCTACCAATTACATTCTGACTAAATTCTTCCATCCTACTTACACTTTTGTCAATTTCCGGACTTTCAAAACCTAGAAAATCGGTATCACTGTCTTCCATTTCTAAGCTATTTACATGTGTTTTTCTACTCACCAAAATTTTCAATATTTTCACTATTTCACTTTAACTGCACTTAAACTTGTTCACTACACGTTTCACAGATGTTGACACGCTGGGCACCTTCTTGTCTGCTGGTTCGATGCTGGCTCGGTCGTCTTGGGGTTGGTCCATTCTTTCGAAGCCACACGTTGGGATGCCAATTTGAAGCTGTAAAATCGATGTGTCCTAGTTATTGGATCGCCATTTGAAGCTGAAGTCGTTGGTGACGTGGTGTTGCCCTTTTATGTAGCTCGCTCCGGCTAGTTCTGCAAGAGATCTCTTTATCTCGGGTTTGCGTAAGTGTAATGGACAACCCAAGAACAACTTTATATATTGTTTATTTATATTAAATATTTTCGGGAGCTATGCCGAAAATATTTGTATATGTAGAGGAATCACACCCACATCCGCGCAGCACGACCTGCCGTACTGGTCTCTGGTTGAGTAGTGACCCGACGCTTTCTCTCTTACCCACGCTAAGAAGCCGTTCGCTCCATTTGAATGTCATGACGTCATCCAAGAAAGCCTCGTATCCAAAATGCTATTTCCTTTTCCCGCAATTTAGAAATGTCCCTTTCTATTATAACATGTTCTTTTATGAATTTCAAATATATAATTACCTTTTTAGGATTAAACGATGTTTACTTTATATTTTATTAGATATATCGCGCGACTTTTAAGGTTTGTAGAACTGACTTTCGAACGTGTATTTAAACTATGTGGTATGACGTCATGACTCGTTAATTTCAAACCAATAATGTGTTTATCCTACAACTTTAACGACTATTATTTACTCATATCTTGCTCACCTTACAACACTTGCTGCTCTATTATCTATTTATGTTATTACTTAACACTTATCGCAAATCTCACATCCGGCAATTAAATTAAAACGTGTCTTTTTCAAAAGCCCATTCGATCGGAAATCTAAATTTCGGTATCAACAACTATTCGTAGTCTGAGATTTCATCCACAGACATCGATATCAATGACTAGCCTACATCCTCCTGAACGGAAGTTAAGGTTTCATTATGCATTCTGTCTAAATCATGTTTTTTTTTTTTTTTTAAATCCACTGCTTCGTATATATTTAACTATGAAGTCAAATCGCAACGTAGCAGCCAGGAGATAACAGTTGTGGCGGACAGTTAGCCTAAGTCACATTGCTATCCCGACCACGCTGTTTCGTCACGAGTCCAGAGAGTGAGCAGTCAGTGTAGGACAATTGTACCTCCGCGTCTGTGATGAATAGTAGCGCAAGATGAGGAGTCCTCTTGTACCTGATGAGATCTTAATCTCCTTGGTTTTATGACTACATTAACATTATGTGGTAGTTGCCTAACTGGTAATTGCTCCTCCTCCCACGCAATCTTACTTATTTTATCCGCGAGCTTGTGAAGATGCTCGTATAAATCCTTATTCCTAATAATGTTATACATATAATTGCCACCCAGTGCCTGTCTCTCTTCTCTTGTTTGCTCCGTGTACTTAGCACATTCAAATAGAGTATGCTCAGGTGTGTCCAAACGGCGAGGCTTTGATGGCCACACGACGGAGCTTATCCCAAACTATGGAACAAGGTGTACAGTTATTAAAGGACTCCGCCAAACAGAGCCAGGAGGTCCTTTTACTGACTTGTTTGACGTGACGAGCCCTGGCGCGCGATTGCTTAAATACGACCAGATTATCAAGAGTAGGGTGGCACCGAATCACCCGTAGTGTTGGCCGCTTCGCACGGACGGCTGCGCGGCATTCGTCGGTGCACCAAGGGACCG